>JAEIFL010000020.1:0-20000 GCA_018901835.1 Scaptomyza graminum | reverse complement strand
TAAGCGCGCATAGACAAAAAAAAAATGACGCCGCCATAGTAACACAGTGTTCATACATATGTATGTAACATATGTACCGATTTTGATTTTTTTTTTTTCAAAATAATTTTTTTTTTCTCTTTTTTTGGATTTTTTTTTATTTTTTATATACAAAAATACAGTTTTATTAAAAAAATTAAAAAAGCAAGAAGGGGGGGGGAAAAAAAAAAGCGCCCCCCCAATATTATTATATTTTTTTTATTTTTTTTTTGTGGGGGTTTTTGGGGGGTTTTGCCTTTTTTTTTCCCCCGCTGCTTACAACCTAAAGTTTTCTTTTTTTATTTTTAAATTAATTTTTTTAATATTATAAATATTTTTTAATTTTTTTTAAATTTTTGTGTTTTATTATTTTTATATGTATATATTTATGTACACAACATAATAAATTAATATTTATATAAATTTAAAAAATATTTTTAATACTTATTTTTGTATTTTTATTATGTAGTACATATAATCTGTCTGCGTGGCGTCGTCGCTTTTTTCTTTACGTCGTCTCTCTATGTAAATTTTTTTTTTTTTTTTTTCCCCGCGTCGCTTTTTATTTTTCTGATCACATTCGTATGTCTGTATGTACATACATACATATGCACATAGAGAGACGTAAAGAAAAAAAGCGACGACGCCACGCAGACAGATTTGGGCAATTCACGAGTCGTTTCAACGTTTCAAAGTTTCAAGTTTGAAACGTCAAGCAACAACAACCACATAGAACAATTTCTTGAAACGTTGAAACACCCCAGCCTATGTATACAAAAAGTGTTTCAAGTTTGAACAAAGTAAAGATGGGAAGAGCACGATATTTAACCGATATTTGCTATCGATGTGCAGTATTTATCAGTATATTTGGTGTTTTTTTGTGCAAAAAAGTATGAGCACACTTGATTAATGGCTGCCAAACAACAGTTTTTTTTTAAAAAATTAATTTTCTTTAGCTTGAGCTAGAATTAAGATTTAAAGATAATAAATAAATGAACATAACACGAAGCATTTGTTTATATCGCCTGTCGTCGAATGTGCTGAGAATGTTGGTGCGCCAATCGATGGATTTCGGCACGTTGAAGCATTCTCCTCGACGCGTCGCGACGGCACGAATAAATTGCTACAACATCGTCAACGAAGTCATCCATGACCTCATCAATCTCCGAATCGACTTTGTCTTGCTGGGATACATCTACAAATGTTAAAAGCATGTAATTGAGCAACTAATTAAAACAACAATCTCTTCTCACCTTCAATATCCTCTATTTCTCTAATAACTTGGTTTGCTAAAGCATCGCATAGCATATCTTTTACACTTTCAAATGACATTTTCAAACAGTGACAAAATTGAAGTAAAACAAATGTAAACAAACAACAGCTGACTGCGCAACTTTGAAACGATTGAAACGATGAAACGCAAAATCCTGTTCACAAGTTAATCGTTTCAAACTTGAAACTTTGAAATGTTGAAACGACTCGTGAATTGCCCAATTGTCTTATGCACCGCACGCTCGCTTCACTTTTAAGAAATGACTTGTGTAGTCGACCGAGATTATATGTACATATGTATGTATGTATATGGTGCTTTTGATGCAATCGATATATTTAAAGGCAATCGATTTTCTTAAGCAATGTAGTTATACACATGGCACATATGTACATATGTAAATTAAAAACTATTGTATCCAGTATATTGACACTAAATTAATTTTATAACACGTTTATATATAAATTTTTATTTATAGAGATAATTATATATATAGAAGGAGCTAAAAATATACATATGTATGAAAAATCGATACAGCTATTATTTTATAATGCACTTATCGGAAGTGCTATATCTAGTTAGCCACTCACGCAGGCTGACCGATTCGTCTGCTGCAGCAACTGCACAAAACAAATACACAGATATGTATGTATGTTTGAATTAAAACACTTACCGATCGATACTTTAAGCAGAATTGTAAATAATTCAAACGAGTTTTTAATGAAAAAAATAGTTTTTCAAAAATTTTGTAATATGTATTATGAAAATATCGATCCTTATTTTATATGTTAAGTGGATTTGGGTCGCTTACGTTATAATTGACAGGCCCATATCTCAATAAATACATATGTATATATACAAATAAAATGTTATGTTTTGGGTGCAGATGCGGATGGTGTTTATAAACACATATGCATAAAACAAATTTCTGAAAAGGCGCTTACGTTGTTTTCACAAATAAGGCGCGATATGTTCTTAAAATATGACCCAATGTTCTTTTAATGAACCGACATGAACAAACTTTTCATAAAATGAGAACCTGAGTACTTAATATGGACTAATATAAACAAACTGTTCTTACAATAAGAACCAATGCTCTTACAATAAGAACTAATGTTCTTACAATGGACCAATATGAACGAACAGTTATAATCAAGAACGTTTGTTCATAGTTCAAGAACAAAAAATTAAGAACATGTTTTAAGAACGCCGTTCGTTTTTTAATACCAAAATATCATGAACGAAAACTCTAAAAAATTAAGAACATTTGTTCTTATTTTTTTTTTCTCAGTGTAGACATGTTGACAGACAGCTACGTCAGGCGCAACTTTTTGGGAGTGACTTTGCATTGTCAAAAAGAGTTTAAGTTTGTTGATATGGTAATTGGAATGAAATCCATGGATTTTGAAAGGTCGACCAGTGACAACATTCTAAAAAAACTAAAAAGCGTTTTCAGCGAGTTTGGTGTGGATGACATAGGGCAAGTAAAATTTATAACAGATAGAGGCACAAATATTGTCAAAGCGTTGGAGAATAATGTGCGCTTAAACTGCAGTAGCCACTTATTCTCCAACGTTCTTGATAAAGCTTTTACTGCCACCTCTGAGCTTGAGTCTTTGTTAGAGTCGTGCAAAAAAATTGTGAAGTATTGTAAAAGGCCAACTTGCAGCACGTTTTGCCGACATCCTTAAAATCACAATGCCCAACTCGCTGGAACTCGCATTACAGAATGTTAAACTCAATAAATGATAATTGGGCCGAAATTAACAATATATTATCAAAAAATGAGGAAAGTCGTAGACTTATAAATATAAATTTTGTGGTCGTCAAAGCTCTTGTGAACATTTGTGAAAATTTCGAAATAATTTTTAAGAAATTGCAGTTGAGTAATTCGCCATCTTTATGCTACGTTCTGCCATCAATTTATAAAATTAAAAATCTGCCAGCTAGCAGTGCAGCGGCAGAGCGATCTTTTTCGTTAGCTGGCAACATAATTACAGAAAAGCGAAACAGGTTGGGGCCTGGATCAGTCGAGAGCTTGATTTTTTTGAATTCACTTGTTAAACAAAATTTAAGCTCAAATTAAATTGAAAATTAATTAATAGATTAAGTTTTCCCATAATTTTAGTAATTTGAATTGTTTTAAGAAAAAAAAGTTTGTTTTTTTTTTTTATTTACGTGTTTTGAGTGGTTATTTTAAGAAAAAAGTTTCTTTTGTTATCAATGTATTGGAAAATGTTAATTAAATGAACCAACTAATTATTTTAATTGTATGCCACCATATTGTGCCTTTTATTTAGCTTTCATACAGATCATTGAACATACACATGTATGATACTCGAGACTCTGGGTCCGCACTCGAGCCTTTTGTTGCGTTTAATCCAATCATTCTAAGTCAATTCGAACGCAGAGTGCTCGAACTCGAATTGAGCGTGGGTAAAGCGATCATACCAGTTGCTTGATGGCGGGTATGCTGTGATGGTTCGTTCGAGTTCGATCGAGACCCCCTCAGAACTGCGAACGCACATACTCGATCGAACCCGATCGACCTCGCACTCTGATCTGATCTGATTCAACTTTTGACAAGAGTGAGCGCTCATACTCGAACATACCCGTTGCAGCTCTCTGATGTACACCATATTGTGCAGTGCGTGTGTTCATGTGCGCTTTATATTCTTTTACATTTTTGTGCGTTTTTCTTTTTTTTTTTTCTAGCGCTATAATATATATATGTATATGTTTTTGCGTATGTTCAATTCAAAATTGAGAAATAAAAAATACTGTGTACTGTTATAAGAACATTTAAAAAAAAAACAAACTTTATTTTTTCAGATGATAGAGATTTCTTGATTAAATATCGTGATGAGCTGAATAAAACTCTTGGTGAGTTTAAATTTTTAAACGTTTGTGATTTTGTTAAGGTTTAAATAATTTTTCTGAGATAACAAATAAATTAAACAAATAATTAAGACACATATTTAAGTTGCTCCCTAAAGGTGTATCAGTTATATCAATAGTATATACCAGTTATTTATAATTATATATTTTTATATATTTTCAGCCGCAGATCAGTCGGTTGACTTAGCTGGCGATGAACAGGATACTTACAGCCGTAAGTAGTAACTCAAGGAATTTATCACTGATGCATGTTATTTAGTAATTTTTGTATCTTAATACTTACAGGTTCTCCTTTTGGCAAAACCTCCAGAATGCGTTGGACCCAGGAGGAGCGAGTTGAAGTGCAAAGCTTGTTCGGGGATGTCAAAAATTTAGAGTCGTTACCCTCGTTACAAACTTGTAATGAGTTGATTCGTCGTTCAAATTTTTTGAAAAAAACGCACTCCGGCTCAGCTCAAAACTTGGATTGATAACCAGAGGAAAGCTGCCTCAAGAAAGCGCCTATAGTGTTCAAGCGCGTTATGCAGTTTCAAGTTTGCTTTTATATATTTAAATTATCTAAAAACATGTTTGCTTATTTATAAACTTTTATAAAAATGAAGGCCGAAGTGGAAGAATAGTGACGGACAAATTGATTTTAAAAATCGGTTAATGTTTGACATATGCGCATCAGGGTCAAAATAAAACACAGAAATTGTCCTTTTGTTTTTTGTAGCATTCTGTTATTATTTTGAGCCTGCTAATGTTTGCGCAGCAGGCTCAAAATAATAACACAATGCTACAAAAAACAAAAGTACAATTTCTGTGTTTTTAAAGTGTGGAGTGTCCAAAATAGTCTATACACTTATACAAATTTCTCATCATTTCACAAATTAATTCCATTGGAACAATTGAGAGGGGTCCCCAAAAGACTCCATCAATATAAAAATTAAATTAAAATGGAATTGAAACAAATTGGTTTACCTAAGGGTAATATAAGGGACACAGTCCCCAAATGTTGCGTTATATAATGGGTCCTTAAAAAAATCGTTATTTAGTGAAAAATTTGGGTCCTCAAAATAGACGCAGCTCATGCCATTTTTATGACCGATTGTACGTAATTTAAAGTGTCTTCAAAATTTACTTTGTATATATTTATGTTCCTCTCTTCCACCGTTCCGAATTATGGGGTTGCCACATCGCCCAAATTGTAGAGCCAATGCATATTAAAAAACTTGTTTTCAGTTAATTAACCTTAGGTATTCCGATTTTTTTTATAAACAAACCACTTAAGCAATAAAAATAAAAAATTGGAAAATCTTCAAGGGTGTGGTCACAGAATGAATTTATAGGCACTGTCCCCAATTGTTACATTATATCTAAGAAATGATTATTTCATGTTCTTGGTTTTGGCCCATGGCGATATACATATATTGAAGTTAGTCGTAAAAGGGTGTTTTTTCGAAATAGCAAGCTAGATTTGCAAATTAGTCACTGCTTCATACCGAAATCGGCAATGTCCCTGAAATTGCTGAAAAATTGATGTAAATAGAGGGGACGTCCCCGTAATGATTAATTGTCCTCAAATTGATCAAGATTTTTAAAAATTTGTCCTCAGAAAGCTCTGGCAAATATATATATCTATATATAAATAATATAAGTATATCCATGACATACCATTTTGCTGGTGCGGGAGCCATTTTAATATAACAATTCTAAAGACGTTGCTGACGATGCTGCAGAAAAAAATTAGTATGAGTAAAAAACCGTATTAGTATGGTAAATAACCGTTCAAGAAAATTTAAAAACATACATAGTTATACATTTGCACATATGTTTCTTTGGCATGCAAAGTCAAAATGTACATAATGCTATTTACATAGAGAATGCGCGATAAATGGTTAAATGATATTATTGTTATGGCTTAAATGCATATTAAAGTTAATATTAAGTAGTTTAATTGAATAAAGTTAGTATATGGCAGCCCTTGTTTACAATGGCATATGTGTATATCGATGATACATACATCGTATGTATACATCGTAATTTAATGTTAAAAACACATAAGTGCTTTTAAAATGAAAACTGTACGAACGATTTTCTTCATTTAAACGGCAAACGAAGTAGAAACATAGTTCCTAATTCGCCCCAACGACCGTGCAATTATGCCGTGTTCTTGGAAAAAAGATAAAAGTTAGCAACGATTTTGGTTTTTTGGCAAAATGCAGCCACATAGTTATACATCTGCACATATGTTTCTTTGGCATGCAAAGTCAAAATGTACATAATGCTAAATAATAAATAATATTATTGTTATTACTTTAATGCATATTATAGTTAATATTAAGTAGTTTTAATTGAAGAAAGTTAATATATAGGAAATGTTTTGTTAATATGGCAGCCATTGTTAGCAATTACATACATTTAATGTACCAATCAGCTTCCAGTTGTAAACAAATGCATAAAACCCACTCCATACCAGCCAGCTTTATGTTGCGCATTAGTTCAGTTCTTGCTTGAACTACCAACTCGATGAACTTTTTAATGAACAACAAAAGGTTATAATACATTTAATTTATTTTCTCAAAATCTGTACGAACGATTTCTCTAGATTTAATTGCTATAGCTTCCTGAAATATGTATATTTATATTGGTATAGCGTGCATTTTATGCCGTGTTCTCTGAAAAAAGATATAAAGGCTTGAGAACCATGCATGTATTTTGGCGGGCATTTTGTATGGGGCTGACTCGAGGTAGCTGCACTCTTTGTCAAATTACTCAAAAACTGTACGAACGATTTTCTTAAAAAATTTTACCATAAAATAGGTGAAACAATAGGCTTTAATCCAGTATATATCATCATCGGTGCCGTGTTCTCTGAGTTGAGATATTAAAGATATGCTGGATATGTGATATTTTAATCACTTGTATTACCCACTTGGAAAGCTGAAATATGCCAAACGATGCATGAAAACAATAAATAATTCACTTTTTGAACATTTTTGCATCAATTTTTATTAGATTCCATGCTGAAAAACATATAAAACAGTAAAATTCATTGGTGGCTCCGACTCATGAACCAAGTTCCGGTTTTTCGTTGCTGGCGAAACGTTGCTATCTTGACACACATGTAAAACTGACCGAATCTCTTGCAGTATTAATTTTAAGCTTAAATTTTTGATGCAGGATGTAGCGTTGCCATTCTAATAATACTGCGAACAGGGCGTCATATAACAACGCCAGCAGCAGTAAAGCCGAGATGACGCTGGCCAAATGTTTCAATTGAGGATCACAGTAGGTGGAATCCTACTGGTGCCGTAGCTCTTTGGCGGGGGGTGGGTTTTTCCTGTGCCTCAACTGTATGGTACATAAACTTTAAATATTAGGATTCCTTTAAACTTTACTAAGGGAGCTTAACTCCACGAAACTCAACGCATCTTTCACCATCGCTAATAGCGACGATAATCTTCAACAGCTAAGTGACTAAAAACAAATAAATCTCACATAAACTAATCTTCTTTTGGTGCGAGGTCTAAAGGTGACGATCGACACTCGCGTTCTCTACCCTTCCCAACCATGATCTTCTACGCGGCATTTTGTTGAAGATCCCCTAAAAAAAACTTCCACTAGATTATTATGTCATCATGTCTTCCCCCCTGAACGAAACAAAATTAGGACTCCATGTTTAATTCAAAACAATTCAATATTTATTCCAATAAGTATTCATGCTACAATTCGAATTCATTTTTTGTAAACTATTACACTAACAATATAATTTTAAACATTTTATTAAGCAATTTAAACAAACTAATTAATTTAAACAAAAGCTCTTCATTATTGTTCGGATTTTATAAACTAATATTCAGGTCTTAGGTGTATAATTTTATTTGTGTCTGTTTTTATTTCATACTTTAAATATAAGCAGAAGAAAATATTTAATTAGCCTAAGCTAAAGAATTTTTATTTATAACTTAATCTAGTCAAAATTATTTGAATTAATTTTATTCATTTTTTAAACTGTCTATCCTGTCCAGTGCATTAATTTATTAATTTATTAATTGACAAAAATAAATACTAGAACTCAAAAGCGAAATTCAACTTGATTCATTCAAGTGTATATATTTTTACCATCGGCACTGTACCTATGCGCGCAAGCGCAGGGTATTTAACAGCTGTGCTGTACTAAATTTTTGGTGTATGTATGTATGCAGGGATGTTAGGTTATTAACCCAAATTGTGGCTGTGGGGGTGTATACATATGTTGCATTTCATATATATATGTATGTTAGGAAAAGAATAATTTATAGGAATAATATTTAGTTAAATTGCATGACGTATAAATTTATGTGCTTTTTCTAAATAAAAATGTAAATACGACATATATATAAGCGATCACCAAATTGCCAAACACAAAGCGAAGAAAAAATGAACTAAAATATGCACATACATGTTTACATATTAAGCTTTCGAGCTTTTAAAACAGTGGTGTCCAAAATGCGAAAAGTCGACCACGCGTGGTTGAAAAAAATAATTCTGCAGGCGTCGCAGCCGACACATGTATAGAGAGAGAGAATATGTGTATTCTATAAATAGAACGCTCTTCAGCTTGTTCTCTCACGATGCGCGTGTTCGGCTGCATTTGCTGCGTGTTCGGCTGCATTTGCCCTCGCGACTCATGTGTTTGGTGAAGCAGTAAAACGTCTCGTTGCCTTCGTGTTTCGCTGCTTTCGCACACAAGCGCAACTCTTTCATTGTGTGCGTTTGGACACCACTGTTTTAAAAGCATGTTTTATACACTCACACCAATGCATGCAGCGGCAGACTTATGTATGCTTAGGCAGCTGCATGTATTTTTTTAGTACACACTGGTGGCAAAACTATTGTTAACTCTGGCAATTTGGCTCTGCTTTGCCATAAAATTTTAAACAATGTTTTTTTAATAATTACTCACAGTTTTTTTCCCAGCGGCGAAAGATCTTTCCTCGTGGCGTATGTTTGTTGTTGTAGGTTTTTATATGTATGTCTGTGGGGTTCTAAATTTTATGGTCTTTTTGGGTTTCATTTTTTTTTTTGTTTCTTTACACTTTTAATTTAGATCTTGCACATTTTGTTTTCAATTGTTTGTTTTATTTTGTTGAATTTTGTTTTTTTCTTTTTTTTTTTTTAATTTTTGGAACAACCAAGATAATAAAGAATTTACTTTGGAAGCACCACCACAACTGCACAACTGGCGATGCCAGCCAACGTACCTACACACATACACACTTTTATGCCGCTTTTCTACACCTTTTTAGAACAGATTTTTATGTTTTGACACTTGTTATACACCCTTTTGCCTGCACTGTTTTTTGTTCTTGTTTTAAGGTTTTAACTTGTGTTTTTACCCTAGTTCTTAACGTTTTAACTTATTTCACGAATTTTATGCAGCTCCGCGTGGTTGCGGCTTCTTTCTCGATTGTGGGACTACCGCATGTGCGGCTCCAGCTGGCTGAGCTTTAAGAAAAGCTTTTAGACCGGCGCAGGTCAGGGGGCGTCGACTCGTGAACCAAAAAGGGATCTCCAATATTTCAGTGAAAAGTAAAAATTTGGCATCCACCAAGACTTCAATGGGTCTGGCAGCCACAATGCTGATCTTGGGTGTAGGTTATGTGCGGCTACGGGTACAAAATTGGATTTTAGGCTAAAAATCACAAATTTCACTAAATCGCTCTTTTAGCACATACCTTTTCTGAGGTCACACCACAAAATCACGAATCTGATCTCTTCGTCAGGATTCGGATGTGGATGTGCTCGGATTAGCACTGGAGTTAACCTCTGTTTGACTTTGGCCACGCCGGCTGTTGCTTGGCCACTGCAACGTCGGTTAATTTTAATATTAACAAATTTTTATTGGGTGTATTGCGCGAAAAAATGTAGTTATTTGTCTTTTCCTTTTGATTTTGTCTTTGCGGTGACTTGTGAACACATTTATTATGAGTAACTTTTTAACTTTTTAGCTAAGTCAGGCGGGATCACGTTTTTAGACTCACACGCTAGCAACGAAAACGAGCTATTCGACGTGGAGTGGATACTTGTGGTTCGATCAGAAAAGAGGCAGAATGCTCTCGCCTGTGGGTTTATATAGGCCTTGTGCAAAGAGCGGAAGCTTTATTTCTGGTATATATTGACCAAAGTTGGGTGCGCTTGCGCTAATTGTAACAGCGGATAAGTCTGAGAATATAAGCATGCGCCTTTAAGGACTGCTATATTTTTTTTTAAAACTATTTTTATCGCGGGCGACAATTTTATTTAAGGCCCCTACGCAGATGACAGTTCAGCTCTCGTACCGTACTGCACCAATTTAACGAGCCGTATCGACCAGTTCTAAACAACGCACATATTGTGGCGGTCGGTTGACTACTTTCTCGAAATAAATCGGAAATGCAGCAGTGTTTTTTTAAATTTAACTAAATTTTAAATAATAATTAACGAACAACGTACGCTACTTTTGTGTTTCTGTACAACAAAATAAATGATACTGGCGGTTATAAAAAAAAAATCAGGCTGCAAATGCAAAAAAAAAATGGTAGCATTTTAGTAAACCCATGTTTGATGAGCACAACTGAAATTACCAGAGATTATGATAAACATAACCGAAACCACTCAAAAGACTCAAAGCAAATTCACCTTACAGATCTTTACCCGGGCAGTACGGGTCGGCTTGAGTTGAAGAATAAAAATTTATATGTTATTTAAATTGTATCATATGAATTAATTTATATATTTTTATTAATTTCTTGTTGTGCAGCATTGACTGCCAAAACAATAAGTATGGCGCTATTGGAGTTCAATTTTGTCAATATTTCCGAAATATGTATAAGCCGGCTCTTGCCCGACATGTTGTTTACTTTTTGCTACATTTAACGAGCCGTGAAGATATGCTCAGCATTCTTCACTGGCCGTACACAGCCACACTGTTAATTAACATTTTCATTGTTCAACACTTATTAAAGGCCAGTACTTAACATACTGCTGTACAAGGGTCTCGTAGAACTGTACGGGCGCTGTACGAGACCATTTTTTTTATATGAAGTTTCTACGGTACGAGAGCTGAACTGTCATCTGCGTAGGGGGCTTAAATGTGGAAAAAGTAAACAACATGGCGGCACGAAAAAGTAGATTCGCAAATTTTTTAAGCGATTTCGAGAAAATCGAGCTTATAAAGGCTGTGGAGCGTCGGCCAGTACTATGGGATTTGACCAGCAAGCAGCACTTCAATGTTATCATGATAAAATGCGCGTGGGATGAAATTGGCGCCGAATTGGGAAAAAGTTGTGAGTAATTTGAAAAAATAGCCAACATAACCATATAAAATGTATATGCTTATTTACATTGCAGCAAATGATTGCAAGACGGCATGGGCGGGTCTACGCGACAAATATAGGCAAAATTTAAAACAGCGTGCCAAACGGTCAAAGAGCGGGAGTGCTGGCGGCTGTGAGCTCAGTGGCCCATTAATTGGGGATTGGGAGTTGGCTCCGCATATGAGTTTTTTAAACGATATGTCCGAGTTGAGAACGTAAGTAATTTTAAATTTATATAATTTTAATTATATATTATTAACAATTTAAGTATTTATATTTCAGATCGATGGCATCGTCTTGCAGTGGTGCTGAAAGCTGCAACAATAGTATCGTTATGGAGCCGGTGCTGTTCGAGGTGGGTGTCGATGTGGATTTGGATGGTGATGTTGATTTGAATGCGTCTACAAGCTCGGCTACACAACAACCGCAGTATTCATATGTAAGTAATAGAACAAAGCAACTACAACAGCATACTAAAAGCATATATTTTTATAGCAACAGAAGAGAGGAAGGAAAAGGAAGCACTCGGATGACGATCAACTGTTGCACAACCTTTTGGTGTCGCAACAGAAATTGCTCGAAAATATTGCGAAGCCTACTCCAGTGGAGCCATTGGAGCCATTAGAGCCGCACTTTGTGTTTTGGCGGTCCATTTTAAATAAAATGGACAAGGAAGCAAGTGAAAACGCTGTGGCAAAACTGACAAACGTTTTGTTGCAAGAGCATCAAGATTACAAAGATGCAAATAAAAAAACATGAAAAAATTACACATTGGTTTTTTTTATATTATAGGCTTTTATTCAGGAACTCCGGCTGCCTCGTACTGCCAGGGTACAGATCCACTTGATGAATTGACATAATCTTTTAAGTGGTTCCTTATCTGCTTTGCGTAGTCCCTGTGTCTTCCACGTGTGGACGACGCATTTACGTCAAAAGCACTCTCGGTTATGATTATGTCCACTGTGTTGCCATATACATGTGGACTTCGCTTGATTAAAAAATTGTGCAGCAAGCAGCATGCATAAACAATTTTTTGCGCTCTGGTGGGGGAGCATAAGAGTGTGCGTTGCACCGCAATCCACCTAGCCGTCAATATGCCAAACGCATTTTCGATGCACCGGCGGGCTCTACTCAACCGATAGTTGAATATTCTTTCCTCCCTAGTCAAAGTCCGCGACCCGAACGGCTTCATGACATGTTCATGTAATGGGAATGCGTCATCTCCAACTAGGTAGTATGGAGTGAGCACACCATTTAACATGCTGTCGTTGGGAAATTGGAACGTGTCGGCGAACAGCGCTTTTCCGAATTTAGAATGCGAAAATGCATTCATGTCGCCTTCGCTTCCATAAGCGCCAACATCAATATACGTAAACGCATATGATGCATCGCATATGCCGAGAAGGATGAGTGAAAAAAAGGCCTACAAAACAAAACAGAAATAATGAAATTAGTTTAGCAAAGGGCAATACTATTAACATATGCATACCTTGTAATTATAAAAGGCGCTGCCACTATTGGGAGGTGCGCGAAGTGCAACATGCTTGCCATCTATTGCTCCAATGCAGTTTGGAAGATTCCATTTCTCTTCAAAATCGTGAGCAAACAGCAGCATGTCTCCCTTGTTCCATTTAGGAATCTCGCCAGATAAGGCCTGGACAATTGCATTGCAAACCAAATCAATGGTTGTCCCCATGTGCTGCTTGCTCACACGGTAGGTTGACCCTATGTGCCGTTGCAGATCGCCTGAGGCTAAATATCTGTAAGGCAATTAATAAATTAATTTAAATTAAATACAATAATGCAATGCATATTTCAATATACTTACTCCAGCACAATTGCAAACTTGGCTTTAGTCGGTATCGAATCTGGCCGAGTGAGCCGGTTCGGTACCAAGTACTGCTCTACCAGTCCGAACAACTCCACAAAGTCGTTCGACGACATATGAAAATTTTCATGAAATGCAGCCGGCTCCTTGCATAAATTATCAAACTAAAATAAGGAGGCGAAATCAATATATTTGCATTGTTTGTACATATATTAAAAATACTTACATCTCTTGTAAATCGACCATGCTCAGCCCTGCCCATCAAATATGGATTCACCCAACAACGTCTCTGACGCTTTGCTTTTCTACCGTCCCTTTTTTTTTGCAATAACACCAACAGCAAGGTGTTGTTTGATATTGCGAGTTGTTTAAGCTTTTCATAATCCATTTCATTCAATTTAGTTATTTTCACCAAATGTAAACAAAACACCAAAACACAGTTGCACTTCCGATTTATTTCGAGAAAGTAGTCAACCGACCGCCACAATATGTGCGTTGTTTAGAACTGGTCGATACGGCTCGTTAAATTGGTGCAGTACGGTACGAGAGCTGTACTGTCATCTGCGTAGGGCCCTTTAACGAGCCGTGAAGATATGCTCAGCATTCTTCACTGGCCGTACACAGCCACACTGTTAATTAACATTTTCATTGTTCAACACTTATTAAAGGCCAGTAGTTAACATACTGCGTACCATGCTTTCGTAGAACTGTACGGGCGATGTACGAGACCATTTTTTTTATATGAAGTTTCTACGGTACGAGAGCTTAACGGCCGTCTGCGTAGGGGCCTTAAGTTAAGAACTAGAAATAATATTAGTATCTATAGAAGGAATATCACTAATATTGTTTATTTCTAAGTTCACATTATCTTACTTAAGGCCCAGTTACCCGAACTTTTCTTGAATTGAACTGAATTGAATTGAATTATTGAACTTGAAGCTGGACTACAAGCGATTACCCAAAACTTGAACTGAATGAACAGCTGTTTGTTTTTTTTTTGACATTCTCACAATTAAGCGCCAGTTTCTGCCGACGTTTTTGACATTCACACAATTTCTTTCCAAAAAAATAATAAATTAATATATATATATGTATTTAATATATATATATATATATATGTATATGGGTATAATAAGTATGAAAATGCCGTAAATCCGAACGCACCAAGCGATTCAGTCGATGCTCGTCCGTTTTTAAATCAGCTGTTCAACTGAAACTTGAACTTGTCGTGAACTGAATTTCAAATTCTGTTTTCTACAGGTTCACAATTCAATTCAATTCAATTGAATTCAGTTCAAGTTGAGGGTAACCAGCAAGCAGTGTTTTCCGTTCAGTTGAATGGATCAGCTGTTTTCACAATTGAAGTTCAATTCAAGATAAGTTCGGGTAACTGGGCCTTTACTCAGAGATTTGCAGCTGCCAGATTTGTCTTCCGCACTGTCCTCTCTCTCTAGTAAGTGTTTCTCACGAATCTAAGGTAAACAAATTATTTACGTTACATATTTTACATAAAAATATAATAAGTATACTTACTCGCATGAAACTTTTTTGGATCATATTTCTATTTTTATCATTATTTGCCAATTGAAAACTAGCCAAAATCCGCTCTATAAGCTTATTGTTGGCAATAAGTATTATAGATAAAAAAAACAGGCTGCCGTAAATCTTCAAATGGAGAAATATTCAAATAATTGGAAATAATATAGCCAAGGCACATTGATTGGCAACCAAATCAGACCAAAACAAACAAAAATAACTGTAATGGCAATGGCAATGGAATCGGAAACGGGAAGGACAACGCTAAACGTCTACGTCGCGCTGCCCAAGAACATTCCGATGCCTTCGACAACCTAAAGAAGACCTAGACATCATCACATCTAATTAATCTTAATCTTATCCTTATCTTATCTTATCTTAATTTAATGCTTTTTGCTTATGCCTGGCGCATAGGCATTTGAATAACTAACAATTGATTTGCAGACGACTATTTCAAACTTGTAAAATTGATTAGTTTTGGTGTTAGTTACTTCCTTTTAGTCAATTTGTTTTGGCTTCTTAAAACAATTTAATTTTTGATTCACTTATGTAATTGAACTTAAAACTTTATACCATACTCTGAATAAATGGTTGATTTGATTTTGGTTTAACTTCAATGAAGAAGCAACTTTTATTTAAGAAAAAAGAAAACTTTATGACTTTATTATCTACATACAACTAAATGACTTTATAATAAAAATGTTAATTAACAAAAAAAAAAAAAAAAAAAAAAAAAAAATGGCAGCTCCAGAGCCTTTAAATTGATATCTGAAAATAACAAGTGAGAGGGCTGTTTGAAAGGTGTGTATGTACATACATATGTACTACTAATGCACAATGACAAAACTTCATTATTCACTATATGTATGTATATGTTGTTCTCAACCCGTTTCAAAACCAACAAATACGCTTGACACACCTTTTAGATATTCTGGGAGCTATTTTATGATTGTTTATTCAATAAATTTGTATTAAATAACAATTCCGTGCTGCAAATCTTGCAGAATGTAAATAATGGAAAAGATCCGTTATTCCAAGAATATTTATACATACAAAGTTGCCACCTTGGCAAAATATGGATGTGTTATATTTAGAAATATAAAAGACATATTTTTATCGGTCTGGCAGCCCTTTTTGACAAATACATATCTATAAGGTTATATACATATACACCAAAACGGGATTCTGCCACGCCCGTATGATCAGAGCAGGCAACAGCAGAGAATATGCAAACGAAAATAAATGAACAGACACAAATAATATCAATTTTCAAATTTTTTTTATTTTCTAATTTTTAAATTTCTATATTGGCCTCAGCCGCAACCGGTGCCTGCTTCTCCAGCTCAATCATTTTTTTTTCCATGTTTTTCATGTTTAATTGCGTTTGGGACATTTTTTGGGCGAGGCTATTTAAATAGCTAAGTCTTAGATTGCTTGTTTTTTAAGCTTTCCATTTTTTGTTTCATTTCGTTAATTTCTGGTCCTTTCGCATCGCTCTTTAGCGCCGTCTTCAACGCCCTCTCCCGACGCTCGATCGCCTTGCGCTGCGCCTTCAGGGCAGCCAACTCATTAGCGCGACTACTGAAATAGACAAAAATTCCTTATTAAATATAATATATAAATTTTAATATATATATATAAATCTATATACAATATAAATAATATAAAGTATCCTTGACATACCTTTTTGCTGGTGCGGGAGCCATTTTAATAAAACAATTTTAGGGACGTTGCTGACGGTGCTGCAGAAAAAAATTAGTATGGTAAAAAAACGTATTTCCAAGAATATTTAAACATACAAAGTTGCCACACAGTTGCATATCGCGCATTTGTGTCTTTGGCATGTATGCACATTCATTCACACCCTTACAGTTCGAGTTACCAAATTTGGTGGGAAATTTTGGCATCTCCGAAAAATTGTGGTGCCACGCCCACCCATTCCGCCCCCAGTCCCCCCGCAGTTTGAAATCAGAAACGCCTATATCTACCTCAGTTTTTGAGCTACAGCTTCCAAATTTTACGCCAAGATAGGTGATGACGATCCTCAAAAAACTGGATGCCGCACCCACCCATACCGCCCTTGCCCACCTCAGCCGCCCCAACTTTTCGTTAAAAGCGGGAATGCGTGTATCTTTCATAGTGTTTGAGCTAGAGTCTCCAAACTTGGTAGGAAGATAACTGGTAGTGACCCCCAAAGATATCTTGGCGCCACGCCTACCCCAAGCCCCCCTTCCCCAACTTTTAAAAACTTTGAGCTAGAGCTACCAAATTTGGTAGGAAGATAGCTACTGGCATCCCCGAAAAAATTGCATCAAAAATTTTGGGGCCACGCCCACCCATTCCGCCCCCAGCCCCCCGCAGTTTGATATCAGAAACGCCTATATCTACCTCAGTTTTTGAGCTACAGCTTCCAAATTTAACGCCAATATAGGTGATGACGATCCTCAAAAAACTGGATGCCGCACCCACCCATACCGCCCTTGCCCACCTCAGCCGCCCCAACTTTTCGTTAAAAGCGGGAATGCATGTATCTTTCATAGTGTTTGAGCTAGAGTCTCCAAACTTGGTAGGAAGATAACTGGTAGTGACCCCCAAAGATATCTTGGCGCCACGCCTACCCCAAGCCCCCCTTCCCCAACTTTAAAAACTTTGAGCTAGAGTCACCAAATTTAGTAGGAAGATTGCAATTGGCATTCCACAAAGATCTGCATCAAAAATTTGGATCCACGCCCACCAAAAACGCCCGCAGCCTCCTTCCCCTTCCCTTAACAAACTTTGAGCTAGAGTCACCAAATTTAGCAGGAAGATAGCTGGTGGTATCCCCATCTGTATCAGACAATTTTTGATGCAGCGTACACCCCGGCTGCATCCGTACCCCTTTGCAATCAGGCCTCTTTTTACCGGTTTTAATACTGGTATCGAGTATATCGCAGTCGGTTGCGTCCGACTGCAACGTTTCCACTTGTTTTATTTGCAACAATTCTATTTAAAAACTTGCGCATCACTCCTAACTCAAAAAGATACATGCAGTCTAAAGGAATTTTAGTGACAATTCGTAAATTAAGTTTTTCAAACACATTTTTATTATGAATGTACTTTGCTGCGTGATGATTTTTAAAAGCCCTATTACAAAAATCATCATCGGTAATTTTTTGACCACAACTGGACGAGTTCACTAAAAAGTCACCTATATTTTTCCCCACTTGCGTACATTTAGAACACCCATGCCGAGAGGAATGGCCAGGAGTCCCACTAATAAAAGATCTTGCAGGAGCATCGCATAAAATGGCACGGACTCGGACGTTTATTATTTTATTTTCAAGGGCTATGCCATTTTTTATTAAATTGTCCAGCTCTGTAAAAAATCTTTCCAAAAATGCATCGCAATCATTTGGTTTTGACCTTCCAAAAAAACACCAACCGGAAAAAATATTATTGTTATTGTTATTCACAGCAGCAGAACAGACTCGAGTCTCTGCAAAACAAAAGTCTCATAGAAAAAACGGTCAGATCCAGAGACTCGAGTCTGTTCTGCTGCTCACTATTCGTAAGCAAAGCAAAGAACAGAATGACTTGCAGCTTATGCGCGGCATACTTTTTCTGCAAATTTTGAAATGAGAGAGTTCTGCAAACTCTCTCAGCTCTATTTTGTCTGCATGGATCCGTCGCAACGGGTGGCGAATGATAAGATTCGCCGCACGGCGTGATGCCTCTATATTATTATATGCTCAGTGGTCTGATTAATATCGGCCACAATTGAGCTCTCGAGCTTTTAAATAGCGGAAGACCATCAATATTTATATCAATATTAGTTGATGGCAACAACGGACATATACACTATAGGGCATAATTATTTTGACGAAAGCTTCTTTTGACTTTGAAAGCTTGTATTTCTTAGTACCGATAAGTTACGGTGTAGATTTTTGGCGCAAAACAAAGATCATAATAACAGCTATGTGCATGCAAATTTTTATGCTGACTACTCTTTGCATTCTCTTTCTACTGATAAGAATGCATGCGAACATCGGAATTTTGCGTGGCATAAGTATTTTGACGAGTGATTTTTGATCATTATTTCGTGAGTTTCAGCAAGTTCACACCAAAGATTTTTGTTAGTTAAACTTTATTAACATATTTTTAATCCCAAAAATTAAAATATTGAACAATAACAATTGAATACCATGGGAAAAACGGCCGAGTTAAGCGATGTTGTTAGAGCTTCAATAGTAGTAAAGTTCATAGCTGGCATGGCATTAAAAATTCAAATATTAATTTTTTATATATAAGTATATTTTAGGTAATTAAATACAATAAATAATATTAAACTATCTCACATTTTGCTATTCAGGTGCACAAAGTTCATACTACCCTTCCTTCATCATACAAGCAAGCATACATCTCATTTCATTTCATTTGTTCTGCCTTCATCGGCTTGCCGACTCCGGGCGAACAGAAAAACAGCTACACGAAAATAACAAAAATCTATCATTGCTTTGTGCTGTCTTTCCTCCTCTGCTTCGTGTGTTTGCAAAGGAAATTGTCGTTTTTGCACCCGATGTTACCCGCATATGTTTTTCAAATTATCATATCAAGTAGGCAAAGCCTATAACATACATATTCTGGTGTACAAAATTTTTCCAGATGCACCAAGTTTTGTTTTGTTGTTGTTGTTTTTTTTAAATCAAAGACACCAACAAAAAGTAGCAGTGCCCCTGCAGTTCGACTGTTATGAATTCGTTCCTGTTTTTGATGAATCATCGATTCATTGGAATGATTCCAGAATCGATCCAAAAGAATGCAGAAGAGAGTGGATCTTGGATCGTTTGTACGCGGCAAGATATACATACATACTTAGCATGCAAGACTTGCTCGCTCTCTCGCTCTCTAAATTTTAGTTTCAATTCAACCCTTATAAACGACGCATATCCGCGGACGCTTCTGTAGCACAATAAAAAATTCCTGGCAGGATTGTGTGATATATTTTGGAAGCGTGTGTTATTGTGTGACCATAGTCAACTAATTGTCGTTTGTCTTTCGTTGGTGACGGTTGTGTTTTTTGAGTGCTCTCAAAAATTTATTGTTTTCTTGTGCTTGTGTACGGAGTTTAACTTGGTTTATTTTTGTAAAC
>JAEIFL010000200.1:0-497442 GCA_018901835.1 Scaptomyza graminum | reverse complement strand
CTTCTATATGAATAAGTGCATTCACATATAAGTGAACAATGCGCTTGAAAATAATTTTCAATATTTTATGTACATGTATCTTTTCGCACAGTGCACATTGTTCTTTTTTTAAATTTGTGTTCCTTTGACAATTGATTTACGACCCAAGTAGCGTTTGTTGCTGTTGTTATTGTTGTTGTTGGGCCCGCACTGCTACTTTTTGTTGGTGTCGTTGATTTAAAAAAACAACAACAACAAAACAAAACTTGGTGCGTCTAGAAAAATTTTGCACACCAAAGTACATATGTTGTGGGGGTGGATTTGCCTACTTGCTGTTAATATAACTTAGACAAAACGTAACACACTTACATGAATAATATACAATTTCGAACAAGCAAAGGCCGTTCACATAAGTTTGTATACAAATCTATGCATGCCTGCGTTGTACGTGTGAACCACGCTCTTCGTCCCAAACTCAAAGAGCCGCTTAAAATTTAACAGAGTGCGCGCGTCGCTCTTATGATAATTAGATAATTTGAAATCTCGCTCCGATCATGCTCCTTTGTTGTTGCTCATTTACGTTCACTCTATATTTTATGTGCGCGCTTTGCATGTCAATCATAAAGTTCAATTACCCTACCTCCTCCGCACACACTAAATCAAAGCTAAAGGCTAAAGTACGTGTGAGTTTAGGCTATGCAAATCACTTAACTGCAGCCTCTTAGATATGTTTTGCTTTGATTCAGTGCATGCGAAAAAGGCAGCGATACTACGCTCTTTGTTTGACTTGCAGAGCGCGCGCATACATAAGAGAGTGAGCCGAAATCAAAATACAAAATATACCGATAACGCATTGCGCATAAAAAAGCTGTTTTGCGTGACGTCACATGTGACCGGTTGTGTATGATTTTCATATTGCATTGCTGTTGATGCTGATCAAGAATATATACATACTTTTCAACAAAACAATTATACCCTTCTTTACTCATTTCAGGGTATAAATATAACTGTGATTTTGGGGTGCTTTGTCTGCTGTGGCCCTGCCACAGTTTTATATGCAGCCGCTGCAGCCACAGCAGCAATAGTTTCAGCTATCTTCGTTCCGAATTTGGTGACACTAGCTCAAAGTTTGTTAAAGGTGGGGGAAGGCTGGCTGGGCCCGTTATGGGTGGGTATGGCATTCAAATTATTCGTGAACTGAAGAGCCACAGCCTAAACGAAATGAGCTAGAAGGATGAAATTTTCACACAATATTCCATGCAGGTAGTGAGTGCGTACCTATCATACATTTTGGAGCACTTTGACCCATTCCAAAAACAAAACATATTACCCGTTCCACTACTGGCGCCTGATTGTCGCACAAGCTGAGGGTCTGATCGCGAGCGAGAATACAAAAACAAAACCAATGCGCCTTCACGTCGCAGAAGCAAAGTCATAAAAAAAGGATTGCAAAAGGGTACGGTTGCGGCAGGAGTGTAAGTTGCCGCAAATATTTTCTGACACAGATGGGGATGCCACCAGCTATCTTCCTACCTAATTTGGTGACTTTAGCTCAAAGTTTGTAAAGGGTTGGGTAAGGGGGGCTGGCGGCGGTATGGGTAGGCCTGGGTCCAAAATATATTTGGGGGTCGCTACCAGTTGTCTTCCTACCAAATTTGGAGACTATAGCTCAAACACTATGAAATTTACACGCATTCCCGTTTTTAACGAAAAGTTGGGGCGGCTGGGGTGGACAAGGGCGGTATGGGTGGGCATGGCATCCAAATTTTTGATGCAGATCTTTGGGGAATGTCAATTGCTAACTTCCTACCAATTTTGGTGACTGTAGCTCAAAGTTGTAAAAAGGATGGGAAGGGGGCCGGGGGCGTTTTAAGTGGGCGTGGCATCCAAATTTTTGACGCAGATCTTAGTTTGATGTCAATTGCTATCTTCCTACCAAATTTGGTGACTAGCTCAAATTTATAAAAAGTTGGTACTAGCTCCTCTGTGAGCAGTAAGGGGAGCTTGGCTCCAAAACAGATCATGCAGATTTTTGGAGATAGTTACCAGCTATCTTCCTACCAAATTTGGAGACTCTAGCTCAAACACTATGAAAAAGTTGGGGTGGCTGGGGTGGACAAGAGCGGTATGGGTTGGCATGGCATCCAAAGTTTTATGCAGTTTTCTGGGGATCGTCATCACCCATCTTGGCGCTAAATTTGGTGGCTGTAGCTCAAAAACTGAAGAAGTTTTGAAATTGCAGGGGGGCTGGGGGCGGAATGGGTGGGCGTGGCTCCAAAATATTTGATGCAATTTTTTCGGGGAGGCCAGTAGCTATGTTCCTACCAAATTTGGTAACTTTAACTGTAAGGGTGTGCGGAATAGGTGGATTTATCGATTTTGAGTTATCGAATTTATCGATTTGCCAGCCAGTTATCGTAGAATCCCAATCTTAGAACTTGATCTGTCCCGGCCATAGATAAAGACATTTGCAAAGTTTCAAGTCTCTAGCTTGAAGGGTGACGAAAAAACTTGCGAACATACAGACGGACATTGCCCAAACCCAATATATTCTTTACCTTCGGTATCGAGTATAAAAATGGACTGAAAACAGGACAAAAATTGTTCTGTTCAATTTTAAGCTTTTAGCATCAAAATGAAGCTTGCACAATTCTGTGAGGTGATAATAAACATAAACATAGCTAATACAGCTTTCTGGTGACAAGATTGGGGACAATCCGCCGGCTTAAAACAAATTATGCTTTTTTGTGCGAGGCACGATGCGTTCTGCATATGTCTTTTTGTCGCCATATACGCGCGAATGTGATCTATTTTGCTATTAAGACTGCATATGCAGGATCTGCAGTATGCCTTATTGGTGTGCGCTTCATCTGGCTGCTGTAGCCAGCAATCACGAAATTTTTGTTTGTACGAATCTTTCGGCATTATTTAACTTTATTTTTCACTTTTGTTGTACATTAGATTACAAATGATTTCGAAAATACATACAAAGTATGTAAAAAAGGATGCCACACCATTTTAAAAAGATCGCTGTTTTTAATAGATCGGATGCCACACTGTTTTTAAAAAAAACTTTGAAAAAAAGATTGAAATAAATGAATCAAATTAAATCTGAAAAAAGGCCAGATTTCCGGACAGGGGATGTTTGATATTTTTTCCGAAAAAGACAAAATCGGCATCACTGTTGTTGAGCCCGCTCTGCTACTTTTTGTTGGTGTCATTGATTTAAAAAAACAACAACTAAGCAAAACTTGGTGCGTCTAGAAAAATTTGGCACACCAGAATATGTTGTGGGGGTGGATTTGCCTACTTGCTTAACTTAGACAAAACGCAAGAACGATAAAACTCAGATCACGCAGTCAGTGGCTTACACGTTGTACAGTGAAGTCAATTTTTGACTTATTTTGAAATATTTATTTATAATACTTACTTTAAATTAAGTTGTTAATTTGTTTTGTTTATAATAATAAGTCGATTTTAGACTTAATAATTGAAGCAACATTATATATAGTTGGATAAGGACTACTGAGGAAACCACAATAAAAAGCAAGTGGAAACGTTGCAGTGCAATTTATTCCTGCAGATCTTTTTGGGATGTCACTTGCTATCTTCCTACCTAATTTGATGACTCTATCTCAAAGTTTGTTAAAGGTGTGGGAAGAGGGGCTTTGCGCGTTATGGGTGGGCATGGCATCCAAATTATTCCTGCAGATCTTTTTGGGATGTCACTTGCTATCTTCCTACCAAATTTGGTGACACTAGCTCAAGGTTTGTTAAAGGTGTGGGAAGAGGGGCTTTGCGCGTTATGGGTGGGCATGGCATCCAAATTATTCCTGCAGATCTTTTTGGGATGTCACTTGCTATCTTCCTACCAAATTTAGTGACTCTAGCTCAAAGTTTGTAAAAGGTGTGGGAAGGGGGCTTTGGGGCGTTATAGGTGGCATGCATCCAAATTATTGTCAGATCTTTTGGATGCACTTCTATCTTCCTACCAACTTTGGTGACACTAGCTTAAAGTTTGTTAAAGGTGTGGGAGAGGGGCTGCTTATGGGTGGGCATGGCATCCAAATTATTCCTGCAGATCTTTTGGGATGTCACTTGCTATCTTCCTACCAAATTTGGTGACCTAGCTCAAAGTTTGTTAAAGGTGGGAAGAGGGGCTTGCGCGTTATGGTGGGCATGGCATCCAAACTATCCTGCAGATCTTTGACACTCATCTCCTACCAAATTTGGTGACACTAGCTCAAGGTTTGTTAAAGGTTGGGAAGAGGGGCTTGCGCGTTATGGGTGGGCATGGCATCCAAACTATTCCTGCAGATCTTTTGGGATGTCACTTGCATCTTCCTACCAAATTTGGTGACACTAGCTCAAGGTTTGTTAAGGTGTGGGAAGAGGGGCTTTGCGCGTTATGGGTGGGCATGGCATCCAAATTATTCCTGCAGATCTTTTTGGGATGTCACTTGCTATCTTCCTACCAAATTTGGTGACTCTAGCTCAAAGTTTGTTAAAGGGGTGGGAAGTGGGGCTTTGCGCGTTATGGGTGGGCATGGCATCCAAATTATTCTGCAGATCTTTTGGATGTCACTTGCTATCTTCCACCAACTTTGGTGACACTAGCTAAAGTTTGTTAAAGGTGGGGAAGAGGGGCTTCCGCTTTATGGGTGGGCATGGCATCCAATATTCCTGCAGATCTTTTGGGATGTCACTTGCTATTTTCCTACCAAATTTGGTGACTCTAGCTCAAAGTTTGTTAAAGGTGTGGGAAGAGGGGCTTCGCGTTATGGGTGGGCATGGCATCCAAACTATTCCTGCAGATCTTTTGGGATGTCACTGCATCTCCTACCAAATTGACACTAGCTCAAGGTTTGTTAAAGGTGTGGGAAGAGGGGCTTTGCGCGTTATGGGTGGGCATGGCATCCAAATTATTCCTGCAGATCTTTTTGGGATGTCACTTGCTATCTTCCTACCAAATTTGGTGACACTAGCTCAAGGTTTGTTAAAGGTGTGGGAACAGGGGCTTTGCGCGTTATGGGTGGGCATGGCATCCAAATTATTCCTGCAGATCTTTTTGGGATTGGCATCCAAATTTTTGACGCAGATCTTAGTTTAATGTCAATTGCTATCTTCCTACCAAATTTGGTGACAAGCTCAAATTTATAAAAAGTTGGTACTAGCTTCTCTGTGAGCAGTAAGGGGAGCTTGGCTCCAAAACAGATCATGCAGATTTTTGGAGATAGTTACCAGCTATCTTCCTACCAAATTTGGAGACTCTAGCTCAAACACTATGAAAAAGTTGGGGTGGCTGGGGTGGACAAGAGCGGTATGGGTTGGCATGGCATCCAAAGTTTTATGCAGTTTTCTGGGGATCGTCATCACCCATCTTGGCTCTAAATTTGGTGGCTGTAGCTCAAAAACTGAAGAAGTTTTAAAATTGCAGGGGGGCTGGGGGCGGAATGGGTGGGCGTGGCTCCAAAATATTTGATGCAATTTTTTCGGGGATGCCAGTAGCTATGTTCCTACCAAATTTGGTAACTTTAACTGTAAGGGTGTGCGGAATAGGTGGATTTATCGATTTTGAGTTATCGAATTTATCAATTTGCCAGCCCCCCAGTTATCGTAGAACCCCAATCTAGAACTTGATCTGTCCCGGCCATAGATAAAGACGTTTGCAAAGTTTCAAGTCTCTAGCTTGAAGGGTGACGAAAAAACTTGCGAACATACAGACGGACAGACGCCAGGACGGACATTGCCCAAACCCAATATATTCTTTACCTTCGGTATCGAGTATAAAAATGGACTGAAAACAGGACACAAATTGTTTTGTGCAATTTTAACTTTTAGCATCAAAATGAAGCTTGCACAATTCTGTAAGGTGATAATAAACATAAACATAGCTAATACAGCTTCCTGGTGACAAGATTGGGGACAATCCTCCGGCTTAAAACAAATTATGCTTTTTTGTGCGAGGCACGATGCGTTCTGCATATGTTTTTTTGTCGCCATATACGCGCGAATGTGATCTATTTTGCTATTAAGACTGCATATGCAGGATCTGCAGTATGCCTTATTGGTGTGCGCTTCATCTGGCTGCTGTAGCCAGCAATCACGAAATTTTTGTTTGTACGAATCTTTCGGCATTATTTAACTTTATTTTTCACTTTTGTTGTACATTAGATTACAAATGGTTTCGAAAATACATACAAAGTATGTAAAAAAGGATGCCACACCATTTTAAAAAGATCGCTGTTTTTAATAGTTCGGATGCCACACTGTTTTTAAAGAAAACTTTGAAAAAAAGATTGAAATAAATGAATCAAATTAAATCTGAAAAAGGCCAGATTTCCGGACAGGGGATGTTTGATATTTTTTCCGGACAAAGCACTTAAAAACAGGACAGATCTGTCCGGAAAAAAGACCAAATCGGCATCACTGTTGTTGGGCCCGCTCTGCTACTTTTTGTTGGTGTCATTGATTTAAAAAAACAACAACTAAGCAAAACTTGGTGCGTCTAGAAAAATTTGGCACACCAGAATATGTTGTGGGGGTGGATTTGCCTACTTGCTTAACTTAGACAAAACGCAAGAACGATAAAACTCAGATCACGCAGTCAGTGGTTAACACGTTGTACAGTGAAGTCAATTTTTGACTTATTTTGAAGTATTTATTTATAATACTTACTTTAAATTAAGTTGTTAATTTGTTTTGTTTATAATAATAAGTCGATTTTAGACTTAATAATTGAAGCAACATTATATATAGTTGGATAAGGACTACTGAGGAAACCACAATAAAAAGCAAGTGGAAACGTTGCAGCGGGTGCAATAGCCTAAAGTTTGTTAAAGGTGGGGAAGAGGGGCTTTCGCGTTAGTGGGCATGGCATCCAAACTATTCCTGCAGATCTTTTGGGATGTCACTTGCTATCTTCCTACCTAATTTGATGACTCTAGCTCAAAGTTTGTTAAAGGTGTGGGAAGAGGGGCTTTGCGCTTTATGGGTGGGCATGGATCCAAATTATTCTTGCAGATCTTTTTGGGATGTCACTTGCTATCTTCCTACCAAATTTGGTGACTCTAGCTCAAAGTTTGATAAAGGTGTGGGAAGAGGGGCTTTGCGCGTTATGGGTGGGCATGGCATCCAAACTATTCCTGCAGATCTTTTGGGATGTCACTTGCTATCTTCCTACCAAATTTGGTGACTCTAGCTCAAAGTTTGTTAAAGGTGTGGGAAGAGGGGCTTTGCGCGTTATTGGTGGGCATGGCATCCAAATTATTCGTGCAGATCTTTTTGGGATGTCACTTGCTATCTTCCTACCAACTTTGGTGACACTAGCTCAAAGTTTGTTAAAGGTGTGGGAAGAGGGGCTTTGCGCTTTATGGGTGAGCATGGCATCCAATTTATTCCTGCAGATCTTTTTGGGATGTCACTTGCTATTTTCCTACCAAATTTGGTGACTCTAGCTCAAAGTTTGTTAAAGGTGTGGGAAGAGGGGCTTTGCGCGTTATGGGTGGGCATGGCATCCAAATTATTCCTGCAGATCTTTTTGGGATGTCACTTGCTATCTTCCTACCAAATTTGGTGACACTAGCTCAAGGTTTGTTAAAGGTGTGGGAAGAGGGGCTTTGCGCGTTATGGGTGGGCATGGCATCCAAATTATTCCTGCAGATCTTTTTGGGATGTCACTTGCTATCTTCCTACCAAATTTGGTGACTCTAGCTCAAAGTTTGTAAAAGGTTGGGGAAGGGTGCTGGGGGCGTTTAGCTCAAAAACTATGAAACATACACGCGTTCCCGTTTTTAACGAAAAGTTGGGGCGGCTGGGGTGGACAAGGGCGGTATGGGTGGGCATGGCATCCAAATTTTTGATGCAGATCTTTGTGGAATGTCAATTGCTAACTTCCTACCAATTTTGGTGACTCTAGCTCAAAGTTGTAAAAAGGATGGGAAGGGGGCCGGGGGCGTTTTGGGTGGGCGTGGCATCCAAATTTTTGACGCAGATCTTAGTTTGATGTCAATTGCTATCTTCCTACCAAATTTGGTGACAAGCTCAAATTTATAAAAAGTTGGTACTAGCTCCTCTGTGAGCAGTAAGGGGGAGCTTGGCTCCAAAACAGATCATGCAGATTTTTGGAGATAGTTACCAGCTATCTTCCTACCAAATTTGGAGACTCTAGCTCAAACACTATGAAAAAGTTGGGGTGGCTGGGGTGGACAAGAGCGGTATGGGTTGGCATGGCATCCAAAGTTTTATGCAGTTTTCTGGGGATCGTCATCACCCATCTTGGCGCTAAATTTGGTGGCTGTAGCTCAAAAACTGAAGAAGTTTTAAAATTGCAGGGGGGCTGGGGGCGGAATGGGTGGGCGTGGCTCCAAAATATTTGATGCAATTTTTTCGGGGATGCCAGTAGCTATGTTCCTACCAAATTTGGTAACTTTAACTGTAAGGGTGTGCGGAATAGGTGGATTTATCGATTTTGAGTTATCGAATTTATCAATTTGCCAGCCCCCCAGTTATCGTAGAACCCCAATCTTAGAACTTGATCTGTCCCGGCCATAGAAAAAGACATTTGCAAAGTTTCAAGTCTCTAGCTTGAAGGGTGACGAAAAAACTTGCGAACATACAGACGGACAGACGCCAGGACGGACATTGCCCAAACCCAATATATTCTTTACCTTCGGTATCGAGTATAAAAATGGACTGAAAACAGGACACAAATTGTTTTGTGCAATTTTAAGCTTTTAGCATCAAAATGAAGCTTGCACAATTCTGTAAGGTGATAATAAACATAAACATAGCTAATACAGCTTCCTTGTGACAAGATTGGGGACAATCCGCCGGCTTAAAACAAATTATGCTTTTTTGTGCGAGGCACGATGCGTTCTGCATATGTTTTTTTGTCGCCATATACGCGCGAATGTGAACTATTTTGCTATTAAGACTGCATATGCAGGATCTGCAGTATGCCTTATTGGTGTGCGCTTCATCTGGCTGCTGTAGCCAGCAATCACGAAATTTTTGTTTGTACGAATCTTTCGGCATTATTTAACTTTATTTTTCACTTTTGTTGTACATTAGATTACAAATGATTTCGAAAATACATACAAAGTATGTAAAAAAGGATGCCACACCATTTTAAAAAGATCGCTGTTTTTAATAGTTCGGATGCCACACTGTTTTTAAAGAAAACTTTGAAAAAAAGATTGAAATAAATGAATCAAATTAAATCTGAAAAAGGCCAGATTTCCGGACAGGGGATGTTTGATATTTTTCAAAAACATTAAAAAAAAAGATCTGTCCGGAAAAAAGACCAAATCGGCATCACTGTTGTTGGGCCCGCTCTGCTACTTTTTGTTGGTGTCATTGATTTAAAAAAACAACAACTAAGCAAAACTTCGTGTTGTGGGGGTGGATTTGCCTACTTGCTTAACTTAGACAAAACGCAAGAACGATAAAACTCAGATCACGCAGTCAGTGGTTTACACGTTGTACAGTGAAGTCAATTTTTGACTTATTTTGAAGTATTTATTTATAATACTTACTAAACTAAGTTGTTAATTTGTTTTGTTTATAATAATAAGTCGATTTTAGACTTAATAATTGAAGCAACATTATATATAGTTGGATAAGGACTACTGAGGAAACCACAATAAAAAGCAAGTGGAAACGTTGCAGTCGGGTGCAATCGACTGCGCTTAAAGTTTGTTAAAGGTGGGGGAAGAGGGGCTTTGCGCGTTATGGGTGGGCATGGCATCCAAACTATTCCTGCAGATCTTTTTGGGATGTCACTTGCTATCTTCCTACCTAATTTGATGACTCTAGCTCAAAGTTTGTTAAAGGTGTGGGAAGAGGGGCTTTGCGCTTTATGGGTGGGCATGGGATCCAAATTATTCTTGCAGATCTTTTTGGGATGTCACTTGCTATCTTCCTACCAAATTTGGTGACTCTAGCTCAAAGTTTGATAAAGGTGTGGGAAGAGGGGCTTTGCGCGTTATGGGTGGGCATGGCATCCAAACTATTCCTGCAGATCTTTTTGGGATGTCACTTGCTATCTTCCTACCAAATTTGGTGACACTAGCTCAAGGTTTGTTAAAGGTGTGGGAAGAGGGGCTTTGCGCGTTATGGGTGGGCATGGCATCCAAATTATTCCTGCAGATCTTTTTGGGATGTCACTTGCTATCTTCCTACCAAATTTGGTGACTCTAGCTCAAAGTTTGTTAAAGGTGTGGGAAGAGGGGCTTTGCGCGTTATGGGTGGGCATGGCATCCAAATTATTCGTGCAGATCTTTTTGGGATGTCACTTGCTATCTTCCTACCAACTTTGGTGACACTAGCTCAAAGTTTGTTAAAGGTGTGGGAAGAGGGGCTTTGCGCGTTATGGGTGGGCATGGCATCCAAATTATTCCTGCAGATCTTTTTGGGATGTCACTTGCTATCTTCCTACCTAATTTGATGACTCTAGCTCAAAGTTTGTTAAAGGTGTGGGAAGAGGGGCTTTGCGCGTTATGGGTGGGCATGGCATCCAAATTATTCCTGCAGATCTTTTTGGGATGTCACTTGCTATCTTCCTACCAACTTTGGTGACACTAGCTTAAAGTTTGTTAAAGGTGTGGGAAGAGGGGCTTTCCGCTTTATGGGTGGGCATGGCATCCAATTGATTCCTGCAGATCTTTTTGGGATGTCACTTGCTATTTTCCTACCAAATTTGGTGACTCTAGCTCAAAGTTTGTTAAAGGTGTGGGAAGAGGGGCTTTGCGCGTTATGGGTGGGCATGGCATCCAAATTATTCCTGCAGATCTTTTTGGGATGTCACTTGCTATCTTCCTACCAAATTTGGTGACACTAGCTCAAGGTTTGTTAAAGGTGTGGGAAGAGGGGCTTTGCGCGTTATGGGTGGGCATGGCATCCAAATTATTCCTGCAGATCTTTTTGGGATGTCACTTGCTATCTTCCTACCAAATTTGGTGACTCTAGCTCAAAGTTTGTAAAAGGTTGGGGAAGGGTGCTGGGGGCGTTTAGCTCAAAAACTATGAAACATACACGCGTTCCCGTTTTTAACGAAAAGTTGGGGCGGCTGGGGTGGACAAGGGCGGTATGGGTGGGCATGGCATCCAAATTTTTGATGCAGATCTTTGTGGAATGTCAATTGCTAACTTCCTACCAATTTTGGTGACTCTAGCTCAAAGTTGTAAAAAGGATGGGAAGGGGGCCGGGGGGCGTTTTGGGTGGGCGTGGCATAAAAATTTTTGACGCAGATCTTAGTTTAATGTCAATTGCTATCTTCATACCAAATTTGGTGACAAGCTCAAATTTATAAAAAGTTGGTACTAGCTCCTCTGTGAGCAGTAAGGGGAGCTTGGCTCCAAAACAGATCATGCAGATTTTTGGAGATAGTTACCAGCTATCTTCCTACCAAATTTGGAGACTCTAGCTCAAACACTATGAAAAAGTTGGGGTGGCTGGGGTGGACAAGAGCGGTATGGGTTGGCATGGCATCCAAAGTTTTATGCAGTTTTCTGGGGATCGTCATCACCCATCTTGGCGCTAAATTTGGTGGCTGTAGCTCAAAAACTGAAGAAGTTTTAAAATTGCAGGGGGGCTGGGGGCGGAATGGGTGGGCGTGGCTCCAAAATATTTGATGCAATTTTTTCGGGGATGCCAGTAGCTATGTTCCTACCAAATTTGGTAACTTTAACTGTAAGGGTGTGCGGAATAGGTGGATTTATCGATTTTGAGTTATCGAATTTATCAATTTGCCAGCCCCCCAGTTATCGTAGAACCCCAATCTAGAACTTGATCTGTCCCGGCCATAGGAAAAGACATTTGCAAAGTTTCAAGTCTCTAGCTTGAAGGGTGACGAAAAAACTTGCGAACATACAGACGGACAGACGCCAGGACGGACATTGCCCAAACCCAATATATTCTTTACCTTCGGTATCGAGTATAAAAATGGACTGAAAACAGGACAAAAATTGTTCTGTGCAATTTTAAGCTTTTAGCATCAAAATGAAGCTTGCACAATTCTGTGAGGTGATAATAAACATAAACAATAATACAGCTTCCTGGTGACAAGATTGGGGACAATCCGCCGGCTTAAAACAAATTATGCTTTTTTGTGCGAGGCACGATGCGTTCTGCATATGTTTTTTTGTCGCCATATACGCGCGAATGTGAACTATTTTGCTATTAAGACTGCATATGCAGGATCTGCAGTATGCCTTATTGGTGTGCGCTTCATCTGGCTGCTGTAGCCAGCAATCACGAAATTTTTGTTTGTACGAATCTTTCGGCATTATTTAACTTTATTTTTCACTTTTGTTGTACATTAGATTACAAATGATTTCGAAAATACATACAAAGTATGTAAAAAAGGATGCCACACCATTTTAAAAAGATCGCTGTTTTTAATAGATCGGATGTCACACTGTTTTTAAAGAAAACTTTGAAAAAAAGATTGAAATAAATGAATCAAATTAAATCTGAAAAAAGGCCAGATTTCCGGACAGGGGATGTTTGATATTTTTTCCGAAAAAGACCAAATCGGCATCACTGTTGTTGGGCCCGCTCTGCTACTTTTTGTTGGTGTCATTGATTTAAAAAAACAACAACTAAGCAAAACTTGGTGCGTCTAGAAAAATTTGGCACACCAGAATATGTTGTGGGGGTGGATTTGCCTACTTGCTTAACTTAGACAAAACGCAAGAACGATAAAACTCAGATCACGCAGTCAGTGGTTTACACGTTGTACAGTGAAGTCAATTTTTGACTTATTTTGAAGTATTTATTTATAATACTTACTTTAAATTAAGTTGTTAATTTGTTTTGTTTATAATAATAAGCCGATTTTAGACTTAATAATTGAAGCAACATTATAAATATAGTTGGATAAGGACTACTGAGGAAACCACAATAAAAAGCAAGTGGAAACGTTGCAGTCGGGTGCAATCGACTGCGCTTAAAGTTTGTTAAAGGTGGGGGAAGAGGGGCTTTGCGCGTTATGGGTGGGCATGGCATCCAAACTATTTCTGCAGATCTTTTTGGGATGTCACTTGCTATCTTCCTTCCTAATTTGATGACTCTAGCTCAAAGTTTGTTAAAGGTGTGGGAAGAGGGGCTTTGCGCTTTATGGGTGGGCATGGGATCCAAATTATTCTTGCAGATCTTTTTGGGATGTCACTTGCTATCTTCCTACCAAATTTGGTGACTCTAGCTCAAAGTTTGATAAAGGTGTAGGAAGAGGGGCTTTGCGCGTTATGGGTGGGCATGGCATCCAAACTATTCCTGCAGATCTTTTTGGGATGTCACTTGCTATCTTCCTACCTAATTTGATGACTCTAGCTCAAAGTTTGTTAAAGGTGTGGGAAGAGGGGCTTTGCGCGTTATTGGTGGGCATGGCATCCAAATTATTCGTGCAGATCTTTTTGGGATGTCACTTGCTATCTTCCTACCAACTTTGGTGACACTAGCTTAAAGTTTGTTAAAGGTGTGGGAAGAGGGGCTTTGCGCTTTATGGGTGGGCATGGCATCCAATTTATTCCTGCAGATCTTTTTGGGATGTCACTTGCTATTTTCCTACCAAATTTGGTGACTCTAGCTCAAAGTTTGTTAAAGGTGTGGGAAGAGGGGCTTTGCGCGTTATGGGTGGGCATGGCATCCAAATTATTCCTGCAGATCTTTTTGGGATGTCACTTGCTATCTTCCTACCAAATTTGGTGACACTAGCTCAAGGTTTGTTAAAGGTGTGGGAAGAGGGGCTTTGCGCGTTATGGGTGGGCATGGCATCCAAATTATTCCTGCAGATCTTTTTGGGATGTCACTTGCTATCTTCCTACCAAATTTGGTGACTCTAGCTCAAAGTTTGTAAAAGGTTGGGGAAGGGTGCTGGGGGCGTTTAGCTCAAAAACTATGAAACATACACGCGTTCCCGTTTTTAACGAAAAGTTGGGGCGGCTGGGGTGGACAAGGGCGGTATGGGTGGGCATGGCATCCAAATTTTTGATGCAGATCTTTGTGGAATGTCAATTGCTAACTTCCTACCAATTTTGGTGACTCTAGCTCAAAGTTGTAAAAAGGATGGGAAGGGGGGCGGGGGGCGTTTTGGGTGGGCGTGGCATCCAAATTTTTGACGCAGATCTTAGTTTAATGTCAATTGCTATCTTCATACCAAATTTGGTGACAAGCTCAAATTTATAAAAAGTTGGTACTAGCTCCTCTGTGAGCAGTAAGGGGAGCTTGGCTCCAAAACAGATCATGCAGATTTTTGGAGATAGTTACCAGCTATCTTCCTACCAAATTTGGAGACTCTAGCTCAAACACTATGAAAAAGTTGGGGTGGCTGGGGTGGACAAGAGCGGTATGGGTTGGCATGGCATCCAAAGTTTTATGCAGTTTTCTGGGGATCGTCATCACCCATCTTGGCGCTAGATTTGGTGGCTGTAGCTCAAAAACTGAAGAAGTTTTAAAATTGCAGGGGGCTGGGGGCGGAATGGGTGGGCGTGGCTCCAAAATATTTGATGCAATTTTTTCGGGGATGCCAGTAGCTATGTTCCTACCAAATTTGGTAACTTTAACTGTAAGGGTGTGCGGAATAGGTGGATTTATCGATTTTGAGTTATCGAATTTATCGATTTGCCAGCCCCCAGTTATCGTAGAACCCCAATCTTAGAACTTGATCTGTCCCGGCCATAGATAAAGACATTTGCAAAGTTTCAAGTCTCTAGCTTGAAGGGTGACGAAAAAACTTGCGAACATACAGACGGACAGACGCCAGGACGGACATTGCCCAAACCCAATATATTCTTTACCTTCGGTATCGAGTATAAAAATGGACTGAAAACAGGACAAAAATTGTTCTGTGCAATTTTAAGCTTTTAGCATCAAAATGAAGCTTGCACAATTCTGTGAGGTGATAATAAACATACAGCTTCCTGGTGACAAGATTGGGGACAATCCGCCGGCTTAAAACAAATTATGCTTTTTTGTGCGAGGCACGATGCGTTCTGCATATGTTTTTTTGTCGCCATATACGCGCGAATGTGAACTATTTTGCTATTAAGACTGCATATGCAGGATCTGCAGTATGCCTTATTGGTGTGCGCTTCATCTGGCTGCTGTAGCCAGCAATCACGAAATTTTTGTTTGTACGAATCTTTCGGCATTATTTAACTTTATTTTTCACTTTTGTTGTACATTAGATTACAAATGATTTCGAAAATACATACAAAGTATGTAAAAAAGGATGCCACACCATTTTAAAAAGATCGCTGTTTTTAATAGATCGGATGCCACACTGTTTTTAAAGAAAACTTTGAAAAAAAGATTGAAATAAATGAATCAAATTAAATCTGAAAAAAGGCCAGATTTCCGGACAGGGGATGTTTGATATTTTTTCCGAAAAAGACCAAATCGGCATCACTGTTTTTGGGCCCGCTCTGCTACTTTTTGTTGGTGTCATTGATTTAAAAAAACAACAACTAAGCAAAACTTGGTGCGTCTAGAAAAATTTGGCACACCAGAATATGTTGTGGGGGTGGATTTGCCTACTTGCTTAACTTAGACAAAACGCAAGAACGATAAAACTCAGATCACGCAGTCAGTGGTTTACACGTTGTACAGTGAAGTCAATTTTTGACTTATTTTGAAGTATTTATTTATAATACTTACTTTAAATTAAGTTGTTAATTTGTTTTGTTTATAATAATAAGCCGATTTTAGACTTAATAATTGAAGCAACATTATACATATATAGTTGGATAAGGACTACTGAGGAAACCACAATAAAAAGCAAGTGGAAACGTTGCAGTCGGGTGCAATCGACTGCGCTTAAAGTTTGTTAAAGGTGGGGGAAGAGGGGCTTTGCGCGTTATGGGTGGGCATGGCATCCAAACTATTCCTGCAGATCTTTTTGGGATGTCACTTGCTATCTTCCTACCTAATTTGATGACTCTAGCTCAAAGTTTGTTAAAGGTGTGGGAAGAGGGGCTTTGCGCTTTATGGGTGGGCATGGGATCCAAATTATTCTTGCAGATCTTTTTGGGATGTCACTTGCTATCTTCCTACCAAATTTGGTGACTCTAGCTCAAAGTTTGATAAAGGTGTAGGAAGAGGGGCTTTGCGCGTTATGGGTGAGCATGGCATCCAAATTATTCCTGCAGATCTTTTTGGGATGTCACTTGCTATCTTCCTACCTAATTTGATGACTCTAGCTCAAAGTTTGTTAAAGGTGTGGGAAGAGGGGCTTTGCGCGTTATTGGTGGGCATGGCATCCAAATTATTCCTGCAGATCTTTTTGGGATGTCACTTGCTATCTTCCTACCAAATTTGGTGACACTAGCTTAAAGTTTGTTAAAGGTGTGGGAAGAGGGGCTTTGCGCTTTATGGGTGGGCATGGCATCCAAATTATTCCTGCAGATCTTTTTGGGATGTCACTTGCTATTTTCCTACCAAATTTGGTGACTCTAGCTCAAATTTTGTTAAAGGTGTGGGAAGAGGGGCTTTGCGCTTTATGGGTGGGCATGGCATCCAAATTATTCCTGCAGATCTTTTTGGGATGTCACTTGCTATTTTCCTACCAAATTTGGTGACTCTAGCTCAAATTTTGTTAAAGGTGTGGGAAGAGGGGCTTTGCGCTTTATGGGTGGGCATGGCATCCAAATTATTCCTGCAGATCTTTTTGGGATGTCACTTGCTATCTTCCTACCAAATTTGGTGACACTAGCTCAAGGTTTGTTAAAGGTGTGGGAAGAGGGGCTTTGCGCGTTATGGGTGGGCATGGCATCCAAATTATTCCTGCAGATCTTTTTGGGATGTCACTTGCTATCTTCCTACCAAATTTGGTGACTCTAGCTCAAAGTTTGTAAAAGGTTGGGGAAGGGTGCTGGGGGCGTTTAGCTCAAAAACTATGAAACATGCACGCGTTCCCGTTTTTAACGAAAAGTTGGGGCGGCTGGGGTGGACAAGGGCGGTATGGGTGGGCATGGCATCCAAATTTTTGATGCAGATCTTTGTGGAATGTCAATTGCTAACTTCCTACCAATTTTGGTGACTCTAGCTCAAAGTTGTAAAAAGGATGGGAAGGGGGGGCGGGGGGGCGTTTTGGGTGGGCGTGGCATCCAAATTTTTGACGCAGATCTTAGTTTGATGTCAATTGCTATCTTCCTACCAAATTTGGTGACTAGCTCAAATTTATAAAAAGTTGGTACTAGCTCCTCTGTGAGCAGTAAGGGGAGCTTGGCTCCAAAACAGATCATGCAGATTTTTGGAGATAGTTACCAGCTATCTTCCTACCAAATTTGGAGACTCTAGCTCAAACACTATGAAAAAGTTGGGGTGGCTGGGGTGGACAAGAGCGGTATGGGTTGGCATGGCATCCAAAGTTTTATGCAGTTTTCTGGGGATCGTCATCACCCATCTTGGCGCTAAATTTGGTGGCTGTAGCTCAAAAACTGAAGAAGTTTTAAAATTGCAGGGGGGCTGGGGGCGGAATGGGTGGGCGTGGCTCCAAAATATTTGATGCAATTTTTTCGGGGATGCCAGTAGCTATCTTCCTACCAAATTTGGTAACTTTAACTGTAAGGGTGTGCGGAATAGGTGGATTTATCGATTTTGAGTTATCGAATTTATCAATTTGCCAGCCCCCTAGTTATCGTAGAACCCCAATCTAGAACTTGATCTGTCCCGGCCATAGATAAAGACATTTGCAAAGTTTCAAGTCTCTAGCTTGAAGGGTGACGAAAAAACTTGCGAACATACAGACGGACAGACGCCAGGACGGACATTGCCCAAACCCAATATATTCTTTACCTTCGGTATCGAGTATAAAAATGGACTGAAAACAGGCCAAAAATTGTTCTGTGCAATTTTAAGCTTTTAGCATCAAAATGAAGCTTGCACAATTCTGTGAGGTGATAATAAACATACAGCTTCCTGGTGACAAGATTGGGGACAATCCGCCGGCTTAAAACAAATTATGCTTTTTTGTGCGAGGCACGATGCGTTCTGCATATGTTTTTTTGTCGCCATATACGCGCGAATGTGAACTATTTTGCTATTAAGACTGCATATGCAGGATCTGCAGTATGCCTTATTGGTGTGCGCTTCATCTGGCTGCTGTAGCCAGCAATCACGAAATTTTTGTTTGTACGAATCTTTCGGCATTATTTAACTTTATTTTTCACTTTTGTTGTACATTAGATTACAAATGATTTCGAAAATACATACAAAGTATGTAAAAAAGGATGCCACACCATTTTAAAAAGATCGCTGTTTTTAATAGATCGGATGCCACACTGTTTTTAAAGAAAACTTTGAAAAAAAGATTGAAATAAATGAATCAAATTAAATCTGAAAAAAGGCCAGATTTCCGGACAGGGGATGTTTGATATTTTTTCCGAAAAAGACCAAATCGGCATCACTGTTGTTGGGCCCGCTCTGCTACTTTTTGTTGGTGTCATTGATTTAAAAAAACAACAACTAAGCAAAACTTGGTGCGTCTAGAAAAATTTGGCACACCAGAATATGTTGTGGGGGTGGATTTGCCTACTTGCTTAACTTAGACAAAACGCAAGAACGATAAAACTCAGATCACGCAGTCAGTGGTTTACACGTTGTACAGTGAAGTCAATTTTTGACTTATTTTGAAGTATTTATTTATAATACTTACTTTAAATTAAGTTGTTAATTTGTTTTGTTTATAATAATAAGCCGATTTTAGACTTAATAATTGAAGCAACATTATATATAGTTGGATAAGGACTACTGAGGAAACCACAATAAAAAGCAAGTGGAAACGTTGCAGTCGGGTGCAATCGACTGCGCTTAAAGTTTGTTAAAGGTGGGGGAAGAGGGGCTTTGCGCGTTATGGGTGGGCATGGCATCCAAACTATTCCTGCAGATCTTTTTGGGATGTCACTTGCTATCTTCCTACCTAATTTGATGACTCTAGCTCAAAGTTTGTTAAAGGTGTGGGAAGAGGGGCTTTGCGCTTTATGGGTGGGCATGGGATCCAAATTATTCTTGCAGATCTTTTTGGGATGTCACTTGCTATCTTCCTACCAAATTTGGTGACTCTAGCTCAAAGTTTGATAAAGGTGTAGGAAGAGGGGCTTTGCGCGTTATGGGTGAGCATGGCATCCAAATTATTCCTGCAGATCTTTTTGGGATGTCACTTGCTATCTTCCTACCTAATTTGATGACTCTAGCTCAAAGTTTGTTAAAGGTGTGGGAAGAGGGGCTTTGCGCGTTATTGGTGGGCATGGCATCCAAATTATTCCTGCAGATCTTTTTGGGATGTCACTTGCTATCTTCCTACCAAATTTGGTGACACTAGCTTAAAGTTTGTTAAAGGTGTGGGAAGAGGGGCTTTGCGCTTTATGGGTGGGCATGGCATCCAAATTATTCCTGCAGATCTTTTTGGGATGTCACTTGCTATTTTCCTACCAAATTTGGTGACTCTAGCTCAAATTTTGTTAAAGGTGTGGGAAGAGGGGCTTTGCGCTTTATGGGTGGGCATGGCATCCAAATTATTCCTGCAGATCTTTTTGGGATGTCACTTGCTATCTTCCTACCAAATTTGGTGACACTAGCTCAAGGTTTGTTAAAGGTGTGGGAAGAGGGGCTTTGCGCGTTATGGGTGGGCATGGCATCCAAATTATTCCTGCAGATCTTTTTGGGATGTCACTTGCTATCTTCCTACCAAATTTGGTGACTCTAGCTCAAAGTTTGTAAAAGGTTGGGGAAGGGTGCTGGGGGCGTTTAGCTCAAAAACTATGAAACATGCACGCGTTCCCGTTTTTAACGAAAAGTTGGGGCGGCTGGGGTGGACAAGGGCGGTATGGGTGGCCATGGCATCCAAATTTTTGATGCAGATCTTTGTGGAATGTCAATTGCTAACTTCCTACCAATTTTGGTGACTCTAGCTCAAAGTTGTAAAAAGGATGGGAAGGGGGGCGGGGGGCGTTTTGGGTGGGCGTGGCATCCAAATTTTTGACGCAGATCTTAGTTTGATGTCAATTGCTATCTTCCTACCAAATTTGGTGACTAGCTCAAATTTATAAAAAGTTGGTACTAGCTCCTCTGTGAGCAGTAAGGGGAGCTTGGCTCCAAAACAGATCATGCAGATTTTTGGAGATAGTTACCAGCTATCTTCCTACCAAATTTGGAGACTCTAGCTCAAACACTATGAAAAAGTTGGGGTGGCTGGGGTGGACAAGAGCGGTATGGGTTGGCATGGCATCCAAAGTTTTATGCAGTTTTCTGGGGATCGTCATCACCCATCTTGGCGCTAAATTTGGTGGCTGTAGCTCAAAAACTGAAGAAGTTTTAAAATTGCAGGGGGGCTGGGGGCGGAATGGGTGGGCGTGGCTCCAAAATATTTGATGCAATTTTTTCGGGGATGCCAGTAGCTATCTTCCTACCAAATTTGGTAACTTTAACTGTAAGGGTGTGCGGAATAGGTGGATTTATCGATTTTGAGTTATCGAATTTATCGATTTGCCAGCCAGTTATCGTAGAACCCCAATCTTAGAACTTGATCTGTCCCGGCCATAGATAAAGACATTTGCAAAGTTTCAAGTCTCTAGCTTGAAGGGTGACGAAAAAACTTGCGAACATACAGACGGACAGACGCCAGGACGGACATTGCCCAAACCCAATATATTCTTTACCTTCGGTATCGAGTATAAAAATGGACTGAAAACAGGACAAAAATTGTTCTGTGCAATTTTAAGCTTTTAGCATCAAAATGAAGCTTGCACAATTCTGTGAGGTGATAATAAACATAAACATAAAAAGCTTCCTGGTGACAAGATTGGGGACAATCCGCCGGCTTAAAACAAATTATTCTTTTTTGTGCGAGGCACGATGCGTTCTGCATATGTTTTTTTGTCGCCATATACGCGCGAATGTGATCTATTTTGCTATTAAGACTGCATATGCAGGATCTGCAGTATGCCTTATTGGTGTGCGCTTCATCTGGCTGCTGTAGCCAGCAATCACGAAATTTTTGTTTGTACGAATCTTTCGGCATTATTTAACTTTATTTTTCACTTTTGTTGTACATTAGATTACAAATGATTTCGAAAATACATACAAAGTATGTAAAAAAGGATGCCACACCATTTTAAAAAGATCGCTGTTTTTAATAGATCGGATGCCACACTGTTTTTAAAAAAAACTTTGAAAAAAAGATTGAAATAAATGAATCAAATTAAATCTGAAAAAAGGCCAGATTTCCGGACAGGGGATGTTTGATATTTTTTCCGGACAAAGCACTTAAAAACAGGACAGATCTGTCCGGAAAAAGACCAAATCGGCATCACTGTTGTTGGGCCCGCTCTGCTACTTTTTGTTGGTGTCATTGATTTAAAAAAACAACAACTAAGCAAAACTTGGTGCGTCTAGAAAAATTTGGCACACCAGAATATGTTGTGGGGGTGGATTTGCCTACTTGCTTAACTTAGACAAAACGCAAGAACGATAAAACTCAGATCACGCAGTCAGTGGTTTACATGTTGTACAGTGAAGTCAATTTTTGACTTATTTTGAAGTATTTATTTATAATACTTACTTTAAATTAAGTTGTTAATTTGTTTTGTTTATAATAATAAGTCGATTTTAGACTTAATAATTGAAGCAACATTATATATAGTTGGATAAGGACTACTGAGGAAACCACAATAAAAAGCAAGTGGAAACGTTGCAGTCGGGTGCAATCGACTGCGCTTAAAGTTTGTTAAAGGTGGGGGAAGAGGGGCTTTGCGCGTTATGGGTGGGCATGGCATCCAAACTATTCCTGCAGATCTTTTTGGGATGTCACTTGCTATTTTCCTACCAAATTTGGTGACTCTAGCTCAAAGTTTGTTAAAGGTGTAGGAAGAGGGGCTTTGCGCGTTATGGGTGGGCATGGCATCCAAATTATTCTTGCAGATCTTTTTGGGATGTCACTTGCTATCTTCCTACCAAATTTGGTGACACTAGCTTTAAGTTTGTTAAAGGTGTGGGAAGAGGGGCTTTGCGCTTTATGGGTGGGCATGGCATCCAAATTATTCCTGCAGATCTTTTTGGGATGTCACTTGCTATTTTCCTACCAAATTTGGTGACTCTAGCTCAAAGTTTGTTAAAGGTGTAGGAAGAGGGGCTTTGCGCGTTATGGGTGGGCATGGCATCCAAATTATTCCTGCAGATCTTTTTGGGATGTCACTTGCTATCTTCCTACCAAATTTGGTGACACTGGCTCAAGGTTTGTTAAAGGTGTGGGAAGAGGGGCTTTGCGCGTTATGGGTGGGCATGGCATCCAAATTATTCCTGCAGATCTTTTTGGGATGTCACTTGCTATCTTCCTACCAAATTTGGTGACACTAGCTCAAGGTTTGTTAAAGGTGTGGGAAGAGGGGCTTTGCGCGTTATGGGTGGGCATGGCATCCAAATTATTCCTGCAGATCTTTTTGGGATGTCACTTGCTATCTTCCTACCAAATTTGGTGATTCTAGCTCAAAGTTTGTAAAAGGTTGGGGAAGGGTGCTGGGGGCGTTTAGCTAAAAAACTCTGAAACATACACGCGTTCCCGTTTTTAACGAAAAGTTGGGGCGGCTGGGGTTGGCTAGGGCGGTATGGGTGGGAGTGGTTTTTTTTGGGATCGTCATCACCTATCTTGGCGCAAATTTTGGTGGCTCTAGCTCAAAAACTGGGGAAAATATAGGCGTGTCTGACTTAAAACTGCGGGGGGGCTGGGGCGGAATGGGTGGGCGTGGCACCACAATTTTTCGGGGATGCCAGTAGCTATCTTCCTACCAAATTTGGTAACTCTAACTGTGAGGGTGTGCGGAATAGGTGGATTTATCGATTTTGAGTTATCGAATTTATCAATTTGCCAGCCCCCCAGTTATTGTAAAGTCCCAATCTTGACACTTTAATTTACTATGCCATAGATAAAGAGAATTGGAAAGTTTCAAGTCCTTAGCTTGAATTGTGTGGAAAAAAGTTGCGTTCATACAGACAGACGGACAGACAACATGACGGACATACTCCTTCGGTATCGAGTATAATGACGCGTCTGATTCTCTTCCTCAATGGTGGCGTGGAAAAGAGAATATTGCTTTAATATTTTGTGAAATATTTTCTCATTTATTTATTTTATATCTTCTTTTGCTAAAATTTATATAAACTATCCGCGCAGCGAAGTAAGCGGGCCACTTACTAGAACAATATAATAAAAGAAGCAGTTTTTAACTTATCATTAATTAAAAAAATTTAATTTTATAAAAAATATTCTTCACATGTGATGTTTCGAACAGCTGTTATGCGCAACTTTTGCTGCGATTTTACCGCAAATAAATTTGCCACAGTGTGATCACACTTGCGGCTTATTCGTGCCGCTGCGGATTATTCGCTCTGGTGTGGGCGATGCTTTCAATTGGTAAAGCCGAGTGTCCACTAGGAAGTTTTCTTGCGGAAGTTGCTTCCAGAAGTGACTTCCAGAAGTTTTTGTCGTGTAAACACGTATTAGACCCCTTTACACGGTGAAACATTTCACTGAAACATTCGTTTGTTGGCAAAGGGTGTAGAGGGGTAAATATTTCAGGCAAAGTTTCACGTTTAGTGAAACAGTGAAACATTTGCTCATTTTGCTTTGCCTTATTCCGATTGCATGTAAACACGCAACTCTGTGTTTGATGTGAATAATAAAGTTATCGATACAAAATATCGCAAAAGCTAATATTAGCGGGAAAAGTAAGTACCTACATTGGTTGCGGTTTACAATTATTATTATTTCTAATAGAAATGGACAAAGGAGTTAATTGAACTGCTGTTAACTCAGTATGAGCAGCACGAGCACTTGTACAGCGTTCGGAACGAATGATACAAGGGCAGGGTAAAGCGCTCCAGCAGTTTTTTTTTTCAATATGCGAAGTATTAAAGGAGAATGAGCCCAAAATGACTGTGACATATTGCGTGTTCAGTGTATGAGGGAATGTCGACTTGTTGCGGAACAGGAATGATTCCGAGAGCCTAGTTTGAAAGCTGGTGCATCTGTAAGTTTTTCCCGTTGCAAGGTAACGCATAGAGTTGTGTCGTTTCGTTCAGAATAAGTTCATATGAACGGGTCATTGAAATGAACGAATGAACTTATTCAGTAATTCGTGATATCGTTCAATTTTTTTTTGGCGGTAATCTGAATTTGTTTAAACTTTATTATTGTTGAATTTTCCCAAAATAAAATGTCTAAAAGGAAACGTAGTGAGGTTTGGAATCATTTTATTGGAAGGTGAGGGTGAAAAGAAAGGCAAGTGCATTTATTGCAAATCCGTACTGAGCATAGCTGGCGGGTCTCAAAGCTGAAGCATCCAACAGTTAATGTGGGAATTTAAGTTCAAATTCAGGAAACCTCTGATGCTGATCCAGCACCAGCAATTGAGGCTGAGGCAAGTCCCTTGATTGTTGATGGTTGATGGTCAACAAATGATTACAAATTTCATCAGGCGACCACCAACTGGTAGAAAAGTAGACCAACTTGGTAGGCAGGTGCTTAAGATGATAGCAAAGGGTAATCCGAATCAAATCAAAATAATAATGAAAATTTGTTATCAATCTAATGAAAATTTGAAAATTTATTTAATAGGCTCAAAAGTTACAAAACGAAGTTATTGCATTTAAAAATTAAAACAATGTTCATTCAAACCAACTGAATAGAATGATAAACATGTGTGCTACCGGTCATCGTTCAGAACAACTGAGCAACTGAACAAAATTACCCGTTCATATTCTATCGTTCATCGTTCAGAACAACTGAACAACTGAATAGAATGACTGACTTAGTTCACAGCTGAAAAATGAACGATTGAACTTATTCAGCAAATTGAACTAAAATTACCAACTCTATTCATTAGTGATTTTTGCGCTTCATTTATCGAAATTCGATAGAAACAGCTGGCTGCAGTTTGGTAATTGTAAACAACACAATATAAGATCTTATAAAAATATGTTCGATAATAAATTTCAGTAGTGCAGGCCGTAGCGCATAACTTATTTAATAGAAACAAATAAAAAAAGAACCAACAAAAGCGGTTTTTACTCGCAAATGTTTCATCGAAAAAGTCACAAAACAGCTGATTGAGCGTTGAAAAGAAGAGCGCAATTTTGAATTATATTTTTAAAATACATAATTAATATATTTCTTTTTTAGATGTATTTACAAAAAAAATACGTAATTTGGGACCAAGGCATGGAGAACTTGTTTCAGGGCAATGCAGAGAAACTCCCACCGCGGTAATGCGGGACGTGGATGGAAATTCTCCTTGAAAAACGCATCACTATTTTGTGGCACATCCAGCTCCCAAAACTTTCCATGCCTTGGCTATTTTCAACATAAATATAGAGATATTATACTGTTTTCAAATATGCTTGCAATTTAATTTTAACTTACAAATGACCACTCAGATAGACGCTTCCATTTTCTGCTATTTGCAATGTTCGTGGCCAATGTTTTTATAAAATTACATTGCTCCTTCATAACAAGCAAATCAGCTTTTCGAAATAGCATGTATGTCAATCAAACTGACAATAATGCACTAACAATTTGCAATAATAAATTTCGCTTCATGATTAATTCGTAGTTTTAGCTATAACAAACCAAAACAAACCGAACAGCTGATTCATTAACTGAGGTTCAGTTACAGAGCAATGGAAACAACTTTCGTAACTGACTGTTAAATTTAACAGTAACTGAGCAATGGAAATAGGCTATTATTACTTAGTTCACAGCTGAAAAATTAACGATTGAACTTATTCAGCAAATTGAACTAAAATTACCAACTCTAGTAACGCAAAGTTGCAGCCAGTTTTTCATCTGCGGCAATGGCTTTGCGCGTCATTGTGTCTTGCTTCACAAAATTCCCTTGGATGGTCGTTAGAATAAACTGTACATATGTAGGAATAGAACGAAGACATATCGCTTGTGAGCTCTTACATTAAAAATTTAAATGAGCCGTGGTCCGGTCTCTTCTGCCGCCATTGCCTAACCCACTCCCCGCATTTTCGTTTGTTTGGCATAACTAACGCAGTTTCACAGCGATCCAGCAATTTCAAAACATTTGGCACATCTGCTTCGCAATCAAAATCCGATTCCTCAACCGCCATAGCTGTCGCACTCAAAAGATCTTTTACTGCATCCATTTTATTTAATTGTTACTTCTATCAAATCAATAAGATGTAAACAACACGGTTGCCACAATTGGTGTTTTGGAACCAAAACTGGCTCTTTTTTTCCTGATGACAAAATGTTTAGAGCAAACGTGGCAAGCTGGAAAAACGTGTTATTTCCTGCAGAGTCTTTATATTCTGCCACTTCGGATTAAAAAACAAGAGTGTTGTTTATACACTGTCATTTCACCAAATGAATGTTTGCATATTGTGTGAGAATTTTTTCAATGTCGTCAGACTTAACATTGAAAAGTTCTAACACTTTACAAATTGGTTTTTTGTGTCAATCATATCAATAGGCCTATTCAACAGTCGTTTCAAAGTTTCAAGTTTCAAACGTCAAGCAACAACAACCACATAGAACAATTTCTTGAAACGTTGAAACACCCCAGCCTATGTATACAAAAAGTGGTTCAGGTTTCAAGAAAGTAAAGATGGGAAGAGCACGATATTTAACCGATATTTGCTGCCGATGTTCAGTATTTTTCAATATATTTGGTGTGTTTTTGTGCAAACAACAGTTTATTTTTAAAAAATTAATTTTCTTTAGCTTGAGCTTAATGGTGTTTTAATTGAACATCATTTTATACAAAAATTGCCTTTTCGTGTTTGCCGCCACGCAGCTAAAACTACTAGACTCTAGAAATGTAAACAAACAACAGCTGACTGCCCAAGTTTGAAACGATTTAAAACACAAAATCCTGTTCACAAGTTAATCGTTTCAAACTTGAAACTTTGAAACGTTGAAACGACTGTTGAACAGGCTTAATATGTTTCAAAATTTAAAAATTTTCGGTTGGTGTTTTGGAACCAAAACTGGCTCTTTTTTTCCTGATGGTGCAATGGCACTTTTTTTTTAATGTGTCTCTTTTTTCTTGTGATTGGCTTCAGAAAATATAATTTTAAATATTACTCAGCACACAATTAGTATCGATTATAGCATGAAAACTATCGATACATCGGCGTACCAAAATAAAAAAGCAATTCTGTAAGCAATCGTCGCATAAGCCCATCGCCAACTCCGGTTTTAAGTTGATGAAAATACATACAGTAGTACTGTAACAGTACGACCTCGGTTAACGCAACTCCACGAAAATTGCAATACCCAAATTTCAGATTTTCGCTGTTCAGAAAAGTTTAACTGTAAAAAAGTACAAAATTTCCAAATTTTTAAAAAATTTAATAAAAAAAAATTTGGAAATCCGTCCTTTGAACACAGTCATGTTCGATTTACTTTAATTTTGAAGGTAAGCAAAGGCATCTTTTTTGAAAAATTTTTCGCAACTGACCAAATTTTAATAGGTTACGTTAACCGAGGTCGAACTGTATTTGTTTTTATTTAATATCATTCATCATCACTAAATAAAGGTGAAAATGTGATATACGTTGGAGTTATACTCGTAATATGTTAAAGCTACAAGATTTTGTGAAAAAAATATTTTTAATTTAATTGCAAAAAAAATTGGTTGTTTTTTAGTGTATTTGACACTTTTTTTTTTTTTTGGCTCTATTTTTAATTTTTAAGTGGCAACCGTGGTAAAGGGGCCTACGCAGATGACAGTACAGCTCTCGTACCGTAAAAACTTCATATAAAAAAAATGGTCTCGTAAAGCGCCCGTACAGTTCTACGAGACCCTTGTACGCAGTATGTTAGTTACTGGCCTTTAATAAGTGTTGAACAATGAAAATGTTAATTAACAGTGTGGCTGTGTACGGCCAGTAAAGAATGCTGAGCATATCTTCACGGCTCGTAAAAAGTGGCAAAAAGTAAACAACATGTCGGGCAAGAGCCGGCTTATACATATTTCGGAAAATATTGACAAAATTGAACTCCAATAGCTCCAATAATTATTGTTTTGGCAGTCAATGCTGCACAACAAGAAATTAATACAAATATATAAATTAATTCAATTTAAATAACATATGAATTTTTATTCTTCAACTCAAGCCGACCCGTACTGCCCGGGTAAAGATCTGTAAGGTGAATTTGCTTTGAGTCTTTTGAGTGGTTTCGGTTATGTTAATCATAATCTCTGGTGTTGTGCCCATCAAATATGGGTTTACTAAAATGCTATCTTTTTTTTTTTTGCATTTGCAGCCTGATTTTTTTTTTATAGCCGCCAGTAGCAATTCTTTTGTTGTACAGAAACACAAAAGTATCGTTCGTTGTTCGTTAATCATTATTTAAAATTCAGTTAAATTTAAAAAAACACTGCTGCATTTCCGATTTATTTCAAGAAAGTAGTCAACCGACCGCCACATTTTGTGCGTTGTTTAGAACTGGTCGATACGGCTCGTTAAATGTGTGCAGTACGGTACGAGAGCTGTACTGTCATCTGCGTAGGGCCCTTAAGCAAATAAAACAATCGATAGCAACGATATATGTTTATCGACCATAAATTGAACTCAGAGTTGCATTTACCAAAAAGTTTCAGTGAAATGTTTCATGAAACAATTTCACCGTGTAAATGCGACCAGATTTGCGAAGAAACTTTAAAACAGAATGAAAAAATGTTTCAGTGAAATGTTTCACCGTGTAAAAGGGGTCTTAGAAGTCGACTTCCAGAATTTTTTGCAGAATTTACGTGGAAACACGTGTTCGTTGCTTGCTGGAAGTAAGTTGCGCAACGTGCTGTGAACTGCAAGTGTTTTCAAGACTTGCGGAAGAAGTCAGGTATACGTCGGGTTTTTTTTTTTTTTTTTTTTGTCGAAGTAAATGAAAATGTAAAATAAATTTATTTGGAGTAAGGAAAAAATACATTTGCTTTTGGAACACCAAGAAAGTTGCCCAGAACTATGGGACACGTCCTCAAAAAAATATAAAAATAAAATTAAATAACAAAACGCTGTAAAGGCAATAGCCAATGCTATAGACGCGCCCGAAGAAGAGGTGAAAAGAAATTTTTTAGCTGCATGGAATCTTCACTCCGCAATTCATCAAGTTATGTATTTTGGAAACTTAAATCTACTCGTCGCAGTACCCAATCTCTCACCCAAACTCTTCTTTTTGTTTCTTTTTTGTTTTTAATTAGTTGTTTCTTTTTTATTAATAAATATGCTGCGATGGCAGCTGCCACTCTTATTTTGCCACAAGACATTTTAATACTGTCACTTTTTAAAGAAGCTAACTCTACTGCAAGCTGTTAACACGTCTGCAAGTTCTTGCTGCAAGTTAGTCGTAATACTTTTACAAACTACTTCTGAAATTAAACTTCCACAAGCTTTGGTTTCAGTGGAAACACCTCATCAAATACTTGCAGAAGTTCTTCCGCAAGTAACTTGCTAGTGGACACTCGGCTTAAGAAAAACCTTCTCTCAGGCTTTGGTTTGCCTATGCTTATGGTGTTTTCGAATGGTATAGAGAATAAGCAATAAGTGTGAGCGAGTGCGACAGCTGATATTTGTTTCAGTTGCCCTAGCACTCAGCGGCAACCAAAAAGGGTCAAAATATGTCATAAGCATTTTTTACATTTCTTGCTGTTCCTGCTTGTCGAGATTTAGGCTATTTTAGAAATATGTTTCTTTGTATAACTGTATGGTATTTGCGATTTCATTTGTTCCAGCTTTAATTCTTTTTCCAAGTAAACAGCCAACTTTCAGTTTGGCAATTGCTGGTCATTCATGCTCTTTAAAATTTTTAATTCCATGACACTAGCTAACAATTTTGCTATCGCAGTTAACATACAGTTATCCAAAGATCGAAGACAAGGACAAAGAAAAAAATATCAAAAATAGCAAAAATCTCGACAAGCTGGCCCAGCAAAATATGTAAAAACAAGTAAGAAGACTCTAGTCGGAAGAGCCCGACTAGAAGATACCCTGAACCCAGTTGCAATAAATAAATAATAACACAAAACTGACTTAACTTCAATCAATTCAATTCGATATCTCCGGTGTTTCTTGACCGATTTGGACGAATTTTTCAGAAAAGTTCTATCGTTATCGATGGGCGCGTGACATGTTTTTTGCCGAGACAGTGCGTGATCACGCATGTGCGTGAGTGTTTTTAATTTCATAATCACGCAACTTGATTCACGTGAGCTGTAGTAAAATCATGCATGATTCACGAATATGTTCAATTGACTCAAATAAAACTAATTGAAATAAGAAAAACAAAATAATGAAATTTCAAATATTTTTATTTAAAAATGAAACTTTCTCAAGATTTTCCGGTGACATACTCTTTTCTAATATTCTGTTGACACTGAAAAAAACACATCCGCTCGCAGCGGAACTGGCTGAAATATTCAAAATATGCGAACTCAATGTTTGCAGCAACGGAAAATCCACTGCATTTTTCAAGATCAGCAGAAGGTTCGTGTTGTTTGCGACCTGTATTTGTTTGTATTTTTGTATTTCATCAATTATATCGATTGTAAGATCAGATTCCTGCTTATTTGTGCAATCTAAGAACTCATCAAAATGAGAAATTTCCAGTTTTTTCTTTAGAGGTCTCCATTGAATTTCAACACATTCATTTTCTTTTCATTGATTTTTTTTTTGTATTTCTTTGAAATTTTTGTAAATGCTGTCCAACATTATGTTATCGATATTTTTAGGAAATTTTAGAAAAATACCGTTTATGCCTACTTCCTTCCGCATGAGACGAAAAAACGGTTTTGCTTGGTCTTGCCAATTGTACGCTCTTTAAATTCTATTCTTTTTGCTTAAATCTAGTTGCTGCTGCCCAACATGGAAAGGTGGTATAGACTTTATATGAACTTTGTACAATCGAATAGCTATACGCAAGAAACTAAGATATAATTTACGTGTTTAGGTGTAGATATATTTATATACATAAGTCAGCAGTTATCAAGTTATCATAGGTCAGGAATAGTATTACACACATACTGCTGACTACACATAACGGGTTACTCGTGCAGCGGTCAGCCAACCCGGCAGTTGCCGGACGAAATCAAATTAATTCGTTTTATACAGTCGAACTTCCATATAACGAACTCCCATATAACGAATTTTTCCATATAACGAATTTATTTCGCGAACACTGCTTTTTGGTTCAACTTTCAGTGTGATTTGTTCTCCATATAACGAATTTCCCTATAGCGAATATTTCTTTATTACGAATTTATTTTCAGGACGTAGCTCGTACGCTCATGCGTTTTCTATTCCCTATAACGAATTTTTTCGTTATTGCATTTATGTACGTTGAGAATGCGAAAACGAAACAATAACACATTTTTTAATTTACCGTTTTGTTTTCGTGTTATGTTTAGCTTATTCTCTGATCTTTGCTGCTCAGTTTTTTATGAACATTTTTTACTGCTCAGTGCACATCGAAGATGTAGATGTAGACGTAGAGGTTGTTGTTGGGATTAGTTTTTTTTTATAGGCACCAAAGCAAAGAATAACGGATTCTAATTAACTGTATTTAGAATAGTTGTAAGTACACATTGTAGAAAAGTGGAAATTTGCGTGGTTCTTTAGTCTAAATGTCCACACGATTTTTCATTTCGCTAGAGCAAAAACTTTTAATAATCTTAAAATGAATATGTATTTGATTCACTAAACGTGCTTGAAATAATTTATCGAAGAAGAGAAGTGGAAAAACCATATACTAACATACTAAAATTACTGATTATTTAAAAAAAAACTACTTAATTCACACAAAATTTCAAACATTTCTATATAACGAAATTTCTATATAACGAAGTATTTTCTTGTCCCCTTCGGATTCGTTATATGGAAGTTCGACTGTAATATTAAATATCAAACATGTTTATATTAAGGGCTATTTACTCTCGACTTAACTTATCTTATATTATCTTATTTTATCTTAACTTAAGGAATGTGTGCATTTACTCTCAACTTAATTTAACTTAAGAAATCTGTGTGGCAGTGTTGTAGAATTTTGTTAGCAGTGTTGTTAAACAAAGAAAAATTAACAGCTGTTATTATATATTGACAACATCTGCATTCAACTGTTTTCCTAAAGTCTTAATAAATAAATAAATAACCATTGCAACCAAGTTCTTTGGCGATTGCAACCCAAACTTATATTTTTTTACTTAGTCTTTTGACTTTTTGTCATAAATAAAACTTATGTTTAAATTGCGCGGTATCTATTTCAAATTGTTTATGTAGTTGAGTACACTGTTTTTAATCAGCTGTTGGATTTTCTCGTTAATGAAAACTGTTCAACTTAAGAATTAACTTAAGAATTCTGCAACCTGCAGGTCCAAAATTAAGATAAGTTGAGAGTAAACGCTTACATTGATTGCCATAAGGTAGATTGAATCAGCTGACTAACAAGATAAGTTAATTCGAGAGTGAATAGCCCTTTACTTACCTTTGGCGACACATTTTTAAGTTTGTTTACATTATTTTTTGCCAACAATTACTAAAGAACACCAAAAACGCCTTTTTTACGTAAACATGTTAGTGGCGCAAATTTGACCGACGCAAAAAAGTGCTGAAATAGAACACGTTCTATTTTTCTCATTTTTTCGTCGGTTTTTGGCCAGACCTAAAAATGTTTTGTGTTCACACGAGAGCGCTGGCTTTTAAAAAAAAAAGCTACAGAAAAACCGACCGTGTGAAGGCAGCTTAAAGAATATCATTCTTTGATAAATAAAAAAGTTATAAAGCTTATAAGTTACATGCACGAAAATGTAGCCGTTTAGCTACAATGACTAATGTGTTCAACAGAGCATTAGAGTCATCCGATCCATTGATGTCGAAAAACTGCGATAAGGCAAGAAGGCAAACGCCCAAAGAAGTCGTTTGATACTCCGATTATGGAAACTTCATTCGATAAAGAAAGATATCGTGTGATATCTTATAAATAAGATGATATCGTGGTCTGTGGATTGGATACCATTGAGTTAGAAGAAGAAACAAATGAAGGCTGAGTCCTGAAATGGTATGAAATGGCCAAATGAAATAATAACATTGCCACCATCACCATTTGTTCCTTAAAAACTTAAATATATCTAATTTATTAATTCAAATTAAGACAAAATTTTTAAATAAAATATCGAATTTTAATAAATTAGTTCTTTTAAATTTTTTTTTTATGATACATGTAAAACGTATTTTTAATCTTTTTATTTTTTATCAAATGAAAAGGTAGGGGCTAAGGAGAGTTCCAATTGAACAAAAAAAAACCGAAATTCTGCCTTATTATAACCAATACACATGCAAAATTTCAAGTCTCCAATAATTGATTCCAAAAAAAATCGATTTTTTGCCCATAGTGCAGTGCTTACATTTTTGAACGTTATGTTTTGCACAACTTTTTAGAAAAACAAAGGCAGGTCAAATCTAAATATGTATTATAAATTTTGCGGCATATTCTTACTTTCCAATTAAAATTAAAAAGCAAAACTACTGCATATCACAATTATCAGTTCTACAGACATTAAAAAAAAAACTGATCGATGGTACTATCGGCTAAATGCCTTTATTTTAATAGCGCAAGTATTTTTTGAATATATATACATGGCAAAATGACTGGAGATATATTGTATGTTAAGCTGGTGTTTTATATGTATATACATATTTTGAACCGCCCTTTACATGTAACAGTGCAAAAAGTTGGCAAGTTTTACTTATACAATTTGGACATGTATTTATTTGACTGCATGTCGTGTTTTGATTTTGGTAATAATTCGTGGAATAACAAGCGCTGGTCAGTTGCTTAAATAGTTGCTCATGAAGGCAAGATCTCCATCTTGGTCACTATCGTTTTGACGCACAGCCATTGCAGTTTCCACAAGGTAATAAAGACATTTATAATTATCACGTTCTTCACGACTTAAGCCTGAAAGTAAAACCTTCGTCATACGCGTCGGCGAGAATAATAAACTAATGTTGCTCACCTGGACGTGCAGGCTTTTGCTCCTGTTGCTGGTTATTATCGATATTAGTATTTTCTTGTTGCTGGGTACTGAATAACACATCAGCTGCGTTAGTGCTTGTCACAATATTTTTCTCGGTGCCCAATATATGATTGCCTATAATCGAAGAGGCTGTATTATCACTATATTTTCAAGAATCGTTTTGTAGGTATTAATACTTTTGAGAATCTGTGTGGAAGGTGGAAGACAATGGTAAGGACGGGCGTTTGCGATAGGTTTAGTTGTAGTTACTTCCTCGGTGCTAAAAACGGTCCTGCATAACAATGCAAAGATGGCAACCAAGGCGATCAAGGGCGGCAGTCGAGCGGTGTAGCAGTAGCACGCAAAGAATTGAGGTTGGAAAAATAAGATATCACATTAGAAACAAAAGAAGTAATTTGAAATAAACATTAATTAATTATTCTTAGCGTGATTAAATGTAGCTGCACAACTGGGTTTTTGAATAAATGATTGTTTAATGACATTGCGTGCTGTGCCAAGAAATTCTTACTTTATAACGCTCTGCCAATCATCAGAGTTCTCGAATCGTCCTTCTTCCTCGCTAGGCTGCTCGCAGGATTCGTAATCAACCCCACTTTCATCACCCTCAGATCTGCAAAACAGAACAGGGGGAGCTATTACAAAAACCAGTTAGTTTTCCGTCAAACCCATACATTAAAATTAAAATAAAAAAACTACCTATTCGCTGTCATTAAACGATTGCAAATATCACGGTAAGTCAAGACATTTGATTCACACAAATTAAGTTGCACTTGCTTTTCATGTCCATAATCCCGCTTAGTAATTTTATGTTGTTCAGTTTCTATCGCTCTAAATTCTTTGTGGCGTTTATGCCCGAGCTTTCTTGGCTTGTCATCATCAAACTCAATTGGCGTCGAGCCGCTATGTCCTCTGCCGACACTGCAGCGGCTGCTTCTGCTGCTGCTCCCCTTGCTTATGGATAGCTTTCGACCATGTGACTGAAGGCTGTGGATCTTATCAAGAATGCTGGCTTGCACCGAGGTGTGCAGCCTTTGAAACCCAATCGGATTATTTTCTATTGCTTTTTTCCAGCTTAGAAAATTGTATTATAGGCGGTTATGTTAGTTGTGGGCCCATGTATTAAATTAGGTTACAGAACAATAATTATTCCATTGGCATTACCTGTAAATTACGCTGTCTTCGAATTCGTGCTCCATTTTGACTATTTGTCCGTTGGGTGTTCGCACATACTGATCGAAGTTGCTAAGTACATTAGCAATACCCTCGTGCACGTCAGCAGCGCTGTGCACCTCTTCTGTAGCGCCAACAATCTAGTACGCAAAACCGGAAAAAAATTATGTTTCGAGGGAATATATTTGACAACGCAAAAATCTTACCACTTCCGAGGCAGGGCTGCCTGTGAATTGATTATCAGTGCCGCTAGTATTTAAACCTGTGGAGACGGAAGAGTTTGGACTTATCTTTTTGCCACGGCGCGATATTGTAAAATGCAACGGATCATTGCCTTCCCGGCGTATCATTTCCGGCAGAATGCGCCGGCGAGCATTAATAAACCAATTGCAGACTTGAAGCACTGTTAGGTTAGCCTCCTGAGACAACGCAAACTTTTCGGCATCACTGGGGTACGCATTGTATCGATGTTCGTAAAGCCAACGCTTCAAAATTTTCACTGAGTGCTTGGGCAAGTTGCCGCGACGCTTTCTGAGCGCACTATTTTCATCAATATGTGTTTCCAACAGCATGTCATGAAAGTTTTGTATTTCTGGAGACGCTTGCTCAGAGTACTGGTCCTCTTCCACCATTTCATCGGCAGATAAATTGCCCAGCACCGCTATGGACTCCTGTTGTAGATGGTCCTGGTCTTTGCTGGATTCTGAGTTGTAACGTTTACGGGCCGAACCGCCTAAAATAATTTTGTTAATATGTGTATTTACATCTGTATAAATTTTGTCATCCTTTTATTAACTTACCTTCGCTTTTCAGCAAATTTATTTGAACATCTGCCTCGTGCATCATGTCATGAATATTCTGTCGCACTTGGCGATCCAAAGCTATATCAACTTTCTGGTGATTTGGCGATAGCATGATTATAAACAGCAAACACAAAAATGACTTAAGATTTCCAAATCTCAAAAAAGAAACAATTTTTTTGTAGTACAATTGAATATGTATTTTAAATATTTTTAGCTTCAGCTTATGTGAGTTTACAGCACCGGCTTTGGAATAAGACTAACTTTGACTTGACGGCGTTTTCAGGCTGTCAAAAAATATACATGGCCTCCTAGAACACATTTGTATTTTGAAAGTGCTCGTCTTTATTGATGGTGGTTATCGAAAAATAATGACACCATCGTCTATCGACAGTTTTTAGTATAAGACCTTTTAGAGACGTGACAGTATAACATGTCAAAATGACATTGCGACCCAGAATTTTTGACAAATCGCTTAATTCGCGCGCTCAGCTCGTTCAGCATGAACACAATTCTAGTTTAGTGAGTCCATTAACTAGGGTAATCGAATAAATGCTTTGTTGAACAAGCGTCTAACCTCTGCTTGGCAGCTGTTTGTGCAGTATTTTACATGTTGAAGTGTGCTTTTGTTGTTGATCTAAAACGGTGTACAATTGCCTTCAGTTTGAGTAACGCTAATTGAATGTCTATACACAGCACTGTTCTAGCTTAATAACTAATGCAAAAGAGTTTTTACTCCGCTGTAGTAAGTATTTTTCTTTATAATGAAGTGTACACACTTATCTTTGTATAATCACACGCGCACCCAACTTCACGCGAGTCTGGAATTTGCGCACAACTTATGTAGTTTACAACATACCTAAAAGGTAAACAATGAATAACATCAACGAAATGGCTAGCGTCCTGGACGAAGTTCCGAAAGATTAGCAGCGGATAGACGTGGATATTGACATTAAGACTTCCATTGACGGTTATCCTGATCCGGTTCAATAAACAGCATCGCTGACATACATCTTGATGTTCAGAAATAAATATGTGCTGCTTAACCATGAACATCTGCATATATCTCAGATGCAGTAAATATCGCTTATATGTAAAAGCTATAATGCTGCAATATGTTTGCATATATGCGATATTTGCATATAAGCGAATGTTTCATATAATAAAAAGTTTATTTACTTTTATTTACATTTTATTATTGTTCTTACAGATAATCAGGCCTGTTCTGAATTCCGAGTGGAATCGGAATCGAAATGGATTCTCGTTTCGAAGGTTGCATTCCCAGATTTCGATCGACTTATATTCTTCTTATACTCAATTTCGATACCAATTTTGTATCGATACAAACAGCTGATTGAGTAAATCAAACAACAGTTATTGAAAAAAGTTGTTTATTTAAATAAGCTATTAACAATGCCGGCAGCAATTATATTAGCAGCAAGAGAAAGGGAACGTCTAGCTAAATTAAAAGCTAGACGCATTAATCGGCTGCTACGAGCCCAAGAAAGCACCAACGTTATGGAAATGTTGGACTCTAAGTAAGTTGGTCGTTATTTTCATGGTAAACATATTTCATTTAAAATTTATAGATTTCAAGAGTCGTTTCGGGTGAATAAAGAAACATTTAAAATGCTACTGGAATCAATAAATGCCAAGATAATAAACAATAATCGGCTCATCGACCCAACCACGAAGCTTGCAGCAACTCTACGCTTTTTAGCAACTGGCACATATCAGCTAGCGGCGGCAAAAGATCTCAACATCACCATAGGCAGGAGCACCTCAAAAGTGCTACATAACGTCATTGCGCTCGTGAAGCCTGTATATGTAAAGAACATATTAGCATGAGGATGTCTGCCGGCAAAATAGTTGAATCGAAAGGATTTTTTTTTGATAAAGTTGGATTTCCGGGTGTCGTTGGTTTTGTTGATGGAACCCATTTAAAATTAGTAAAGCCAAAAAATGACGGATCTTTGTATTTGAACCGAAAAGGATATTATAGTATAAACGCAATGGTGGTGAGTTTCATGTAGATTTACTAAGTTTCTCCTTTTAATTAAATGTTCCAACAGGTTTGCGATTTTAATTTGAAAATCTTGGCGGTCGATGCAAGGCATCCCGGTGCGAGCCATGATTCATTCATTTGGAATCAAGGTCATGCAAGGGAGTTTTACAGATCCACCTCACAAGAAAATAGTTGGATATTGGCTGACTCAGGCTATCCTTTGGGACCATTTTGTATGACACCGTACAGAAATCCTCAAAATGCTTCAATGGAGCATATATATAATAAGAAGCATACGGCAGCTCGAAATGTTGTTGAGCGAACCATAGGCGTTTCGTTTTTTGCCCCTAAAAACGCAAAAAATCTTATTAAATGATCACTTATAATTATTCGCTTACTTACATTTTGAACATGTGATTGAGATCAGCTGTTTGCCGCAACGATAACTCATTAATACTCGATACTATCGATTATTAGGGTTGCCCTTATAGGCTATTCACACTAGGGCACATCACGGGGAACGATGAGAAGATGTGAAATTCGTGTTCACTTTGCCAACATCTAACATCAAGCGTCTTCTTCTTCACTTGCAAACGTGACGCGTGTTTCATGATACATTTTTTTGTGAAACAAATATTTTTTTAAGAAAATGAATACAAAAGACTTAGCTATATTTATAGAGAGTATGTTTGTTGGACTTGTTGGCTTATTGGAAGAAGCCTGTAAGGACGATGATTTCGAAGCTGAGCAACTTGATGCACTCGTTGCAATGCCTCGGAGGATTTGGGCGCATGTGAGTGAAAATAAATATTAATACAAAAAAGTAAATAATCGGAAACTTATAGAAGCGGTTTGGACAGTTTTGGGAAAAGGATATTCCTGAAAATAATGAAGCCTTCTTTAAAGAAAGTTTTCGTATGGAAAAGGCGTCATTTTCGTTGCTGGTGCAGAGGTTGGGAGTTCTGAGGAAAAAAAACACGCCGTTCCGATATGCAATCGAATACGAAAAGCGCATAGCCATCGCTCTGTACGCTTTGGGGAGTGCAGCCGAATATCGTACTGTGGCAAGGCTGTTTGGTGTTTCGCCAAATAGTGTTTGCAATATCCTGCATGAGTTTTGCCGAGCAGTTGTTGCGGATGTGGCACCTCCACTTGCGCCAATTATGTCTTTCTCCTTTCTGAAAAAAATATTGACTTTATTCACGCCCGAAAAGGAGGCAGTCCTGGTGGACTTGTGGATGGAAAACATCGATGATTTGCGTGGCCAACGTAAAAACACGCACGTGTTTCAGGAGATGGCTGCAAAGTTGCAGGAGCTCGACAGCAGCATCGAGTGGACGGACGTGCGCGCAATGGTGGATAACTTGACGCGCAAATATAGGTAAAATGTTTAAAAGTTATTAAAACAAAAAAACCGTGAATAAAGTCAATATTTTTTTCAGAAAGGAGAAAGACATAATTGGCGCAAGTGGAGGTGCCACATCCGCAACAACTGCTCGGCAAAACTCATGCAGGATATTGCAAACACTATTTGGCGAAACACCAAACAGCCTTGCCACAGTACGATATTCGGCTGCACTCCCCAAAGCGTACAGAGCGATGGCTATGCGCTTTTCGTATTCGATTGCATATCGGAACGGCGTGTTTTTTTTCCTCAGAACTCCCAACCTCTGCACCAGCAACGAAAATGACGCCTTTTCCATACGAAAACTTTCTTTAAAGAAGGCTTCATTATTTTCAGGAATATCCTTTTCCCAAAACTGTCCAAACCGCTTCTAAAAGTTTCCGATTATTTACTTTTTTGTATTAATATTTATTTTCACTCACATGCGCCCAAATCCTCCGAGGCATTGCAACGAGTGCATCAAGTTGCTCAGCTTCGAAATCATCGTCCTTACAGGCTTCTTCCAATAAGCCAACAAGTTCAACAAACATACTCTGCTGTTGAGTGGCTATAAATATAGCTAAGTCTTTTGTATTCATTTTCTTAAAAAAATATTTCTATCACAAAAAAAATGTATCATGAAACACGCGTCACGTTTGCAAGTGAAGAAGAAGACGCTTGATGTTAGATGTTGGCAAAGTGAACACGAATTTCACATCTTCTCATCGTTCCCCGTGATGTGCCCTAGTGTGAATAGCCTATAAGAAGCGAGTCGAGTAGGCAGTGTCCGAACAGCAAAATTTTAGTCAAGTAATTTAGTCAGCTCACTCGCTACTCGACTAAAATCAGAATAGAATCTACTCTATTTTTTCGTGCCAGTAGCGCGGCAGAGGTGCCAGTAGCGCGGCAGAGCTAATAATTGAGCAGTCAGCGGTGACCAGTTGGGTTTTGAATTTCATATTGCACACAAACATTGTAGTGGATTTGAATAAGTAACGACTGTTAAAAGTGAATTAATTGATTGAAAATGCGCTACGCAGTTTTTAGATGAAACAATAATAAATTGATCTTAAAATTGTTATTGTTGCATCTAAAACTGCATAGCGCATTTTCAATCAATTAATTCACTCGTAACTTATTCAAATTCACTGTATGGAATATGCAAATCAAAACCCAACTGGTCACATGTGACGTCACGCAAACAGCTGAAAAACAGCTACTAATGCACTGTACTAATCAGTTAATTTTATAAGTGCGAACAGTTTGGCGAGCTACTTACCGAGCTACTGTCTACTCGAATCGCTACTTATTTCTTACCAAAGTGCGAACAAGGCTTTACACAGCACAAATATTTTTAGTTTACTTATATTCGTGTAATTACTCGTTTTTGTTTAAGCTAAACTTGTTTCCTATATGGGAATCAAGTTTTTATCTTAACAAGAATCTTGTGTAAATAAAGCCAATAAAAAACATATCTAATTCTTTGGTTAAACATGACAGCTCTACATTTTGTATAAGACTGATTCCGATCGCTTTGACTTTGCCACCGCACGTAAATTTTAGGTGTACAACTAAAACAAAAAAAAACAAATGAAAAATAATATGCGGCCCTACGAATGATAATGCAAAATGATTGCCAATAGTATATAAATTAAGTAAAAAATAGTTTCAGGGTTTAAGAACACACATTAGTTGCTTTACAAGCACAATCGTTTTCATTTCGAGTGCTAATTGTCACTCGTTTTCAAAACGATCCATTTGTACTCGGAATCGAAATGTAGAACAGGCCTGAATGTCTTTAAATACGGTGTACAAGGATAGATTAAAATCACATTTTGTTTCAAATATCGCTATAATATAATATATTTAACAATTCAGTCACTTATGTAGAATTATTCATAGTTTACGAGTTCAACTCACACGAACTTAACTAATTAATTAAGTATTTTGTATAGTTGCAAATACTTATGCTTTCAATATTTTCTTTACAATTGAAAATATCTATACTTTTATTATAAGGGATAAAAAATATTTATTTTTGTTTGTTTTCTAATTGGTGATAGTATATTGTCTTAATTGCAAAAGGTTAGAATTTCCAACCCATTATTCTCTATTATTACTAAATATAATAATTGCCGCGAGGAGATATGTCGTTTCAAAATGTCATATCTCCCGCGCTTATATTAACAGCAGAGCTGCGTGGCTCGACCGTCTCAAGGCCTAATTACTCCAGCGATAAGACGTAAAACGAGAAACGTAAAACGAGAGACGAAAGACGTAAATTTTTTTGCAATTACTCTGAACGTAAGACGTAAACAGCTGTGCACATTAAAACAAAGCGAACAAAGGCAACAAGAATTGAAGTGAACGAATTTATTTGGTTTATTTATATTTTATCTTTTCCAAAATGGATATGGAAATGGAGGAAATAGGCACACTGTTTTTTTGTTTGTGCACAATGTTCAAAATTATAAGGGAAGTGCGAAAGGAGCGTCATGGTCATTTATTTCCATGTTTATTATTATTATTATTAGTTATGAATTGCAGCACAACTAATGAACAAGCCAAAAAAACAAGAAATGATATCAGCTGTGAAACGAGAAACGTAAGACGAGAGCCTGTTTTCTGTTTTCTGCAGAAAAATTTTACGTCTCTCGTTTTACGTTTCTCGTTTCCGTCTGGAGTAATCGCTAACATTGTTTGCCGTAAGGTTGATCGCTACAGCTGTTTACGTCTCTCGTTTTATGTTTCTCGTTTTACGTCTTATCGCTGGAGTAATTATGCCTTCAGTCGGCTACTTCTCTGCATCTAAGCGCAAACAAAACAAGAAAAATGCAAATCAATACACACATGCATGATACAATCATGGACACATGCATGATAGAATTCACAGTGTAGTTAACAAGGTGGGCTCATTTTTGACAGTTGGGTACCAGTGAGTGAAAAAGAGAGATATTCTTGTGTGATGATTTCCATCGATGGCCACTAACATCACTAGCAGCTGGGCTCGCTGGTACCCAGATTTGAGCGAGCTGTCAAAATTGAGCTCACCTTGCGAGTGAAAAGAACATAGTATACTGAGTGTCGTATTGAGTGTGAGTGAGGCGGCAATGTGATTGTTGATTAACCCTTAGCATGTCCGTAGGGTTTGAATATGCCATTTATAATAAAAAGACGAGACATTGTTTTAAAGTTTAATTTTTAATAATTTTGCATTACCAATTAACCGCTGCTTTTGGTTCTTAATACAAATACAAATACAAAACAAAATTTGCAATATTTCATATTGTTATGTGCACGCTCAAGGGTTAATAAACAACAAAACAAAATTCGTCCGCAGACAACCTTTCTCGTCAACAAGCAAACGTGCACTGAAATAAGTGTATACTTCGTAAAACTTCGGCTGCCGATGGGACCACCTTAAATTATTTCATCATGGTTTGCGGTCTCATGGTTAGGGATGAAACGATACAAGTATATACTCGATACTTTTGTCTCCAAACCAAGTATTTCTGTAATCGATACTTTTACCAAGTATACTAAGTAGGTATCGGAAAAAAGTACTTGTATCGATGAATTATATTTTGTAGCGTTTTCGATATTGCATAAGTAACTCTGTTAGTGGCGTCCACCAAGTGAAGTGCTGTTTTGTGAACATAATTAAATTGCGGTATTTAAATCAAATAAAAAGAAGCATATCAAATAAAAATTACATCAAATAAAGGTAAGACTAAATATAGTTATAGAAATTATAAGTTGTATTGTACAGTAAGACCCCGCTTAACGCTGTTTCGTTTAGCGCTGTTTCGCTTTAGGCTCTACTTTGATGGAACGCATCCCCTTGTTAAACGGGGTATTACTGTACATTAGAATATATGTATTGGTGCTTTGCTTATATACAGCGTTGCCAAAAAGCAACAAAAAAGTAAGCAAACTACAACAACCATAAGTACTTTTTACTATGTTTGCTGTAATTTGCTTACTTGTTTTGTTGCTTTTTAGCAACGCTGCTATAAACTCGATGTTTATTTAATTTTAATTTTAATTGAAGTAAGTCCTCCAAAGAAGTTTGATTTCTGGACACACCATAAAGATTTAGTAATTGGAAACAAAAAACGTAAAACGCATCTTTCATCGAACGACGAAGTTTCGCTATATTTGTCTTCCCCAATATGCAGTTTAAGAAGCAACCCGCTGGAAGAATGGGAAGATATGCAAAACACATTTCCACAATTATATAAACAAGCTCGAATATATTTGTCGATTGTCGCCTCATCTGTTCCCTGCGAACGATTGTTTTCGAAAGCAGGATTTACAATTTCTGAAACAAGAACAAGACTCGCTGGCAAAAACGTGGAAAAACTGCTTTTTTTGGGAAATTTGACCAAACGAGAATTTTTTTCTTGAGGCCCCCGGGACAATAATTAAATTGTTTGCACCTCATCATTTTTGATCATTAAATTTATTAAGTAATTAAAATTATTAAGTAATTGATTAATAAAAAAACAAAAAAACATTGATTTAAAAAGAAATTAACCATACAAAAAACTCTTTTTTCTTGGAAACGAGGTTTTTTGGTTGTATTTAGTATCGAGTAGGTACTCGATACTTTGACAATACTGAGTTAGGGGTGCAGAAACATCGAGTGAAACATCGATTTCATCGATGTTTTCAAAACATCGGAAACATCGATGCTTTGCGGCCACCATCGATGATTTTATAAACAGCTCTGCACTCGGTGAACACAGACGTTTAAATTGTAAGTAAAAGGCTATTTTTAAATTTTTTTAAAAATAAAACATTTAATTTTTCCTTTTTTTTTTTTCAAAAAAAATAATAATTAACAAAATCTTAAATAAAATTTAGGAATTCTAGTTAGTGGTGTTGGTGGATATCGTGGAGGACAAATGCAGGATGGATAAATACCTGAAAAGTAAGTTACAAAGTTGTATTTATCATTAGCAGCATACACTCATACATGTGTGCATGCATTCATAAATTTGGCGCGAAATTAACTTTTGCCGCATTATATTGGTGGTCAGCAACCAAACATTAGGCAAGGCTGCAAATATGTATATGTTTTATTATGTTATTTAATTTATATTGTGTATTACATACTTACTGTTAACTAACATGCACTATTTAATTAATAGGAGCGGAACCGTTAGAACCGGAGGATTTAGAGGTGGAGCTAGCACCAAAACGGAACAAAGAGCGTTCAACTGTATGGGACCATTTAAAAAAAAACAGTGACAACATGCATGGGGTTTGCAACTACTGTGGTAAGTGGCTGAAGACAGGTGGCAATACCACAAACCTACACGATCACCTTAAGCGCATGCATCCGAGTAGCCTAAGTACCAAAAAAGGTGAAACGCCAAAAGCAATGCAAATTTTTTTAAACAATGCCGTTCTACAGCAACGATTCTACGATTAAAAAGAGACTGGATCAAAAAGTCATGAACATGATTGCCAAAGACGATTGCGACCCTCTAAAATATTGGGAGGTACGATTGTAAAATGATATGAAAAATATGTTTATTAACAATCTTTTTATAGATAAGTATTGATGACAACTCTCTAAAAATCGTTGCAAAAAAAAATGTATGCATCCAAGCCTCGTCGTGCGAGTCAGAGAGAGTGTTCAGCAAGGCTGGACAAACAGTTTCAAACCGCAGAACCAGACTAAACCCCGAAGCTGTTGATAAGCTGCTATTTTTAAATAAGAATAAAAATTTCAATATGGACATTGAATAATGTACATATATTTAAATACATCTATATATAATTTTTGTTAATAAAGAATTAAGTTTTTTGTTGTTTGAATTGCATTGTTTTTTTTTTTTAAAACATCGATGTTTTACCCGATGATTTTTTTAAAAACATCGAAAACATCGATGGTCTCATACATCGATCTTTCTGCATCCATCTTTCTCAGTAACTGAGTACTTGCGATACTTTCGTCGATCCAAGTACAAGTACTGATTTGAGTAATACTTTTCAGTATCGTTTCATCCCTACTCATGGTGAAACAATAACCAATAATAATATTGAAAACATCGGAGCACTATCGATACTATCGATAGTAAAAAAAATTTTCAACCATCGATTGTTTTTTTTTGCACTATCGATGTTTTGTGAACATTTTCCATCTCTTTACATTTTGTGCGTGGTAGTGATGTAAATTTTGGTCGAAACTTCGATGTCGATGTTCATTGATGTTTGCAAAATGATAAATCGATGTTGTGTGAAACATCGGCTAGAAACATCGATGCATCGATGTTTTCAACCCAACCCGTTAGTTTTCGTTAATTCAATTCTTAGAAGCCTTTTAAATAAATCCTTTCTTAGTTTTTTTTTTTTATATTTCTTCATTGAATAGTTTACTTAACAATATAACAAACAGAACTTTAAACTATATCCTTCATTTGCAAAAACTTCTCATCAACCCATTTTGTAATCATATACCGCGACGGTATTTTGTAGCGCGGTGCAACCGTATTCATCAAATTTATGAAGCCTGGGTTTTCGACTATGGAAAATGGTTGCACATCTTTTGTAATCATGTAAATAATGGCATCGTTGATTTTTTTGGTTTTTTCCCCGTCGGTGCCATACTCCGCTATATTTCTAAAGCTTTCAACAATCGAAACTTGTGGCGCAACGCTAGAATCAGGTACTGCAGGCATTTCAACATGTTGATCAATTTTATGAATGGAACGCAGGTGGTCCTTCATGTTGGTCGTGTTACCCGCAGTCTTCAGAACTTTGGCGCAAATTTTGCATTTTGCGCTATTTCCGTCAATTTTAGTGAAGTGCCTCCAGCAAAAGCTTGTCTTTGTTGTTATTCTAGAATATATACATTTGTAATTGCAAATAACTATATTTATATATATTTTCCACAATTTACTTACTTTGGCATTGCAAACACAGGGGAAATTAAAACAATTACAAAAACCGCGAATTTGTCCGTGTGGCACTGAAACCATATGTTCTGCAATGTTACGAAACTTAACGCCCGATGTTTTGTCAAACATCGATGCGTCGATAAGCATCGATATGACACAAAACATCGGAAAACATCGAAAAACATCGCCCAAAAATCATCGATGCTCGATGCATCGATGTTTTTTTACATCACTAGTGCGTGGCTGATTTGGAGTAAGTAAAATAAGTCGGAATTAATTAAATTTACTTATATTCTTTAATTCATTAGTTGAATAATAATAATTGGTGTTGGTGTTTGGAAGGTCGCAAGGATGGATAAGTTCGTTGGGAACAGAAACAAAGGTAATTATAACTTACAATTATTGTCGTTTGAAATTGCATATTAATTTTTTGTGTATGTGCTTATAGAAAACAACATGGCGAGCGCTGCATGTATAAATGGTTCGAACGAGGAAATCAGCAACAAAAATAAGTTTGGAAAATCGGAAGTGTGGAATTTTTTTAACAAAATGAATGGTTCAAATGCTAAGTGCAAAGCCTGTGGGAGAGTTTATAAAACTTGCGGTAACACGTCAAACCTCAGGGATCATCTTCGGCGATTGCATCCTGATATAAAGTTATCAGATCTAAGAGAGCTACCTAAGTCTTCTGGCAGTATTTTGACGTTTTTAGAAAAAAAGTACGATAAAAGATCTCCACGTAAAATACTGATTGACAAAACGGTTTCCGAGTTCATTGCATGTAGCATTCAACCATTCACCCTCGTTGAAGAGAAGAGTTTCCGTAAATTAATGAAAGTGATGGACCCCCGCTATGAATTGCCATCTAGGAAGACTTTCAAGCATGTGCAGATGGAAAATTTGTTTATTGAAATGAAAGCTAAGTTGTGTACCACTTTGGATAAAGTTGAGCATCTTGCTATTACGACCGATCTGTGGACTTCACGAAAAAGTGTATCATTTATCACCATCACATGTCATTTTATCGATGATGATTATGTTTTACGTTCAGCTGTGCTTTCTACAAACCTTTTGCTTAATGAAACAAACCATTCAGCAAAAAATATTGGTGAAACAGTGCGCTCGATTTTAGATAGTTGGCAAATTTTCAACAAAGTCAACGCAATTGTAACCGATAACGATAAAACAATGACAAAAATGTGCGAGAATATTCAGAAACGAAATCTGCCTTGCTTCGCTCATACGCTTAACTAAATTGTACAGGAAGCTCTTAAGATGGATGGTATACATACATTCCCTGGTTGAGAAGTGCAAGCTCATTGTTAAATTTTTCAAACAAAGCAACGTCTCATATGCAAAGCTAAGAAATGCTCAGCAGCCAAGAATGGTGTACAGCTTAAAGCAAGAAGTCCCCACCAGATGGAACAGCGCACTTGCTATGATTGAACGAATAATTCTCATCAATGAAGTACTTGGAAAAGTTCTACTAAGCATACCAAAAGCACCTGCACCTCTGACGGCGGAAGAAGTTTCTATTTTAATGGAGATCGTAGAATTGCTTGAACCTTTCAACACCGTTACAGAAAAAGTATCATCATCAACAAATATAACAGTTTCGCTTATAATTCCGGTGGTGTGTGGATTGCTTGATACTATGGAAAGTTTAAAGCCCATAGTACAATCTAAAGAAGGTTCGGATATGCTATTAAATTTAATTGACAGTAGTAAATGCAGACTGTTGGAATATGAAAAAAGAACTGTGACCCGATTATCCACGTTGCTTGATCCTCGGTTCAAAAAGGAAGGCTTTCTTTTTTCTCACAACGTGTCAGAAGCCACAACAGCGTTGGAAAATGAACTGACCCATCACAACAAAAATCATGCACCTGACAACACCGAGCCACTGTTTACTTTCTTAAAAAGGAACATTGCCATAAAACCAAGGACTGAACGAGTTGACTCCATTTTAAGCCTTCGGAACTTTTATGATAGTCCAAATCTGGATGAAGATTGCAACCCTCTTGACTATTGGAAGGTAATTTTTTTACTATAATACTTTTTAAGATAAATAATATAACTATCTTGTTTTGTAGAACATGAATGGAAATGACGGTCTAAAAGCTTGCTGCAAAAAATTCCTATGCATTCCGGCAACGTCAGTGGAAAGTGAACTCATTTTCAGCAAAGCTGGAAATGTAATTAGTCAAAAGAGGGCTTCACTTGAAGCTTCCACAGCAGACAAGATTATTTTTATGAGCCGCAACAATTGGTTACTAGATGAATATTGATCTCAAAAAAGTTATTATTATTATTATTATTATATACAATTGAATTGTGTTATTTTTTGTTATATATTTTGAGTTTTGATTTAAATAAAATAAGCTATAAATAAATTATTTTTCATGTTGTATTTGCCAAGATTGCAAAAAAAATTTATTTTCAGTCGAGTGGACAATCGAAAGTATCGATGTTTTATTAGTATAAAACATCGAAACATCGATAGTGAAAAACATCAATGTTTTCCCAGCACTAATTACTTGTATAAGTAATTTGAAATTTACTTTTATTCAACCCAAGAAAACATTTGCCCCAAATATAAATACTCGCTGCCTTGAAGCATCGATACTTTTGTTTCAATATTTTTATGAGTACGATGCTTTTTTTTTATACTACTCATGAGTACATGATCGATACTTTACATTCGATATCGTGTCCCTAAGGGTGGCCGCACACCGGAGTCGACAAAACGTTTTTTTGTCGATCTTTGGTGGTCCGAAAATAAAACATGTTTTTTGGTATCGCACACCAAAACAAACACCGTTCGACAACCATTTTGTTTTCGACATGTTGTCGGCTTCGGTGTGCGATACATTATTATTATTATTATTTATTAACATTGATAGGTAAACTTATAAAGTTTAACTAACATAAAAATGATAGCACTGGCTGCTAAGGCCTTCGGATATATTAAAGTAATGTTACACAGTAGTATTTCTGTTATAATAAATTAATAGGGTATATAAGTATATTAATAGAATTTTTTTATACGTTATAAAATATTAATAGTAGTAATATTTGTAAATTTTTTTTTATATTTGGTGGTAAATGTTAGTCTGTTTTAAACATTCAATTATTTTATAAATGTTTTCTTTGTTGACGTTTACCAAACAAGAAGAAGGTTTAGCGTTACCAAAAACATTATTTCTGATTTGTATAAAGGTGGGACAGAGATTCAATAAATGCTGTGTTTATTACTGTATTTGAGTTACATAATGGACAGTTTGGTGAAATATTTTTATCTATATAATATTGATTTGTAATCTTTGTGTGGCCTAATCTTAATCTTATTATTTTAATTTGATCCAGTCTACTAATTTTATTTTGAGGCACGTGGTGCAGACAGTCATTAATATTAATATTGTTCTCGTTTATATTACGATACCAATTTGAGCATAATGAAAAAGTTTGTTGTTGCTTTTTATACATTTTTTTTTAAAGTAATTGTGTATATCTGTGGGTTTTATGTTTAAAGTTAACACTAGAGGCATTTGAGTTGCAGCTTTTGCAGCTTGATCAGCAAATTCGTTACATTTTATGTCTGAATGAACTGGTATCCAAGCTTGTTTAATTTTGGGTGAGAATTTGGTTAATAAAGATGTTATTTGTGTAGGTAGAGTTGCTGTTATTTAAGTTGGATATCGCATCTAGAGATGATAAAGAGTCAGTGCAAATAATGAAGTTATTCTTTTATGTTTTACTATTTTTATTGCAATTGCAATTATTTCTGCTGACATAACTGATGAAAGAAGACTTTAAAACACAATTTTCTGTAGTTACGGCATAACCAATTAAATCATCTATTTTTGAGCCATCGGTGTATATAAAATTGTGATTCTTAAATTGACTTTTTATGTGTTCAAAGCATTGTTTGTAGATTTCAGGGGAAGTGATTTGCTTGTTATATTTTCGAAAATCTGTGATGATGAATCTATTTGAAAAAAGCCAGGGAGGCTCGATGATATTTCTTTCTTGTGGGGTAAATGGTATAGAGTGGGTGTTACAGAAATCTATTGTTTTAGCTATGGTAGATGGAATTGTAATATTACGGGAGTTTAGTAGATTTTTGTAAAGTGTCGACGTAAGATAGTCCCTCTTAGTTTCTATTTCAGGGATATTAGCTTCATAAAGTAGATTTTTTATGGGTGTAGTCCGATACGCACCCAAGGCGGTGCGGATAGCTGCATTAAATGAAGTTTTTAGTTTGTTTAGAGTAGTTGTTAAATAACCATAAAAGAATAGTCCATAGTCAATTTTTGATATAAACATTGCTTTTGTTACTCCTATTAATGTATTCGTGTTACAGTTAAATTTAGAACTGGCTTAGCATTTTATGATGTCCAGTCTTTTAGAAAGTGATTGTCTTATCTTGTCTATATGTGAGTGGCAGTTGTATCTTTTATTTATAATTAGTCCTAGTATTTTAATTGAAGTGACATGGGGGATTTGAGTTCCGTTGCATGATGTAGTGCACTTACAATTTTGTTTTTTACATATATGTAACTGTTTGTATTTATTTAGAGATAAGCTGTCTCCTGAATAGGTGCACCAATTTTCTATATTTGTGAGAAGCGCGTCTAGGTTAAAAGTTGTTTTTTTTTATTTTATTTTATTGTTATTAATGATAAATTGAAAATCATCAGCGTAAGCGCTGAATTGTGTGTTTTTTTGAACTGCAATAATATTTGACAACTTGTTATAAGCAATAAGAAATAATATAACAGAAACCGGCGATTCCTTAGGGATTTCGTTGTCCAATGTCTATGTTTCAGACATATCTGATCCCTACAATGATTTTGCGCTTTGACATAAAGTTTTTTATGTAAATTACTATTTTAGGACCTAGTCTCCATTCATTTAGTTGATCCAAGATAGCATGAACACCTTTTCTATCAAATGCCGTTTTAAAATTATGGATATGATAGAAAGGTGTCCTTTATTTTTGATTGATTTGGCTATAACGTTATCTGCATAAATCAGAGCATCAGTAACCGACTTTCCTTTTTTGAAACCTATTTGGTTTTCATGAAACAGTTTTCTTTGGGTTGTCAACCACCAAAGCCTCTTCGCTACGATTTTTCCAAGGTTTTTGCTAGACAACAATTCAGTGAGATTGGTCTATATGAGGAAACTTTAAATTTTTCTGCTTGCGGTTTTATTATTGGAATGGTTAGATTTGTTTTATATGTTTGTGGAATAATATTTTTAAATATGTTGTTAAATAAATTTAGAATTCTATGTTGAAAATTTGTGGATGTGTATTTGATCATGGGATACGATATTCTGTTAAGGCCGGGTGAGAGGAATTCGGAGTAGACTATTTCATTTTCTATTTGTATGTGTTTGCAATTATTGTTTTGGATGTAGTTTTTTGATTGTTTGTTGGGATGTTAATACAATGAATTGCTTTTGAAGAATTTAATCCACCAAATCTTCTAATGTTGGACCAAATTTTAATTGTTGGGGTAGATGGTTGCATCTCTGATATAAATTCTATAGTTGATTTTCTTTTTGTAATTTTTAATTCTATTCTAAATTGTACATTCCCTTTTTTAAATTTTAAAATATTTTCTATGCTATGTTTTTTTGTAATGCTCTCCAAGTTTTGTTTTTATTTTCTCTGAGATCTGTCAATCTTTTGTTCCACCATAGCCTTTATGTTTGAATGTTTTAGGTGAGGTTTGAGGTATGCTATAATAAGCGCTTTGTAAAATTATTTTACTTATATTTGCGTTTTCTTTGTTAATTTTGTTGCTTATTGGTGTTTCTATGTTCATTTGTTCAACTATCGTTTCATACTTCATCCAGTTCGCTACTTTTATTTTAAAATAAACTCGATTAAGCTGCCTTCACACGGTCGGTTTTTCTGTAGCTTTTTTTAACCGACCAAAAATCTTGGCATTCACATTATTCGCATCGGTTAAATCCAAAATCCCATCACTTTTTGTTGTTACATAATCTGGTCACACTTCTCTATTTAATTCAACACAAACAGTAAGTGCCCCGCTCGATACCGAAGGTAAAGAGTATATTGGGCTTGTGCAATGTCCGTCATGGTGTCTGTCCGTCCGTCTGAAAGTTCGCAACTTTTTTCCACACCCTTCAAGCTAGAGACTTTAAACTTTGCAAATGTCTTAATCTATGGCCGGGACAGATCAAGTTTTAAGATTGAGGTTCTACGATAACTGGGGGGCTGGCAAATTGATAAATTCGATAACTCAAAATCGACCAATCCACCTATTCGGCACGCCCTTACAGTTAGAGCTACCAAATTTGGTAGGAAGATAGCTACTGGCATCGCCGAAAAATTTTGGTGCCACGCCCACCCATTCCGCCCCCAGCCCACCCGTAAGTTTTAATCAGAAAACGCCTATATCTTCCTCAGTTTTTGAGCTAAAACCACCAAAATTTGCGCCAAGATAGGTAATGACGATCCCCAAAAAACTGCATGAAAACTTTGGTTGCCACGCCTACCGCCTTAGCCAGCCCCAGCCACCCCAACTTTTCGTTCAAAACGGGAATGCGTGAATCTTTCATAGTATTTGAGCTAGAGTCTCCAAATTTTGTAGGAAGATAGCTGGTAACTATCTCCAAAAATCTGTTTTGGAGCCCCCTTACTGCTCACAGGGGAGCAAGTACCAACTTTTTATAAATTTGAGCTAGAGTCACCAAATTTTGTAGGAAGATAGCAATTAACATCAAACTAAGATCTGCGTCAAAAATTTTGGATGCCACGCCTACCCATAACGCCACCAGCCCCCCTTCCCCAACCTTTTACAAACTTTGAGCTAGAGTCACCAAATTAAGTAGGAAGATAGCTGGTAGCATCCCCATCTGAATCAGAAAATATTTGCGGCAACTTACACCACTGCCGCATCCGTACCCCTTTGCAATCCTTTTTTTTATGACTTGGCTTGTGCGGTGCGAAGGCGTCACTGAGCATTTGTTTTTTTTTGTATTCTCGCTCGCGATCAAACCCTCAGCTTCTGCGACAAACAGGCGCCAGTAGTGAAATGGGTAATGTGTTTTGTGTTTGGAATGGGTCAAAGTGCTCCAAAATGTATGGGAGGTACTCGAAGGAGTTGTCCAAAATAAAATTCCTTTCTTAGGACAAACGGACTACCTGCATAAAAAATTGTGTTAAAATTTCAGCCTTCTAGCTCTTTTCGTTTAGGCTGTGGCTGAGCCATTCTTAACAGGACAAACTCTTTTATATATATAGATTATATAATTTATCAAACATGTTTATATTACTTTGGCGACATACTTTTAAGTTTGTTTACATTATTGTTTGCCAACAATTTTTAAAAAACACCAAAAACGCCTTTTTTACGTAAACATGTTAGTGGCACAAATTTAACCGAATCAAAAAAGGGCTGAAATAGAACACGTTCTGTTTTTCTAATTTTTTCGTCGGTTTTTGGCCGGACCTAAATATGTTGTGTGTGCACACGAGAGCGCTGGCTTTTTTAAAAAAAAAGCTACAGAAAAACCGACCTTGTGAAGGCAGCTTTACTATTTTTGTTTTGGTCTTGTGGGAAGTGGTCACTTCCGCAAAGGTCATTTATTGTGTTCCAGTTTGCATAAGGAGTAAGTTCAGAAGAACAGAAAATCAAATTTATGTGGGAGAATGTGTTGAGTGTGCTATAATGTGTAGAGGACTTATCGTTTAATATTGAGAGATTGAAGTTGTCTATGAACTTTGCTAAAATTTTCCCTCTATTATTGCTGCGCGGCGAGCCCCATCTGGGGTTACTTGAGAGCTTTGGATATTTAGTACTCTTTCTAGATTATTGTATGAAAATGTTGGAGGCGATATATATGAAATAATGGTAATTTTTTTATGGAGTCAATTTCTATAGCTACTGATTCGAAATCTGTGTTTATATAAAGTTCAGAATGTTCTATGGATTCGTGTACTAGGAGTGCCACTCCTCCAAATCGATTTGTTGTGATGTTTATCATCTTGTAATTGATGGGCGTGGGATGTTGTGTGTGTGTTTTGAATTTGCGTTTCTTGTAATGAAATTATGTTTGGTGATTGTTCCTTTATTAAAATCAGTAGTTCACTGTAATTATTTAGATAACCTTTTATATTCCATTGCAGAATTGATAGCGACATTTATGATTTAGGGTTTAAAAGATTATAAATGTGGTTTGTGAAGAGAGAACGAGCGATAAAACGCACTGTATATTTTCTACAGTGAACTTTTTTGTGTGTTTGTTATTTGATTGAGAAATTCCCTCTGATCGTCGGCCACACCGAGATCAAAAACCGTTTCTTAACTTTTTACGAAGTGTCGCTAATTTCTTCTACATCAGAGTCTGAGAATTTTTTTTTCGTTGTTTGTGTTTGTTAAGTGATTCCTTTGATTTTTTGCTTTCTTACCTCTGAGATGATCAAGTTTTCTTTTTGAAATATTTTTTGGTAAAATTGTAAACTTACTGCTAGTGGGTTTTAAAGATACATTTTCAGTGGCAGCTGTTGTTGATGGTCCAGTATCCATGAGAGTATCCATGTCGGAGTAGGATATCAGAGTTCTTTTGTTGGTTGGAGTGTTTGTTTTATCTATGGTGCTGGTTGAAGCTTCAGTGTTTGGTGATGCTTTTATTGGAGTTGCTTGTTGTGATGCTAATGCCGCATACGTCTGCTGTTGGTGATGAGTAGAGTTGTACATTTTGTTTGCTGTTTTGGTGTCAACTTAACGCAGCACTTTAATGGCAACGATTTCTTGCTCTTTCAAAAAGAGTGGGCATTTTTTGTCAATGGATCGATGTTTGTTGTCTGCGAATTTTCTTGTGTTGCAATTAATGCAGCATGGTTCATTTTGGCATGGAATTTTTTCGTCGGTTTTTTCATGATTTTGTCCACAATTGAAGCATATTTTGTCTCCGTGACAAACTTTGAGAGTGTGTCCATACTTTAGGCATTTATAACATCTCATAGGCAATGGAATGTATGGTCTTGTTTTGGTCATCTCATATCCAATTCGTATGTAGTCCGGAAAAGTGTGGGTGGCAAACGTAACAATGAGTAAGCCAGTGTCAATGAGTTCCTATCCTCTCTTCCTTTTAATATTTCTTATTTCACATACTGCTTGTGATTTTAGTTTTTTTAGAATTTCTTCCTCACTTATTGATCTGAGTTCGTGTGAGTAGATAACAGCTTTACACTGATTGACCGTGTTATGCTCTGAGATGGTTACTGCAATTGTACTAGAGAGTTCCGTTAGCTTCAGGAGTTTATCAGCTTGCTTCTGGTCTTTGGTCTTAATCAAAATTGAGCCGTTGCGCATTTTTTTGCATTAGTCGACTTCGCCGTCACAGGTAAAGTCAATCATCTTTTTAATGAGAAAGCGTGACACATTGGCCAGAGTGTCCTAATTATCAGTATTCCGTTTCATGATAAGGTAATTAAGTCCTGGTACGTGAATGTCCTTATTGGTATATGATTTGTATCGATCTGGGGGTCTGGTGGATGTCCCATTTTATATGGTTAAATAAAATTTAACTGTCCCGGTTGATTTTGTGTTTTTGTTGTTTTTTTCCCCCCTTGGTTTTCTTTACGTTTCTGTAAAGCAAAGATAAGGAGATTGAGCTATAAACGAAGTTTTAAGGTAAACTGCGCTGCTGAGAAATTTACGTCTGCTCGTTTAGGAGAAGAAAAGTGAACTGCGTTTATCTTTATAAATTGTACCCTTTGTGTTATTCTGATGTATAAGCTATGTTATTGTAAAGTTTCATTAAAATCCATTGAGTAGTTTTTACGTGAAAGAGTAACAAAGGTCCACACAAACATACATTTCCCCTTTATAATATTAGTAGGATTAGCCATTTGTTATTTGCAATAAAAATTTCAGAAATTAATATATCCTTTACGAGAGATCTGTGAGATTCAAAGATAAATAATATTTATTTAAGTGGTAAACATTTTCGATGCATTCTGCTGTAACAAACACAAAAAAACATTCGTTCAACAGACTTAACAGCAAATTGACTCTAAAATTTAAATTGGAAAGATTTTGTCCTGTGCTTTATAGCCGGATTACGATTTCCAGCTGTGCTGGTCTCGAATGAACCGCTTTGATCGAGAAACAGACTAAGAAACTGTTCATTTTGTAGTTCGTTCAATGTCATATCCAATTCACTGCAGGATTTAACAATTTCAGCGCAGGCACGCAAATCTTTTTGCATATCTATGAAATATAATTAAAATACTAGTTATGACACCAAGTATAAAAGTTATTAAAATCCATACATTGATAGTTGAAGAGCAAACGTAAGCACTTGGCGCATGCGGTGCGCTGATTGTGTTGCAAAAATACTTCAATGAGGCGGTGTACGGCGTCCACATTGTGACGACTTAGAAATGAAGAGCAAAGTGGGGTGGTTCTGAAAAATACAAAGCTTTTATGAGAAAATGAGATGATAATAAATTTAGGTAGTAGTTGCACCTGCGATCTACCAGCTGTCGCAACTCTTCATGGTGTTCAAACAGTTCACCTGCAGATTTTTGATCGCAGAACCAGTTGCTGGCGAAGCACTGTTTCCATACGCACGCCACCAGGAATATGTCATTGTTCTCGTGATAAATGGAGCGTGCCACCTTAAGTAAGCTTACCAGGACGGCATCGCTCTTTTGGGCTAGAGTCTCCTCAACAATGGTGCGAAATGCGGCTCGAGTCATGCGCTTACCCTCTTCAGTATTAAGACTTGCACCATATCCGCGATGTAGAGTCATTAAGGCTACATCAGCGTTGCCATTGTGCCATAAGGCGATGGCTTTGAACGGCGCCAAATCTGAGTAAATGCTGGCAAACGGGTGATTTAACTGCCGGCAGGTCTCCGCAATCGATTCCAGCTGCTGCATGCGGCCCAATGAGCTCAAATACTTTAGGCAGGAGATCAGCACTTCATTGCGGGGCAGCTGCTGCCAGCGAATACATTGACGGATCAAATATAGAAAGTCAACCTTGTTCTTGATCTCCAAAGTAGCGAGTAGCAAATTTTCCAGCTGCGGCAGAGACAAAGATCGGATGTCCAAGCCCAGCTGTGGGGAGTGTAGCGTTCTCAAGTCGCTCATCATGCCTTTTGACATGAGACCCACATTTTGCCCAAAACTGCCTCCAAAGTGAGCTTCCTCGGCAGCAGGTTTTATCAGATTTTCACGCAACTCTTCCCATTTCTGTGTTTTTTTGCTCACCAGGTCACTTGTGAAGCATTCAATAGAATCCAGTTGCGTAGAAGACTTGCACTGTGGCCGTTGCGTCGCTCCAGACCCCAAAAATGCGAAGAGGTAGTTTTGAAAGCGTTGCAAGCCCTTTGGAGAACCAGGCGCAATCGATGTCGTACCACTCTTAGTAAGGCGAGTTAACAAGGACATCTTTAAATGGAAGTCACTTTGTCTTAAGCAGACCAGGCATACGCAGCAACGCCACAGATTCTACAATTTTGTTTTGCAGCTTTATTTTTGAAGCCAATTTACACTAGGGCAAACCTAACATCAACCTACGTAACAACTGGAGCTAGAAAAAACATCCATGTTACTATCCATGAATCGATGTTTTTGTATTATTTGAAGGCATCGATGTTTTATGAACACTATCGATTTGCATGTTAATTTAATTTTTGAGGTATATACCCAATTCACACTAGGGCACATCTAACATCAATGATGTTACGTATGAAGTACCCGTGCCAAATTTTCTCAAAATATTCCAACATCCTCTGGAAATGTTCCTATTCCAAGTGTTTTTATTTAGTTAGTTTCGATATTTTTGATTCCACCACTAAAAATTGTCATTCACAACGAAAATGTGAGCAATGTCTACGCAAATGAATGGCAATAAATCATGGCGGGCATTTGAAATTGGTATTTATTTATTTAAACAGCTAGAGAAATTCATAAAAAATGCATTGCTATTATTTCTTTTATTTTATTTTTAAATTATTCAACAATACTTTTTTTAAACCATAAAATTAATGTATATTTGAAAGCACAAAATATTATTACGAACTCCAATAATAATATTTTGTGCTTTCAGCTAGCATTCTAGCTGTTTCCTAAATTGTCAAATCATTAAAGTTGTGGCAAGTCAATAAATGATATACAATTGCCACACACACACATTGAATTTGGATATGCATAGATGTACACAAACAGCCAAATTTCAGTTTGAAAATTGCTGGTCATTCATACTCTTTCATATTTTTAGTTCTATGACACTAGCCAACAATTATGCCACACAGTTTAGCAAAGATGCACACAAATTTCGAAAGTGTATTCAGTAGTTCACATGTGAAAGAGACAGACAACGACAGAAATATCAAAAAATAGCAAAAATCTCGACAGGCAGGCAAAGCAACAAATGTAAACAACGCACAAGACACATTTTGACCCTTTTCTGAGTGCTGAAACAGAACGGCTGCACATGCTATCCGCTATCGCGCTTACGCACAGGCAGAACACAGAAAAGTACCGCAATGCCTAGGTCCCGGGGCCTGAGACGAAATAACTGTTCATCTTCGTGTTACCAATTGCACTGTCTTTAATACTATATGGTCTTTGGTGGCGGTCAAAAGCGAAACAAAAAGTATATTTGAATGGTTTTACAATTGATCTTGATTTTTTGTGAACTGCCTCAACATCTACGATATAATTTTCTTATGCAGGTGCAGGGTTATTGGATTAGCAACTAAATATTATATTAAGTTATAAAAGTGATAATATTATATTTTACTAATACAACGTTACAAGCAAAAAGGTGTTAACACATCGTTAGTGAGTTCGAACACTCATTAATTTTTTTTGTCGCCATATACGCGCGAATGTGATCCATTTTGCTATTAAGACTGCATTTGCAGTATCTGCAGTATGCCTTATTGGTGTCCGCTTCATCGCGGCTAACCCAATCTTTAAAATCTGGCTGCCGTAGTCAGCAATCACGAAATTTTTGTTTGCTCGAATCTTTCGGCATTATTTAAATTTATTTTTCAGTTTTGTTGTACATTAGATTACATATGATATCGATAATACATACAAAGTATGTAAAAAAGGATGCCACACTGTTTTAAAAAGATCGCTGTATTTAATAGATCGGATGCCAATTTTTCTAAAGAACAAGTTGAAAAAAAAAATTGAAATAAATGAATCAAATAAAATCTAAAAAAGGCCAGATTTCCAGATAGGGGATGTTTGATATTCTTTCCGGACAAAGCACTTAAAAACAGGACAGATCAGTCCGGAAAAAGGCCAAATCGGCATCACTGGTTGTCACATACAACGGAAACCGAAATCAGTATATTTGCAACCGAAACCGAATCAAGTACTTTTGACTTTATTCGGTTGCTGCCTATCGATTATTTATTTTTTGCTCCTCTGATTTGCGATCAACTGATTTCTAGAAACGCAGCCAACTTAACGCTGGTCATTTCTGTATGTTTTTTATGCGTAGTCACAATTGATAATTGCAAAAATGTCAAAAAAAATTAAAAGTAATATCGCGAAAACAAGATGAAATATTCCGTTATTCCGTTCGGTTTCGGTTGTACGTGGCAACCCACCCAAAATCAGCCACCGACCGAAACCGTTGTATGTGACAACAGGCCTTAACTGAGGTTCAGTTACTTGGGATGGGTATCGCCAGCGTGAGTATCGGTATCGTGGGATCGATACGAATTGGACCACACCGATACTTGGTGTCGATATATTAGATCTAAAGTACCGATATTATCGTGAAATCGATATAATGCGTTTTTTTCTTTAAAAATTAATATGCACAAAAAAATTCACTCAGATAACGTATATTCAATTTTAAACAATTTCCAATTTTTTGTTGGGGGATTTTCGCCAAAAAAATGCATTGCTGTAGTTGTTCCGCCGTTAGACGCGAGCCACAATCGTCCATTATTCGTCCTGCAAGCGAAAAAAATCGCTCACTTGGTACTGAAGTTGCCAAGATGGGCAAATAAATTTGTGCCATTTTAAAGATGTGGGGATACAATGGTTTCAAACACATCAAACGGATTTGCCGATCTTGTTGGTCGAATTTGATTGGCAAATGATATGATTTCAGACTTGGCAGTAATGGCTAAATCGTCGACGATGTGATTCGTCGACGATACCTTGAGTATCGACTAGTAAAATATCGTAATCGATAATATCGTCCGACACAGGTATCGCCGATATTGTATCGACGATACTGCGATATAAAAGACGATACCTCAGTTACAGAGCAATGGAAACAACTTTCGTAACTGACTGTTAAATTTAACAGTAAAGGTAGAACCAAACGTTGAATTCAGCTTGAAGCATCGCAGCACGCAAAGTTACAACAAAGCTTAAGCACGATTTCGTTCAGTTTTTCTTTAAAGAATGCTTGCACGTATAAGCAAAAGTTCACTGAAATGAAACCATACGTCAGGCCTTGGGCTATGGAGTTGTCGCTGTTTTTTTATTATATGAAAAATATTTTAAAAAAATTCTAAAATCTTCAATTTATTGTTTGTAAACACATTGATATAATATACCAGATATATAAAAAATGTGTTGTCTTTATGTTTACCATTATATTACATTTCATGTTAACATTAATTTTAAATGGAATAAAAACAGATGGGTGTCTGTAAAGTTTGTTTACGGACGATAGTCTCACGTGACAACGTCATAAGAGAACACTGATAAAATGATTTCATACTTTTGTGAATATATTATTTATATTTTCCACTCGCTGTTAGATCGCAACTGCAACTCAGTGGCGAACCATGAGTATGCAAAAACACAAAACACAAAGAAAAATGACAAAACATAACGGCTCTTACACAGTCCCATTATATTCTATGTCTATTCCTCTTTGATATCTGCTATGCATGTTATTGTATGGAATGTGACTTTTGCCTACACATTTATTTTTCTACAATTATATTTGTAACGCAGCTCAAATTGTTTACAAATATGAAAATATTTTGATTTTGCTTGGCTTGGCTTGATAAATATTAATCTGTTCGCTCAAAAACAGCACATTCTTTTTGAAATAGTTTTGCAAGCCCGGTTGACAATAAATTTTTATAAAAATATGTAATCAACAAACTATTAAACATTTACACACAATGTCTATTCGCGTGATTTCTAAAGTTCAGCGTCTAGTCGATAATCTAGTTGAAAAAAAATAAAAAAATAAATATTAAAGAAATTGCCACGCGGTGTTCAACTCGGCTCGTAAAAAATCAAATGTGCAATTACGGAGCGTCTACGGAGCAGCGCCTCAACTATGTTTACATTATGTATGCGTTAATGCTTAGTTGTATTGCAGGTTACGTTTTGATGGTAATAATGATGGTAAACATAATGATGGTAACCATAATGATAGTAACGATGATGATTGTAACGATGATGAAGACTTTTTTGAACATGCAGTTTCCGTTTTCTGCTACATATTTGCAATGTTCATGGCCGATGTTTTTACAAAATTACGTTGCTCCTTCATAACAGCAAAACAGCTTGTAGACATTGCATGTACATATGTCAATAAAACTGACAATAATACACTACAAATTTCCAATAATAAATTTCGCTCCATGATTAATTCGTAATTTTAGCTATAACAAACCAAAACAAAACAGACCGAACAGCTGATTCTATAACTGAGGTTCAGTTACAGAGCAATGGAAACAACTTTCGTAACTGACTTTTAAATTTAACAGTAACTGAGCAATGTAAATAGGCTATTAAAAAAAGAACAAGTGAACATGTTTTTCAAAATGAGCAGTGCTCACCCAACATTAATAGGGCAATTATACTAGAGTTGTGTCGTTTCGTTCAGCATAAGTTCATATGAACGGGTCATCGAAATGATCGAATGAACTTATTCAGTAATTCGTGATATCGTTCAATTTTTTTTTGGCGGTAATCTGAATTTGTTTAAACTTTATTATTGTTGAATTTTCCCAAAATAAAATGTCTAAAAGGAAACGTAGTGAGGTTTGGAATCATTTATTGGAAGTGAGGGTGAAAAGACCGGCAAGTGCATTTATTGCAAATCCGTGCTGAGCATAGCTGGCGGGTCTCAAAGCAATTTGACGCGCCACTTAAAGCTGAAGCATCCAACAGTTAATGTGGGAATCAAGTCCCTTGATTGTTGATGGTTGATGGTCAACAAATGATTACAAATTTCATCAGGCGACCACCAACTGGCAGAAAAGTTGACCAACTTGATAGGCAGGTGATTAAGATGGTAGCAAAGGGTAATCCAAATCAAATCAAAATAATAATGAAAATTTGTTATCAATCTAAAATAAATTTGAAAATTTATTTAATAGGCTCAAAAGTTACAAAACGAAGTTATTGCATTTAAAAATTAAAACAATGTTCATTCAAATCAACTGAATAGAATGATCAACATGTGTGCTACCGGTCATCGTTCAGAACAACTGAGCAACTGAATAAAATGACCCGTTCCTTTTCTATCGTTCATCGTTCAGAACAGCTGAGCAACTGAATAAAATGACCTGTTCATATTCTATCGTTCATCGTTCAGAACAACTGAACAACTAAATAGAATGACTGACTTAGTTCACAGCTGAAAAATGAACGATTGAACTTATTCAGCAAATTGAACTAAAATTACCAACTCTAATTTATACTACAGTGAGTTTGCTATCGATATCGTCATCGACGCAAACAAGCAGAATTGGTGTTTACATTGGCCCAAAAGTGCGTTATGCGTTATGCGTGAGGTGAACAGCAGCTGCCTTGTTTTGATTTCGCTGATACACAATAATTATATTAAAACAATAATATGAATTCAAGCAATCTTTTGGAATTATTATGTTCAATGGAATGCAAATTATATAAACAATTCAAATTTAAGCCGCAGTGAATTTATTAAATTTTCTTATTTTATTAATACTACCATTATTTTAAATTTTATTGTATATCATCAAGTTGTCATTAATGGCGGCAGTCTCTTATGATAGCCTGGAATTAAGTTAAAATAGGTTAAACATACATCTAATATTTAAAAAAAACCATTGCTTACCATTTTGTTTCAACATCTTTACAATGAATTGCTATTTATTTTTTGTTTTTGTTTGCCGGCAAACCGCTAAATTGAATCAGTGGTGGTAGTTGAGAACGATATACGAAATGGGCAGTTCCTTTTGAGTCAATCGAATGTATTAGTTACATAAATAGAATACACGCAACTACATCCAAACTAAACTCAACTTTTTGTCAAGCTGCTTGTTGCCATTTAACGCAAAACGCAACAAGCAACCGTAGTGTAAACACCATATAAGAGGAACACAAAACAGTCGATAGTGATGGCCCAATCATCGATTTTTTCTCTTTTCGGAATGCATCGATAGAACCATCGATTGTTTTTACAGCGCTACTATCGCAACTGTGAGAAAGCGAGGTCGCGTGCTGCTAGACACAATTATTAATATAACAACAAATATAATAATAATATAATGGATGACGAGGCGGAAACTTACAAATTGTGGCGAATTCGCAAGACTATAATGCAGCTGAGCCATGATCGTGGTTACCTTGTAACTCAGGATGAATTGGACCAGACACTTGAGCAGTTTAAGGAAATGTTTGGCGACAAACCCAGCGACAAGCGTCCCTCGCGATCAGACTTAATTGTTCTGGTGGCACATAACGACGATCCAACTGACCAGATGTTTGTTTTCTTTCCTGAGGAACCAAAAATTGGTATTAAGACTATTAAAACATACTGCACTCGCATGCAGGAAGAAAACATTCATAGAGCCATCGTAGTGGTGCAGGGTGGTATGACTCCCTCGGCCAAACAATCGCTTGTAGACATGGCACCTAAGTATATTCTTGAACAATTTCTGGAATCCGAATTGCTGATTAACATTACGGAGCACGAGTTGGTACCGGAGCATGTGGTTATGACGGCGGAGGATAAGCAGGAGCTGCTCAGCAGATACAAGCTTAAGGAAAATATGTTAATGCGCATTCAGGCGGGAGATCCGGTGGCGCGATACTTTGGCCTTAAGCGCGGCCAAGTTGTGAAGATTATACGCTCCTCCGAGACAGCTGGTAGATATATATCCTATCGGTTGGTCTGCTGAACGACCACTGAAAATAAATGCAAAATAATAATTATTGTAACAACCTAATGAATTTATTATTTAAACTCGTAGTCTATGTATCAGAGAACTGCAAGGGTGCACTGCAACTACAAGTGCACCCAGTAAACACCCTGGTGTTCTTGACACCCGGGTGTCTTAAGACACAGTAATAACGGGTGCGAGCACACACTGCAATAAATGTCGGGTGTGTAGACCCACCCGCGTATCTGTGGGTACCGTTTAGTTTTTGCATGTGTGCTTCGGTGCGAGTAAAGCTAAAAACACAAGCGTGAAGGGATGGGTGTGGGAATGAACACGTGAATCGAGTGATGAAATGTTTTCGGCGACATGGGTTTTGTGTTGTCATATGTGCGCCCTTCGCTTGTTTGTTTTTGTAAAGAAGCTATAACAAAATTTTAAAAAAATATTGACATGCTATTAATGCGGTTTAACTGCATTGTTGCAAATTTATGTATGTATTTAATAAACAATGGTTAAGGAACTTAAAACTTATTCATATAACTAACATAACAATAAACTTATTAAAAAGTAAAGAATCTATAGATTTCGGTCCTTATATATTTCTTTTTACGGCTATAACATTTCCTGCTATAGAAAAAACTCTCAGCTGCTGCACTACTTGCAGGTATTGAAAGAATCTGAAGTGCTAACTTTGAAACTAACTAACTTGAAAACAACGCAATAATGCAAACACCCCTTTTTGACAAAAATATAACTGTAACACCATGGTGTCATCAAAACACCATGGTGTTTTACTTGTGTTTAGCGTACCTAACCTTTTTTGCATGGGTGCCTGTTTTTACATGTGGTGGGTGAAGTGTGCCACCGGCACTCATAATATTATGGGTGTACGTAATGTGCCGAAAAGTAACACCCTTGCAGTTCACTGCTATGCATGTATATGTATACATATTGTACGCATAGAGTAAATATATACATACATACATACATGTATGTACATATATATGTATAAACTTTTGAAATGTATATTTCAACTAAGAAACTTGTACAGGAGGTACATATGTAGATTATCCCTAACATTTTTTACATGCTTTTATTTAACTTGACTTGTCTGTCTGTTTGAACCGGATTCTTGTAATCAAATTTTCACCAAGTTCCCGACTAGCTAGAGCTCTGAAATTTTCACCAAAATTGTGTTTCAGATGACAACACATGTTTTTAAAGTTTTTTTTTTTTTTACTAAAACATTTTTGATATTTGGGTATTGCATGGATTATGGTAATAAATCGATCGATTACAAATGTATGCAAGAAAGCGCATAAAAGCATGTATTCCAAATTTTTTTTGATTTACTTGTTTCTAATCTAGTCTTATTTTGTGATGACAATTGTAATTTTAGAACAACCAATAGAAAATGAGTATAAGTTTGATTCGTTCACATTGCGCTAAAAGTTTTAGCTTATTTATGCCTTCAAGTTAAATTTTCCGGCGCTTAAAGTATTTGTATTTGTATATTCTTGATCAGCATTAACGGCCGAGATGATACAGTCACATCTTTTTTTCTGTCTGGCTTGACGTATTCAAAGTAAAATATTCAGGTCTGTTCTACATTTTGATTCCGAGTAAAGGCCCAGTTACCCGAACTTATCTTGAATTTAACTTGAATTGTGAAAACAGCTGATCCATTCAACTGAACGGAAAACACTGCTAGCTGGTTACCCTCAACTTGAACTGAATTCAATTGAATTTAATTGAATTGTGAACCTGTAGAAAACAGAATTTGAAATTCAGTTCACGACAAGTTCAAGTTCCAGTTGAACAGCTGATTTAAAAACAGACGAGCATCGACTGAATCGCTTGGTGCGTTTGGATTTACGGCATTTTCATACTTATTATACCCATATACATATGTATATATTAAATACAACATATCATCCATTTTTAATTAATTTATTATTTTTTTGGAAAGAAGTTCTGTGAATGTCAAAAACGTCGGCAGAAACTGGCGCTTAATTGTGAGAATGTCAAAAAAATACAAACAGCTGTTCATTCAGTCAAGTTTTGGGTCATCGCTTGTAGTCCAGCTTCAAGTTCAATAATTCAATTCAATTCAGTTCAATTCAAGAAAAGTTCGGGTAACTGGGCCTTAAGCGCCAGTTTCTGCCGACGTCTTTGACATTCTCACAATTTCTTTCAAAAAAACTAAAGGGCTATTCACTCTCGACTTAACTTATCTTATCTTATCTTATGAGTCAGCTGATTCAATCTACCTTATGGCAATCAATGTAAGCGTTTATTCTCAACTTATCTTAATTTTCGACCTGCAGGTTGCAGAATTCTTAAGTTAATTCTTAAGTTGAAGAGTGTTCATTAACGAGAAAATCAAACAGCTGATCAAAACAGTGTAGTCAACTACATAAAAAACATAAGTTTATTTTATGACAAAAAGTCAAAAGACTAATAAAAAAAATATAAGTTTGGGTTGCAATCGCCAAAGAACTTGGTTGCAATGGTTATTTATTTATTTATTAAGACTTTAGGAAAACAGTTGAATGCAGATGTTGTCAATATATAATAACAGCTTTTAATTTTTCTTTGTTTAACAACACTGCCAACAAAATTCTACAGCACTGCCACACAGATTTCTTAAGTTAAATTAAATTGAGAGTAAATGCACACATTCCTTAAGTTAAGATAAAATAAGATAAGATAAGTTAAGTCGAGAGTGAATTATACATTAATTAAACTTGGATGATATATTGGCAATATATTATATGTATTTAATGGGTGCATGCAATAACGCCTGCAGGCGTTTTTGCATTTCTGAAAGCTGTTCAACTGGAGCTGTTTAACTGGAACTTGAACTTGTCGTGAACTGAATTTCAAATTCTGTTTTCGGTAGGTTCACAATTCAATTCACTTCAAGTTGAGGGTAACCAGCAATCAGTGTTTTCCGTTCATTTGAAAGGATTAAGGCTCAAGGCTCAATTATTCACTCTAGTTTAAGGTTGTGTTTCCTACACAAGTCAAAAAAATTTGTTAAATTTTTGATCATGTGATTTTTGGAACAACCGATGACAATTAAGTCATCCATATACAAGAATGCTTGTGAAGAGTCTAATCCAGTGAATGCTATTGTCATCATTCGTTGAATCGAATTTGGCGCTATTTTTAAAACGTATGGTAATCGCGTGAAGCGATATCAGCCATTGCTCGTTGAAAACGACGTTAGATTTCTTGAATATCGTCTATTCTTGGTAGGGGTGTTGATATTTTAAAAAATATCAATATCGATAGTATTTCGATACTACAAAAATATTTTTTAATGATATATATTCAGAAAAAAATATCGATATTATCGATGATATTTCTATCTAAGTACAATAGAAAAATGGTTGGCCCGCAAAAACATTGTTTCACACTAAGCCAGGGTGCTTTTATTCAAAATAAAAAGTCGTTTATTTCCCAGAAATAATAACAAATAATAAATCAAGTTACATTTTACAAGTTTCAATTATATTACCATAACTCCGAGTAGTAAGATTTTAAAAAAACTCGCTGCTTTATGTGCTCGTCAGTCATTTTACTGCGAGAGTCGCACACCACAACTTAAATGGCAGATGTCATGCGTTCCGAAGCAACGGAACTTTCCGGAGCAATTAAATAAATTAAATAAATAAATTAAATTAAAAATGTTTTTGCCTCTATGATGACAATAATTTTAGTCACGGGAATAAAAAGCAAGAGTAAAATATATCGCTTAGGTATATCGCCGAAAAATATCGATATTGGTAATATCGAAGTGCAAAAATATCGCTTCAAAATATATTATCAAAAAAATATATTATCGATATTTCGATATATCGATATATATTCAACAAGCCTAATTCTTGGTAACGGAAATTTATCGGACAGTAATTTTTTATTTATTTGACGATAGTCTATCACTAATCTCCATCTTTTGGTATCAGATCCTGGCGATCCTTTTTTGGGGACAAGTAATAAAGGGCTATTGTATTCTAAAACAGACGGTTCTGCTATTTTATCTGAGATGAGTTTCTCGACTTGTTTGTTAGCTTCTTCTTTATGAGTATGAGGTTTTCTGTAATTTTTGATGTACACTGGCTCAGTATCTTTCAACCTTAATTCTTGTTGATAGAAATTATTCAGGGGTGCCACAGAAAACGTCAGTGAAATTTGATTTCGCTAGAAGCAAAATCGTCTGAAAATTTTCACGGTGCCACAGAACTCCGAGTGATTTCATTCTTTTAGTTTGGACACAAACCTATTCGGTCTTGGCTGCTAAGGGCTGACAACACGCCAGATTAAATAAGACAAGTGTTTGTTTAGATACTTTTAATGGTTTTAACATAGCAGAGTAAAGGATTTTCAACTAGTTTAATTTTTTATTTACATTATTAAATTTGTTTGAATAGTAATTGATTGTTTTTAGCTTATTAACATAAAAATAAAACATTTTAATTTTGGCGGGAAAACAATTAAAAGTTAATCGGCAACTCTACCATTTATTTGGCAACTATTTTTGACTGGCAGTAATCAGCTGTTCAACTGAAATTGCACCAAAATGCCGTTAGTGACTCTATTTGCCATCAAAGAGCTCCGGCGGCAGAAAATTAGAAAATAAGATGCGCATCTGATCGGTATTTCTTCTTTCTTGGTTTCTTATGGCTCTGCCATTTTCCAGATGATGCCGCTTTTAAGGCGTTGCCACCTGGCACAATTACAGCTGACCACAAATGTTTTCACAAATTGCACAACAAGTAAAACAATTTTGAAGTCAAGTTTGTGTTTACTTCAAAGAGATATTTTTTAATGCTTAATTAAAAGAAAACAGGAGTGGTTCCACATATATTTTTATACTCGATACCGAAGGTAAAGAGTATATTGGGTTTGTGCAATGTCCGTCATGGTGTCTGTCCGTCTGTCAGTCTGTCCGTCTGTCAGTCTGTCCGTCTGTCTGTCTGTATGAACGCAACTTTTCTCCACACCCTTCAAGCTAGAGACTTGAAACTTTGCAAATGTCTTTATCTATGGCCGGGACAGATAAAGTGTCAAGATTGGGGTTCTACGATAACTGGGGGACTGGCAAATCGATAAATTCGATAACTCTAAATCGATAAATCTACCTATTCCGTACACCTTTTTAGTTAGAGTTACCAAATGTGGTAGGAAGATAGCTACTGGCATGCTCAAAAAAAATGCATCAAAAATTTTGGTACCACGCCCACCCATTCCACCCCAGCCCACCCGCAGGTTGAAATTAGAAACGACTATATCTCCCACAGTTTTTGAGCTACAGCCACCAAATTTTCGCCAAAATAGGTGAAGACGATCCTAAAAAAAATGCTTCACAATTTGGATGCCGCACCCACCCATACCGCCCTTGCCCACCTCAGCCGCCCCAACTTTTCGTTAAAAGCGGGAATGAGTGTATCTTTCATGGTGTTTGAGCTACAGTCTCCAAATTTGGTAGGAAGATAGCTGGTAGTGACCCCCAAAGATATCTTGGAGCCACGCCTATCCAAGCCCCCCTTCCCCAACTTTTAAAAACTTTGAGCTAGAGTCACCAAATTTGGTAGGAATATTGCAATTGGCATTCCACAAAGATCTGCATCAAAAATTTGGATCCACGCCCACCAAAAACGGCCCCAGCCCGTTCCACTACCCTTAACAAACTTTGAGCTAGAGTCACCAAATTTAGCAGGAAGATAGCTGGTGGCATCCCCATCTGTATCAGACAATCTTTGATGCAGCGTACACCCCTGCCGCATCCGTACCCCTTTGCAATCAGGCCTCTTTTTACCGGTTTTAATACTGGTATCGAGTATATCGCAGTCGGTTGCGCCCGACTGCAACGTTACCACTTGTTATTAAACACATTACTCCGATTTTATTCTTGAGAAATGTGGCATTACTGAATTGAATTGAATGCAAAAAATTTGCTTCGGACTAGGTAGCAGCATTAGATTCTAGCCTTTTTACGGACGAATTCAAATCGTTGGAAATGTCAGAGCGTTTAAGTCTGTGGCACCGTGAAATAGAAAAGGCATATTCGGACGAAAGCTTTTTCTGTGGCACCCCTGATTGGTTGTTATCGATTCCGAATATATCTGTATAATTGGTGCAGAGAGTTTTTAATTCGTTTTTTAATAATTTGGGGAAGTTCCTTTTTAATTTCTGCATCACCACTTCTTGGCGATTGGGTCTAATATTTCGGACTGTTTCATAGTCACTTAGTTTTTCGATTTTAATGTTTCTCATGTTTATTATTTTTACGGCATTTGTTGTATTCAATATTCGGACAAAAGTTTGTTTATTGTTGGAAATTGTATTTCCGATAAAGATTCCTTTCTCTATTTCTTGATTTGGAATGAAGATGAAATTTTAATTTGACGGACTACTTCAGAACGAGCTGGAAGTATTGTAGCATTGTTATCACAAGTGTGAATTATTGGTAAATGTATTGGATAATTCAAGTTATTTGGCCGAAGTATTAGAGAGTCACACGTTTCTGTGAAATCTAATTGGCAATTATATTTTTTAAAGAAGTCTATACCAATAATTCCATCGCTAGGGATTGGAAAATTTTCTTCGAATAAATGAAAGTCATGAGGAATTATATATTTATTTATTTGTAGATAGTTCTACGAATGCTAAGCCTTTCGAAAAAATTGAACCTTGCCCGATTCCTGATATTTGGGTTGAAGTTTTTGTATTGACATTTTGAAATATTTATCAATATATCAATAATTTCTTTTAATAATGAAATATCTGCACCAGTATCTAACAACAGTGTAAATGATTTTCCTATGTTTTCATTTTTTAACTTTATAAAGATACTGAGATTTCAATTTACTCTGTGTACTTTTTTGTTAATTGAATATCTTAAGGGTTCTGGGAGTTTTCCGAGTTACCTCGAACATTGCTATTGTTGTTGCTGTTATTGTTATTGTTTCGTCCATTGTTTTGGTATCTGCTGTTGGTGTTTCCACGGCCACGGTTATTTCCTCGGAAATATCCGCGTCCTCGGTTATTATAATTATTGTAATTATTATAATTACCTCGGCTATTGCCTCTATCTCTATAATTTCCTCTGAAATTACCTCGGTAGGGATTTCCTCTTTGTGCAAACCTGTCATCTCAGTACTACAGTATATTTACTTGCTGACGGCATCATTCATGGTTGTGAAGTTGCCCGCTTCGAGTATTGTTTTGAGCTTACTATGTTCACAATTTTTTATCATTGTATGAATTGCCTCTATTGTGCTGAACTTATCAGCATGTTCAGATGGTAAGCCTTCATCGATATACGAAGATTCAAGCAATCTTCGTAGGTTATCGATATCAGTAGCAAAATGCGTGGCGGTTTTGACTTTTTGGTAGTCATTTGCCATTTATGCTTTTACTACGTCGGATGTTTCACCGAAAATTGTGTCTTGCAGTTTTTTTTATTATCGCGCTTATGGTTGTTTCATTTTGGACTTTGGAGATGGTTGAGCCAATTATTTTAGACTTTATTACCTCTATTGCAATGTCCTCAAATTTTCCTTTTGTTAAATCCACCAATTTTATTGCCGTAATGAATCTTTGTAGATGGATTTTTTTCCATCAAATTCTGGCACTGCTTGCGCGATGTCTTTTATGAACGCCCTTGGGGCGGCGGTTTCATCTGCCATGGTTATGGTTATTTTATTTGCTGAGTCAGAACACTTCTGTTCTGAATCAGTGTCAATGGCCGGTTCAGATTCGTCTAAATCCGCGAGTTGACTTGGGTCAAACTCAACAGGGAAATAGGGATTCTTTGGTATGTCAAATTTTATATTACGTCGAAGGCTAATTGTTTCTAACCTTAAAGCTAACGTATGTAATATTTTGAGGCACTGTTCATTATGTGCGGATGTAAGTCTATTTTTTTGTGAAAATGCTAGTTCGCTGATATTATTGTATTCAGTTTTTAGTACTATTATGTGCTGCAATAGCGTTTCGACTCTTATTGTTGTGTCTTTGTTAATACATTTATAAGATTTGTCAAATTTTTCTTTTAATGAATTGATTTGTCGAGCTATATCTTGCCATTCCATAACTAGTTAATTCACAATCGTAAATTTTTTTTTTTTGTTATTTATTTATTCATTCATTTATATAATCATCACTTCCGGAACTTAATAGTTCAATTATGACGGATTCTTTAGCAAATAATTCATGTAATGATTGTGGTAAGCGAACGTTTTTTCTGAGCAAGTTTTTGTATTGCAGTGACAGTGTTCGTTCTATTTGCTTATGTTTACTGTTTTGCTATCGGTTATCCATTATTATTATTATTTAGGATTATTTTGACTTTGGGGTGAGTCGGGCCATTGTTGACCAAAAATTCAAAAAAATGGAATGTACTGTGAAAGGGCTTTAAGTTCTGTCATTTTTTTTTTTTGTTGATTTTTTTTTTTTTTATCATTTTAGTACTAGGTAATCTCTTACCTTACCCAGCATTGGGTGGTCTTTAACCACAGCTTGTACCTTTATGTCTGGGATAGCTGCTAACATCATGGATTTTTGTTCTAAATTCAGACAGTCTGCTAGCGGACTTTTATGGTTTTGGAAAAAAAAATTGTTTTTGTTGTAAGTGACTGGTAATTTTCATTTAGACTTTATCTAAATCATTTGCCTTGCTCATGTATTTTTTCTTTATGTTTTTATTGTGCTTTTAATACAGTTTGAAAACTGCGTTCAAGATCAATAAAATGGTGATGATAAACACCAAAATGAGCATATATTTCAAATCTGGTGACGACACATCAACTTTGTTGATGACGTTTGCCGTCGAATCTACAGACTTGACATCGACTTAACCCATATTTAAGTCGGGCAAATGGTAGTGTAGTATGAAAATGTCTAGTTTGGAATTGTTAAAAACTTTCATGAAAGTTGTGAAGAGTTTGATCTTATTGTGTTTATTCTGAAACTAAATTTTCTTTCATTTCTTTTTCATATTATTTTTTTCATTTAACAAGGATTTTTTTTTATGGCTATGTTTCTTATTTAATTTCATGATAATAAATTTTTGATTCTTGTTGTGTGTTTAAAAAGGGGGAAGGGGACACTTTGTGGCTCACATTGTGTCAAAGCAATTTTACAATAGTTTACTTAAAATAAATTTACGCCACAAAGCGCCTGTTAGTTGGTTAAAAGCCTAACAGTGTTTAGTATTTGTTCAACCTGCACCTTGCGGTGCATCTAGTTGAGGTTGGTAGGTTTAAAATTATAGGCAAAAAGAGCTTGGCACTTAGCAGCTCTTTTGCGTTTCTTCGCTCTTGTGGCGAAGTTGGTTCTCGATGGCTGTTATACACTCTTTGCAGCGTTGTCGGTCTTATTCATTTGTGTATGTTTTTAGTCTGTCCAGCTCCAGACGCCTGTTCCGCACGAGTTTTGTTACTCAGCCTCCTCTTTTTTCTTTATTATTATTTTTAAAGTCCTGGCCTTGTACTCAGCTGTTGTGAGGAGGCGTGGTCCATCGGATGGACACACCTCAAGCGCCTCTTTCAGCGTCGGTGCGTCCCTTTGCTCGGTAGGAGCAGCGTTGATGAATTCCAAGTCCTCACTCATGGAATTCGGTTGGGGTGCTGGTGCTGGTCTTCGCACAGGTTATCGTTGTTTTTTGTCTGATGGATGTTGTTGTGTTCTATATCTTCTGGATGACGTTCTTGGCCCAGCTTGATGCGCTAGGCGGTGCCGGTGCTGGTCTTCGCACAGGCTGACTCATTTGTTACTATGTCGTTGTGATGATTTTTCTTGTAGTAACTATGCTGCAATTGTTGCTGTTGTTGCGCTTTAATTAGCGGCTGCAGGACACAGGCCTAAGCAATATCGAACAATTCATCTTTAGTTTGACTGATTGGTGAATATTTTTGTTGTTGCCGCTGCTGCTGTTGGCATCTATTTGTGGTTGTTGTCTTCTTTTTTTTGTTTCTTTATTTTACATTTTACATACATATTTCACACATTGCAAATATGAATATGTGTTTCGCATTTACAATTGGTTAATAATTAAAATTTGCTTATGTTTTATTTTTGGCCTTTCTTTTGTTTTGTGTTTTTTGTCGTTGTTATTATTTGTTGACACACACACATATTGTCATCAACGCGTAAATTGCAAATTCACAACTATTTCGATTTGCTTCGTCACTTTCGGTTTGCTTTTTTTTTTGATTTGTTTTGTTTTTATTTAATTGTTTTAGTAACAGTACTTTACTGTACTTGTTCTGCCATACGGATCGCTGTCACGGTCGCCATGTTATGACTTATCCACACTTTAATATATATAAACTAGCACGTCTGTGCAGCTTGATCATTTATCTTCAATTCTTTATTGTATGGTTTTTGTATTCTTAACTTTGGACGGTCATCGTTATTTTTGTAACGTAAAGATCATCGTTCGTCGAATCGACGACGTTATATTTAAAAATCCTTTAAAAAAATCCTGTGTATGATAACTCACAAAGCATGTTATTTTGGATTATTTTATTAATATATTTTAAGAAAATAACGATTTCAAGTCGCTTTCCTTCAGTCTTTCGTTTATAAATACAAATTTCACAGCTCTTCTCCATTTGGCTTGTTTAACAAAACTTTTACAAAAAATCATAAAAAATAACAAAATTAAAGCAACATTACTTATTAAATGTATATTTTTCTTAAAATTAATGCTTTAAACTAAAATAGGAACACGTTTTAAGGAACATAACTTTTCATTTTGAGCAAGAGGCACAAAGCACAATTTGATGCTCCCCACATAGGTGTTTTCCACATTTTTTGCAGGATGTTTTTGTCATACGTCGCTTAGGGGCAGGGCAAATAGCACAGATTTTGCGTTTTTTTACATTCGTTTCACGATTTTCAGCATTCTCATCAGTAGCAATTAAATTTTCAATATTTGATCGCAGCGGCGTAGACAATTGTGGTACATCAAGTCTGTCTGCCATATGACTTTTGACTGACACAAAGTTCAGCACTCGTTGTTTCGACTACGCATATTTAAAAATTATATACTTACACGCAGCGTATGAAGCCAAACCAACTGCACACAGCAACAACACAACAGCAAGTGACGCCACACCAAAAATCAGCACAAAGCAAACAAAGATAAACGAGAAATCCAGCAACGCTTAAGCATTTGCAGAACCCAATGAGTTACTACCGTTCAACACTTCGGTTGTCGGAACTATCTGAACAGAAGATAACGAACCGGTATACTCCAAGCTGTATCCATTTCCAATGGGTGCAGCAGACTTCGTCAAAAAAGAAGTAAAAGACCTCCTAAGGAACGGAATAATCCGTCCTTCCAGGTCACCAAAGATGATGTTGGTGATTGACTTCCGAAAACTCAATCAAAAAACTATCGCCGATAGATACCCCATGCCAAGTATCGCTATGATACTAGCAAACTTAGACAAGGCCAGGTTTTTTAACAACACTAGACCTCAAATCTGGTTATCACCAGATCACCTTAGCAGAACAAGACCGTGAAAAGACGTCTTTTTCTGTTAATGGAGGAAAATACGAGTTCTGCCGACTGCCGTTCGGCCTAAAAAACACTGGTAGTATTTTTCAGAGAACAATTGATGACGTGCTCCGCGAGCACATTGGCAAGACTTGTTTTGTCTATGTTGATGATGTCATCATATTCTCAAAAAATGAAAATGACCACGTTAAACACGTTGGTCGAATCTTAAGATGCCTTTATGAAGCAAACATGAAGGTCTCTAAAGAAAAATCACACTTTTTCAAAGAAAGTGTGGAATACTTAGGTTTCATTGTGTCCAGTAGTGGCACCAAAACCAATCCCGACAAGGTAAAGGCAATACAAGAAATCCGTTGGTTCGTTTTTCGGATTGGCCAACTACTACAGATGATTCATCAAAGACTTCGCCTCAATCACAAGGCCTTTGTCTGAGATACTTAAAGGGGACAATGGGAAAGTCAGCAATCAAATGTCCAAAAAAATACCTGTCACATTCAATGAAACACAGTATAAGGCCTTCAATAAGCTCAGAAATGTCTTAGCCTCCAAAGAAGTGATTCTTCATTACCCAGATTTTAAAAAGCCCTTTGACCTTACAACGGATGCTTCGTCATCAGGCATATGAGCAGTATTGTCCCAGGGCGGACGCCCCATTACAATGATTTCCAAAACCCTTAAGGATCAAGAAATCAACTATGCGACAAACGAAAGAGAGTTACTAGCCGTATTGTGGGCTTTGAACACCCTGCGTCACTATCTATATGGGGTCAACAATCTCAATATTTGACTGGCTGACCATCAGCCCCTCACGTTCGCTGTGTCTGATAAAAATCCCAACGCAAAAATAAAGCGTTGGAAGGCATTCATAGACGAACATGACGCGAAAATTTTTTACAAGCCAGGTAAAGAAAACCATGTGGCTGATGCCTTGTCCAGGCAAAACGTGAACGCGCTAGAGAATACTCCTCAGTCAGACGCGGCCACAATCCATAGTGAAGAGTCACTCACTTATACAATAGCGGCAACAAACAAACTTTCAGCGGCAAGGTCAAGGTCAAAACCAACAGTCTGCTCGCACAAACCAAAGCCAGCAAGGGGCAAAACGGCCAAATAATGTAGAGATACAGTCAGACCAAAGATGCCAACGGGTCAACCACCTGGCGCAAAGCAGTTCGCAAGAGGCGGAACTTGCTTATGAAGAAGTAGCTGCCGCCGCGGTAGCTGACATAGACGAACAAGCCCAAGACGACTTCCTCTGTGACACAGTTCATTTTTTAGAGGTCAGTCCCTGCTCGCGTTCTTCGAACGCAAAGTCGCAGGGCAAACATTAAAACTCTTACTCGATACAGGAGCTTCTAAAAACCACGTTCGATCTACCTTAGAGTTAGGTCATAAGCTTCCTGTACGATAACTTTGCGATATTGGTTCCCTTCACGGGACAAGCGATATCACACATAAATACATTTATAAGATATTCGGACTTGAGAGTAAATTCTTCCTGTTACCAGGACTCACAGCCTTCGTCGGAATTATTGGCTTGGATTTCATGCGAGAAGCCGATATACTGAAAGAATGTTTGTTGCCTAAATTTGGATGACGAAGGGTCTACTTCCATTGGCTCTGCTCGGTCATTTTCCCGAGGCTGTTGATTGCCGTCTCTTTTAAAGTGTGGGTTACGCTGGCCTCTGTTAGGCCCCGTATCTTTTGGCTCAGTTTGTTGCCTTTTTCCTTTTCCTCATAAATTCTAGCATATTTTGCAGCAAAGTTGACCTCTCGTGATTGGCCTCAACCTCCTGTGCCATTGCAAGGGCTGCTGACAACTCTACTCGCGACGCTTTACAGGACGACGATTTACAGGAGACGCGACGGACAGAGGCAGAATTAATCAGGGAAAACAATAGGCAGATTGTAATTAATACCAGAACTGAGGAACAGATAAATAGTTTGACAACAACAGTTAATGAAATCATAAAAACCACAAAAAAACAAGAAGTTGACACTTCCCATTTATACGAAACATTGTTAGCAAGAAATAGAATACTTACCTAACAATTAGAAAATTTAATCATTGCAATAGCACTGGTTGGCATCAATTTGATTAATCCCGCGATACTAAATAAGAACGATTTGAAAATAATTCTGCGTGAAAGTTTCACGGGCGTTAGTGTAGCTCAAATAATAAGCGTTTCCAAAGTAAAAGTCTTAGCAAGTAGTAATTCCATACATTTTATCATTAAATATCCTAAGACTAAGTTAAGGCCCAGTTACCCGAACTTTTCTTGAATTGAACTGAATTGAATTGAATTATTGAACTTGAAGCTGGACTACAAGCGATTACCCAAAACTTGAACTGAATGAACAGCTGTTTGTTTTTTTTTTGACATTCTCACAATTAAGCGCCAGTTTCTGCCGACGTTTTTGACATTCACACAATTTCTTTTCAAAAAAATAATAAATTAATTAAAAATGGATGATATGTTGGCAATATATTATATGTATTTAATATATATATATATGTATATGGGTATAATAAGTATGAAAATGCCGTAAATCCGAACGCACCAAGTGATTCAGTCGATGCTCGTCCGTTTTTAAATCAGCTGTTCAACTGAAACTTGAACTTGTCGTGAACTGAATTTCAAATTCAGTTTTCTACAGGTTCATAATTCAATTCAATTCAATTGAATTCAGTTCAAGTTGAGGGTAACCAGCAAGCAGTGTTTTTCGTTCAGTTGAATGGATCAGCTGTTTTCTCAGTTCAAGTTCAATTCAAGATAAGTTCGGGTAACTGGGCCTTTAGTTTGTAATAAAATAGTTTTGTTGCTACCAGAGAACACAGTAGCGGAGTGCAGTAACAAGATAATTGCACTACAATCCTGCAGCGCCTCAACAAAAATAGCTTTCTGCAGGGAAGCATCTGGTCCAACCTGTGCGCAGGAAACTATCATCAACGACAGCCCAGCCAGGGTAAGCCTTGATGAGGGACCAGAAAACAACATCAACGGTACGTTCCTGCTAACCTTCGACGAGATAGTGCAAGTGAATGGGAGAAAATTTACCAACTACAATGGCACCCCCAAAAAGATACCCGGCTCAGCAGCCTCGCCATCACTCGATGTAATCGAGCATCAAAAGCTACTGAGAATGCCGTTACTCCACCAGATGAGCATCGACAACCTAAGGCACATCAGCGAGTTATGGTCACAAGTAAAAACCAGACCCGTAGTAGCATCTGTGTCTGTTCTGTTGCTGTGCGGCGCAACAATCAGAATATTGTCACTGGTCCGTTATATAAGAAGGAAGCAACAGAGTTAGGCGATTCAAGATGTAATAAAGGATCTTAGCGTGACCGAGGACGGACACGGTTTGAAGGGGAGAGTAGTTAACCGTGGAACATAATGCTGACACTGCGCACAGGCCAGCGACTCCGACCCTTGTTAGTCGGCTTTTATCCTGCGATTATGGTGCTCCAACAGCACCAAGCACCAGGCTCAGCTATTCGCCTACTCGACGAGGTTTTAGCTCGCAACGCCTGACTCGCCAGGACCACTTTGGTTTCCTTGTCACCGCAAGGATTCCACCAATAGCTCTCCTACTCTCAGGCTCTGCATTTCGCTGCACCTGTCTTTCGCCAGGCTCGCTAATTTCGGTACTTGGTTTTAGTTTGGATTGTACCCTTGGACAATTCAACACTACACAAGGTTTTTGCTAGGTTAAGTTCACATAAGTTATATTATATTTAAGACCCTCTAGAAATCCTTATTTCTAGGCGAGTCCTTGCTTGGACTGTTACTTAAATATTATCCTGGTATTTCACAAAACGCGCGTTGTTTTATGATTCTCGACTTTCGCACTTCGTAGTTAATTATCGCGTCGCTCGTGTACTCTTTTCTCAACTGTCCCGCGTAGTCACAAACGGCTCCTTTTTATATGTTCCCGCTGCCTCGCTGGACCGGGACCTGTCAGTGCCGTCAATGTCATATCAAGCGCAAAGGTGGCTTGATCGTTTCAGAAACGTCTGCCTAGCAACAACGGTTCCTCGCTGTTGCTGATCACGCCTGCCGTTGGTATGACGGTGATCACTATACTCCGACAGCGCATCGCTCACACACCAACGGCGCTTTGCCCGACATTACGGTACGTGTTTTTATGACCACTAGCAGTCAAACACGTACCTAAGCGCTGACATCCTGTCAGAGCGAAACAGCAAGCGAATTCGCCGCAACTCAGGTCCGGTTGCGGTAATTCAAACCATTTTTTTTTTTTTTTTGGAAAATTATAACGGCGCAATGGCCCGCGTGCCCCTGGCCGAGATGCGGACCCGGTATCGGGTCCCCTGTACCCACACAATCCGCGACGTCCTTCTCCCGTCTCCCCTTTCCGCGGCCGCAACCACCTCCGGAGGCCACTCGCCGCGCTCCAGCTCTCTCCACCCTGGCGACGCTACCGGGGCTGATGCCTGCCGCTGCAACTTGAGGCGAGCTGGCCGTGCCCCTACCGGGCATAAAGCCTGCCGGCCGAAGACTGGGCGTGCCGGATTGGGCGCCCATGTTGGTGGCGGAGGCGGTGTCTCAGGGCGAGGCAGCGTGCCCCCATGCAGCGGTGTCGGCCACTCCCACGGAGACTCCTCCCTCGCTCGTTCCACCGTCGGTGTGTGTGTTACCACCATTTCCCTCAGCGTCGGTGCGCGTGGTGGCGTTGGTGCGCGTGGTGGCGTCAGTGCGCGTGGTGGCGTCAGTGCGCGTTCCGGTGACGAAGCTGTTGGCGGTGTGCGTTGCTCTGCCGGTGGCAGTGTGCACTCGCGAATTGAAAAGCCTTCCGTCGCGGCCGCAACCTCCTCTTGCCACTCGACCACCAGTGTTGCCGTGTGCCACCAGCGTCCGTCTCTGAAACGCTTCCTCCTTGTTGTCGACACGGTGGGGCCAGCGTATGCCCCCTCCTCCGCCTCCGGGACCCTCTCCTCGTCCTCCGACTCGGATGAGATAGAGATCACCTCATCCTCGGCATTTTCCCCGCGTGGATATGGGGATGGTGGACGCGCAGGGCGCCACTCCGGCGGTGGCGAGTCGGGCAATACTGGCGACGGCACTCGCTCGGGGCTATCCGGGCCCAACTGGTTATCTTCGGGGGTCGGAGGCGCCTCCGGATAGCACATGCGGATCCATTCCGTGTTTACCTCGACAAACTGGGCCTCGTCCTGACTAGGCGGCGTCACCACTTCCCGCGGACGATCCCACTCGTCGCTATCGTGGTCGAGATCTCGCTCGCGTCGCCACGCCTCGTGCTCCAACCGCCGTGCCTCCAAACGCTCTCGCTCCTCTCTAGATTCAATAATGGGTGATGCCCTCAACTCCAACACGTCCGGCGACGACTCCCGCTCCTGTCTGGCCCTGGGATAGGGCTGACCAGCCCAGCGTCCTTGACGCGCGACGTTGCGCCGAACTCCTCCTTGGACACCCATGGTGGCCGCGTCAACCACACGCCCACCTTTCGCCAGCCCGTGAAGATGCACGCGTGGGTCACGGCTTGGCCCATGGGCTGTCCGTCCTCCTCCAATGCCTTGGCTGTTGCGTTTGTCCATTTTTTTGGTAAGTACTTTAAACACTTTTTTTGTTCTTTACACAAAAGAGTCGATTGCCTCGTAGTCGGCTTCTTTTATACTTTTTACACGTGCGCAAACGCACCAGTGTTAGTGTGCAACGTACGGTATTCTTTCCGTCGGGGCAGCCATGTTTGTCAGCGCTTTCCGCGCAGTATTGCGGTTTATCTTGTGTTTCGTTTGTGGCAGCGTGCCCGTTCGCACAAATTTCACCGCTGTCAGGCCCGGCTTGCGGTGTCTTCCAAGCTAGGCCCCGTTGAGTTATTTATTGTGTTTTTATAATTTTTTTTTTTTTATAATGACCGACATGTAATACCTTACATGTTCATTACTAATATTTTTTCCTGGTCCTGTTATAATGTATTACATATGCGCTTCCCTTTTTTTCTCAACAAAATGAATAATTTTTAAAAATTTTCTCTTTTCAGGAAGCAATGGGCATTCAGGTGAGTAAATGAAGTACGCCTAACACTGCCACCATTAATCACTCCTTTTTTTTTCAGATAATTTTTTTCTTAATTTTTTTTTTTACAAGGTTCCCATTTTTTTTTTAATACGACTAGGCTTCCTTTTTGTCCGTTTCACCTCCATGAGGTTTAATGTCGCCTATGTGCGCTGTCCGTATCTTCTCCCCTGTTTTACCTTGCAATTTCAAATTACCGGCGATACGAAATTTATAATTTTGTAGGGCCCAGCATATTTAGGGGCAAGTTTAGCAGCGAAACCTTCGCTTCACCCACATCTTGTCGCCTACGGAGGGTTTTCATTGCCGTCTCCGTAGGTTGTAATACCTCGCCTGGTCCTGAGCGGCCTTTTCCAAACTCCTGCGCACCAATTCAAAAACTTCTCTCAGTTTTAGCGCGTTTTCGCTAGGTGTTTGCGTTGGTAGACCCGTTCCGAGTGCAAGGTTGTCGTACAATGCATTTGGTAGTCTAGGTTCACGCCCTTGCGTGACTAACGCTGCACTGTAACCTGTGGATGCTGATACGCTGGTGTTTACGGCTAATGACAATTCTGGCAACAATTCGTCCCAGCACCGCTGGTTATCCTTTGTATATTGTGCAATCATTGTTTTCACCGTGCGATTCGCGCGTTCCGTGGGGTTTTCCTGAGGCGTGTAAGGTGCCGTAAATTGATGGCGAACTCCTAAAGCTTGAAAGCTTAACTCGTGAATTGAGTACCATTGTCTGTTATGAGAACTTTTGGCACACCAAGCCGTGCCAAAATTCTCTCCCTAAATCCTTTTTGTAGCGTGGCTGTGGTAGCGCTCCTCAGCGGTACCAACTCAGTCCACTTAGAGAATCTGTCGAAAAATACCAGTAGAATCGAGTTCCCATGTTTTGACCGTGGTAGTGGTCCAACGAAATCCGCGCACACGGTACTCCAAGGCTCTTCTGGGATCTGTGTCAGCATTTTGCCTACCGCAGCCATTTGGCTCGGCTTATATTGCTGACATGTTTCGCAGTTGTGTACATATGTACGCACGTCTCTATACAAGCCTGGCCAGTAGTAGCGTGTCGCTACTCGAGCTATGGTTTTCCGGCTTCCCAAATGACCCGCTGTGGCCGCGTCGTGGTTTTCTTGCAAGACCCATTTTCTCTTGCCGCTGGGTACACAAAGCTTCCATGCTTCTACATTCCCACCTCCGGCACGGTGCGGTATATGCCGATACAAGTTTCCGTCTTCCTCTACGTAGTCCGGGTATTTCTCGGGTTTTGTCGCTATTTCCTTTTTCAACTTTTGGATCCATGTGCAGCTTGCGTTCTCTGATGCCATTCCTTCTTCTGTAGCAATCTTAGTAAGGCCGCATGTCTCCGGAAGCGGCTGTCTCGAAAGTGCATCGGCGACGACATTTAGGTTGCTCTTCCGGTATTTGACCTCAAAGTCGTATTGTTGCAGTTCAAGTGCCCAACGCGCTAGATGGACTTTCTATTGAGTTTAACCACTTCAGTGCCATGTGGTCTGTTATAACCACGAAATGGTAGCCTTCCAGGTATGGTCGTAGGTGTCTGATCCCCCAAACTATTGCTAGGCACTCCTTTTCGGTGGCCGAATAGTTACGTTCAGCTCCGTTTAGTGATCTACTGGCGTATGAAATTACCTTTTCACCTTGCTCCGAATGTTGGGTTAATATCGCACCCAGGCCATAGTTACAAGCATCCGTCTGCAAGCAAAATGTTTTTGAAAAGTCGGGACATGCCAAGGACTGGGTCAGCTTCCCCTTGACTGTGTCAACAGCCGCTTTCTGTTGCTCCGTCCAATCCTATTTTGCGCCTTTTGATGTGTTAACATCTAAAGGCGCGGGTAGCGCAAAACATGCGTTTTACTACATGCAAACTCACACCGCGTTAGCATCACAGCGTTATATGCATCGAAAAATTCCAAACTTTTCGCAGCGTTAGCATAACAAACAGTATGTGTTTGTTGTAAAAACATTTTCTCTGCTCAAAATAAGTATGATGGTATTGGTGCTTGGTGCAGCGTCAGAGAGCCCCAGCCCGGGACGGTCGAGCCATGCAGCTGTTAAGCAAAGATAATGATGAGTGTTGAATACCCTAATAAAGTATAAGTGTTATTGTGGACGTGTACTTCAATAATATATTTGCTATAAATGCATACTTTGATAAGTATAAGTTGGCGCTTAGCAAACAATTGAGAAATTACTAAAATAGTTTAATAATATTAATTGATTAATTGATAAATATAGCAAATAAGCTAGTTAGGGTATGGAGCAATCATCATTCGTCCAAGGCAATTCTGTTTTGCTTCTTCGTGAATGCACAGACACAAAACACACACACACACTTCCAGAAAAACATAGCGGACTTCTGTAATAAAAAAATGAACTGACGAATGAAGAATGTTATGTACCCTAATATTATATAAGTGCTACTGTGGATATTATATATATGCAATAATTGCATACTTAATAAGCATAATAGGGCGTTTACATTACAGTGAGTTTGCTATCGATATCGTCATCGACTCAATAACTCAGAATTGGTGTTTACATTGTCACAAAAGTGAGTTATTGAGTTAGCGTCAACTGTGTTTTGTAAAAGTCGAAAAATTTTGTTAAACATAATTTTAAAGTTATGAATAATAACAAATTATGTATGATTGCATCTGCGATGGAGCAAAACAACGCAATGATGATGAGTGTAATGAATATGGGTGGGATCTCTTCTTGAACATTATACTATTTGCTAAGGAATTCATGCAGTCGAGACATTTGGACACTTGTAAGATAAAAACAGTTGATTCAACTTAAGCATTGTTTATTAAACTATTATTTTAATGGTATTATTTAAGCCACGGTATGGATGTTTTTGGGAGAGTGACGTTCCAAATAATTCGGACGCATTTTTTAAGGAGAGCTTCCGCTTAGAAAGGGAAGCATTTGATATCCTGGTTGGTCGTCTAACGGGTCTGAGAAAGAAGGACACTTCTGCGTTTGAAGTGTGGAGTACACTCGCCATAGTATCGTAATACTCCCAGGTTGAGGAAGTGCCACCTGATACTCCCACTTTAGCACGTTCAGCTCTATAAATATATATAAATAATTATATAAATATGTTTTTGAAAGGATGGTTTTTTTATTTCAAACTGACCTGTACTTCTTCATGAGGTTCTCCAATTTGTTTTTTATCTCAAAGTGAGACGGTCCAAACTCTTTCATATTTTCCGCCATTTCCTTATATATATGCGAATTTTTCCGTTGTCCACGAAAACCATCAATGTTTTCCTGCCACAGTTCAATCAATGTGCGTGTGGCAGCAGTTGACCACACAAATCTCCTATATGAACCTATAATTTGGTTGAAATGATTCAAAATGTATAGCATACAAAAAAAATAACTTACCGTTTTGTCGAGACATTTTTTTTATATTTGTGACAATTTGTATTGTTTTTCAAGTTTGTCATTTATCAAGTGGTGATAGTTCAAAAATATAGCCGATTATTTACTTAAATGGGCAGCACTTTTGAGTAAACCGAATGTATATCGAGTACAAGCAACTGCGTCTAAACTTAACTCAACTTTTTGTCACCACTACTTTTTGTATGGGAAAAAATCTGCTTGTTGCCCTTAACGCACTAACTCAAATAAGCAGTGCCAGTGTAAACGCCGTATAAGTTGGCGCTTAGCAAACAATTGAGAAATTACTAAAAATAGTTTAATAATATTAATTAACTAATCAATTAATATAGTAAATCAACTATGTAGGGTATCCCACACCATCATTCACTTATTAAAGAAGTTCGTTATGTTTGTTTGTGAGTGTATGTGTGTGTCTGTGCGTATTTATGCGTATGCATGTGCGCGCTTTGTTGTTCTGCTTGTGGCGGTCAAAAGCAAAACAAAAAGTAAATTTGAATGGTTTTGCAATTGTTAACACATCGCTAGTGAGTTCGAACACTCATTTTTTTTTTTTTTAACTGAGTGTTCAGAGGGTGCACTGTAGTTGCGAAATCTGGCACGAAGCGTCGGTACCAATTCGCCACGCCCAAGTACTGCCGTAGTTATTTTGGATTGGCTCGGGGTTTCAATTCTGCAATTGCCGCAACCTTTCCCGGATCTGTGTAGATCCCTTTATCTGTGACTCTGTGGCCCAAATACTTCAACTCTTTTTTGAAAAAGTCGCACTTGTCCACGTTGATTCGTAGATTTGCTGCCCGTAACCGCCGAAATACCTCTTTTAAATTTGCCATGTGTTCCTCTAGCGTTTTTCCGATGACTATAATGTCATCCAAATATGCAAACGCGTGTGGCATCATTTCTGGTCCAATGACGCGGTCCAAAGCCCTCTGAAAAGTTGCTGGTGCAGAGTGTAACCCGAATGGCATTACCTTCCACTGGAACAATCCTTTGCCTGGGACTGTAAACGCCGTCACTGGTCTGCTTGATTCCTTAATGGCTATCTGCCAGTACCCGTCTTTTAGGTCCAAGCTAGTAATAAAATGTGCCTCACGTAGCTGATCTAAAATATGAGTTACCCGTGGCAGTGGGTACGCGTCTTTAACCGATCTGCTGTTAAGCTGTCGAAAATCTACGCACAGCCGCCATTTCCCAGTTTTCTTCTTCACCATCACTATTGGTGCGCTGTGTGGGCTGTTCGAAGGTTCTATGCAACCTTTTCCAGAAGCTCATCCACTTGTTGGTTTATTTCTGCCTGCATTTTTGGATTCGTTGGGAAATATCGCTGCTTTATGGGTCTATCGGCGCTCATCACGATTTTGTGTTCCGTTATTGGCGACGTTCCCTTAAGCTGCCCAAATGCTGCAATTTCGCGCTGCAGATTACCGGATTCTCATGGTAGCTCTTGGTGACGTTTTCTGAGTTGTTGCTGTCATGCACACCTGTATCAAGCTCGGTTGTGGTCTGGACAACTGCCACCGACAGCCTCTCCTCCAGATGTTCAACCTTGCGTCGTCGTGCTGGAATGGTGACCACCAGTCCTGCACAATGTAATACCGTGCCCATGCCAGTTAGAAAATCCCAACCCAACACCAAATCGTCAATGACACCCGGCATTATCAATAGCGCTGTTTCCAAGCTACGATGTCCCAGTTTGATGACCACGTCCATTTGCTCTGAGATTCTGTTGTTATTTCCGTCTGCCAATCGTACTTGTCTGCTTGCGAAGCTTCTTCGGCCTACATTTTCCAGTCTACGAGCTAGCTTTTCGCTAATAAAGCTGCCTGTAGCCCCTGTGTCAATTGTAGCTTTATATTGACTGTCGCCGATCCACACGGTGGCAGTCAACTGCGTCCCTTCGTCTTGCAAGTGTCCGATCAGTGTCTGGGGGCAGCCCTTGGCGGCTCCCGCTCGCCCCTCGATGGCGGACGCCGCTGGCCGTTTCCCGACTGGCAACACAGTGCCGTGCGTTGACCGATGCGACAACACACCCAGCAGAATTCCAACATTGGATTTCTACACTCTATCGCCCAGTGTCATTCCTGTCCACACACACGACATGCCCTTCCTGGGTTGCTGATGTGTGTCCTAGCTTCGTTTTGCTGGGTTCTAGGTGTTGGTCTTGGCATCTCGGTGGTCTCTCTACCTCCGTTGTAATGGTTCTGCTCCTCCATGGCCATAAATAGCGTACGATTTGGGCGTCCCAGATTGTTCTCGCGCGCATTTTGGTGTGTGTCTCTGTGTTGTTGTGGCTGGTGCTGGATTTGTTGTTGTTGTGGCGGGTGCTGGCTTTTTGCGCTATGCAATCGCAGATTTTCCCGATCTTTTTCCAGTTCCTCGAACTCTTCTGCCAAGTGCATCAGTTCGAACAGAGTCGAGAACTGGTTTGGGCGTGCGTATCCGCGCAAATCTGGGAGGCTGTTGTTATATATAGTCCTTATCTCCTTTTCCGAAGGGAAACGCAAGGGTCTCATCAGCGTCTGCATTTCAACCATATAAATCTTGAACGGTTCTCCCAGAGCTTGCCGTCTTCTGCGCACTTCGTCTTCTAGGTTTTCAAAGTAATCTCTTGGCAAGAAATATTCTTGAAAACTCGAGACGAATGCTACCCACGTGGTCCAATGCTGATTATTAGCGACGTACCATTTCAATGCCATTCCTTTAAGTAGTTCCGGCATAGCTCTTGGAATTAAATTTAAATTTAATCCGTACGTGTCTGCCGACCATTCCACCTGCTCTAGGAATTCGAGTGGCTTCGATAGACCGTCAAATCGAAAGCTCCACTCTCGCACTTGTTTTGCTACTTTCGGGTATTCGTTTGTCATATTTGTTATTCGCTCTTGCGTACGGGTGTGGCTAGGCTCCCGTGGCTGTACGACCGACCCCCAGGGTGATCAGCGGGCTTCTTGCGCGTCCCGTGCCCGGGCCGCAGCGCTGGTGCTTGGGAAGCTTAGCCGCTCTACGTTTATCCCAACCAACACCTTTTCCTCCTCCTCCTGAACACCGTGCATCAGTTCGAACTCCTTACTAGGTGAGTGTCGACCGTGTAGCTTGGCCAGTTCGTCGATGCGAATGCTATGTGGAAGAATGTTTTCGTTTTGACTTACCCAGTCTCCGAATTGTCTTCTTAGGATGTCTACCGTACCAGCCAGCTCCAAACCGAGTTCCGCACCATATTTTAAAACTTCTTCCTTTTTAAGATTATACACCCACGCACGCACCATTTTAATGTTAATTTATTCGTAAAATGTTTACAAAACTATGTGTTATTGCCGTAGTGTGTTATTGCCTTATATTTATCAGAGATCAGACTCTGTCACTTTTCGTTGCATAATGGTCGATTTACTTAAAGTTACACAGTGCTTCCTTAACTTTTCGCAAAACCCTTGTTAGTCGGCTTTTATCCTGCAATTATGGTGCTCCAACAGCACCAAGCACCAGGCTCAGCTATTCGCCTACTCGACGAGGTTTTAGCTCGCAACGCCAGACTCGCCAGGACCACTTTGGTTTCCTTGTCACCGCAAGGATTCCACCAATAGCTCTCCTACTCTCAGGCTCTGCGTTTCGCTGCACCTGTCTTTCGCCAGGCTAGCTAATTTCGGTACTTGGTTTTAGTTTGGATTGTACCCTTGCACAATTCAACACTACACAAGGTTTTTGCTAGGTTAAGTTCACACAAGTTATATTATATTTAAGACCCTCTAGAAATCCTTATTTCTAGGCGAGTCCTTGCTTGGACTGTTACTTAAATATTTTCCTGGTGATTCACAAAACGCGCGTTGTTTTGACTCGTTCTCGACTTTCGCACTTCGTAGTTAATTATCGCGTCGCTCGTGTACTCTTTTCTCAACTGTCCCGCGTTGTCACAAACGGCTCCTTTTTATATGTTCCCGCTGCCTCGCTGGACCGGGGCCTGTCAGTGCCGTCAATGTCATATCAAGCGCAAAGGTGGCGTGATCGTTCCAGAAACGTCTGCCTAGCAACAACGGTTCCTCGCTGTTGCTGATCACGCCACATCACAAATTCCAGAATCATAATAAATAGTTTTATAGCAATGGCTAATCCGCAGAGGCACAATATCAAAACCTTGCTCGGCTTCTTTAGATTTTCTTTACACATATTGAGTATTGAATTTGAGGTTTTAAGATTTTTTTTTCGGTTTAACTATAAGTTTTAAAGGCACTGTTGCTGCGATAGTTGTCTGAATTTTTTTATGTTGTAGGAAAAACATATTTTTCCTATTAGATGATATAATTAGTTTTACTAGCTAACTAATGCTTTGAATCCTATTTGGCTAAACAAGAAAACGTGTACAATTTAAAGTGTGTGCAATTGGTAAGACCAAGCAAAATAGATTTTTCGTCTCTGGCACACGGAGGTAGGCAATAACGGTATTTTACTATGTTTTGCCTGTGAGTGAGCGCGATAGCAGATAGCAAATGCATCCGTTATTGGTTCAGTTTCCCTAGCACCAAAGACAATAAAATATAAAGATATTGCAATTGGTAAAAAAAAGCCTTCTCTCAGGCATTCGAGGCAGGCAATAACTGTCTTTTGCCTTTGCTGGTGTAAAAGCAGTAAGCAATAAGTGTGAGCGAGCACGATAGCGGTTTTTTTTTCAGTTGCCCTAGCACGGGCCAGCGGCAACCATAAAGAGTCAAAATTTGCTTGCCGGGCCTGCTTGTCTAGAGTTTTGCTAATACACTTTTGGAATTTGTGTGCATGTTTGCATAACTGTATGTAAGTTGTGATGGCATAGTTGTTGGCTAGTGTCACAGAATGAAAAATATATAAGACTAGTAAGTGCCCCGCTTACTTCGCTGCGCGGATAGTTTATATATATTTTAGCAACAGAAGATATAAAATAAATAAATTAGAAAATATTTCTCAAAATATTAAAGCAAAGTATCATTCTCTTTTCCACGCCATCATTCGGGTAGAGCATCAGGCGCGTCATTATACTCGATACCGAGGGTAAAGAGTATATTGGGAGTATGTCCGTCATGGTGTCTGTCCGTATGTCTGTATGAACGCAACTTTTTTCCACACAATTCAAGCTAAAGACTTCAAACTTTCCAATTCTCTTTATCTATGGCATAGTAAATTAAAGAGTCAAGATTGGGGTTTTAAAATAACTGGGGGCTGGCAAATTGATAAATTCGATAACTCAAAATCGACAAATCCACCTATTCCGCACACCCTAACAGTTAGAGCTACCAAATTTGGTAGAAAGATAGCCCCCAGCCCCCCGCAGTTTTAAATCAGAAACGCACATTTATTCCTCAGTTTTTGAGCTAGCCCCAAGACAGGTGATGACGATCTCTTAAAAACTGCATCAAAACTTTGGATGCCACGCCTACCCATACCGCCCTAGCCAACCCTAGCCGCCCCAACTTTTGGTTAAAAACGGGAATGCGTGTATGCTTCATAGTTTTTGAGCTAGAGTCTCCAAATTTGGTAGGAAAATAACTGGTAAGAACACCCAAAGATATTTTGGAGCCAGGCCCACCCATAACGCACCCCCAGCACCTTTCCCCAACCTTTTACAAACTTTGAGATAGAGTCAAAAAATTTGGTAGGAAGATAGCAAGTGACATCCCAAAAAGATCTGCAGGACCATAACCCGCAAAGCCCCTCTTCCCACACCATTAACAAACTTTGAGCTAGTGTCACCAAATTTGGAAGGAAGATAGCTGTTGGCATGCCCATCTGTATCAGAATTTTTGAGGCAGCTTTCACCCCTGCCGCATCCGTACCCCTTTGCAATCAGGCCTCTTTTTACCGGTTTTATTACTGGTATCGAGTATATCGCAGTCGATTGCGTCCGACTGCAACGTTTCCACTTACTTTTTATTGTGGTTTCAACAGTAGTCATTATCCAACTATATATAATGTTGCTTCAATTATTAATTCTAAAATCGACTATTATTATAAACAAAACAAATTAACAACTTAATTTAAAGTAAGTATTATAAATAAATACTTCAAAATATGTCAAAAATTGACTTCACTGTACAACGTGTAAACCACTGACTGAGTGATCTGAGTTTTATCGTTCTTGCGTTTTGTCTAAGTTAAGCAAGTAGGCAAATCCACCCCCACAACATATTCTGGTGTGCCAAATTTTTCTAGACGCACCAAGTTTTGCTTTGTTGTTGTTTTTTTAAATCAATGACACCAACAAAAAGTAGCAGTGCGGGCCCAACAACAACACTAACAACAACAACAAACGCTACTTGGGTCGTAATTCAATTGTGAAAGGCACACAAATTTGTACATAAAATTATGAAATTTTAATTTTCAAGCGCATTGTTCACTTATTTGTGCATGCACTTATTCATTAAGAAGCGAAAATCCGTTTCTTTTTTGCAATTGTACGAACCTTTTTCTTATGACGAAGACGTCACTGCGCATTTGTTTTGTTTTTGTATTCTCGCTCGCGATCAGACCCTCAGCTTGTGCGACAATCAGGCGCCAGTAGTGGAATGGGTAATGTGTTTTGTTTTTGGAATGAGTAAAAGTGCTCCAAAATGTATGGAAGGTACTCACTTACTACCTGCATGGAATATTGTGTGAAAATTTCATCCTTCTAGCTCATTTTGTTAAGGCTGTGGCTCTTCAATTCAGGAATAATTTGGATGCCATACCCACCTATAACGCTGCCAGCCCCCTTCCCCCACCTTATACAAACTTTGAGCTAGTGCCACCAAATTTGGAAGGAAGATAGCTGAAACTGTTGCTGCTGTGGCTGCAGCGGCTGCATATAAAACTGTGGCAGGGCCACAGCCGGCAAAGCACCCCAAAATCTTTTGCATTCACAGTTATATTTATACCCTGAAATGGGTAAAAAAGGGTATAATTGTTTTGTACAAAAGTATGTAACAGGCAAAAAGAAGCATCTCCGACCCCATACAAAGAATATGTATTCTTGATCAGCATCAACAGCCGAGACGATACAGCCATGTGTCTGTCCTTCTGTTCGTCTGTCCGTCCATCCGTCCGTATGTATGAACTATAAGAGCTAGAGATTTCAAATTTGGAACATAGCTACTCCTAAGTCATAGGCAGATGAACTTTATTTCAAACTATCTGGTTTCCGATATACATATGGAATCGATAACGAAAAAATCTCGAATTAAGAAAATATAAAAATAGAAGTTGAAACTATGGATAACTTTATTAGTTCTCTGAAAATTTGATCCAAATCGGTTAAGAAACACCGGAGATATTTTATATTATCGTTTTTACATAATTGGATATCTTAACATTTTAGTCAGTTGCATATTAAGGTTCAAAATTCGACTTTCGTTATTTTCTCTATGATTTGCTTTCGTCAAGAGCGCCACACGCCATGTTCCAACTTTCGTTTTTCACTTGTGCTTGCCCAATGACGGAGGTATCTCCAATCTCAAAATCATATTTTCAAATATCGACCAAATATTACCATGCCACAACAATGCATCAATTATACATTTGCCAGGTTATTTCCACTCGAATCACCTCCGCCATTCACAAAAATTTCCATGTCCAAGGTTATTACAACTTCATTGCAACTAACCACATCATAAATGGACAATTTTTATCACACAACATATCCTCTCACACGGATATCTCACAACATATCCTCTCACACGGATATCTCACAATAATGTTAACAAATCTCAGGCGGGCATTCCAATTCCTCAGGAACATAACCATCTGGCATCTTTCTCAAATCCTCATGGCAATATTTATTCGTCCTCTTATTACGCAACGACTTCAAAATGCACCTGTCACCTTCTAAAACTTAACTAACCAAAAGTGGTCCTCTAAACTTTGCATCCAACTTGGTCTGATGCCGCTCATCATTTTGTAATAGAACATAATCCCCAATGTTATAACTAATGACATCTGATTTATTTTTATCGAATCTAGTTTAGTCATAAATATTATTTACAAATATTATTTATGTTTTCTAATGCCCTATTTCTAATATCTACTTTGTCGAACTCAATCTCGGTATCACACGGTGAAATCAAGCCCAGAGGACGTGCTTCTTGTTCGATTAGCAGTTCCACAGGACTTGCTTTGGTTACACTACTAACTGTGCAATTCAACGCAAGTTGCACCTCGTCAAGAGCATCTTGCCAAGAACGGGGACATGATTCAACCGCGGACAAGAGGTTTTTAAGAGTGCTCGCCAGATGGTCAGCTTATAGACTTAGACAACTTTGAGGTTTTGGTAAAGCGTCTTGCCGGAATATCGAAGCAAGACACTTCGTTTCGGAAAGCAATACCTCTAGACAAGCGTGTTGCCATCGCTCTTTACGCACTTGGCTCATCATCATAAGCACTGTTTCGAACTGCTCTTCCCACTTTACAAACACTCTCTTGGGTATCGATTGGTTTTCTGCCATCTTTTAATCATTAAATAAGTAATTATTCAATTTAATTTGCAGAAAATTTAAAAATCCGTTTAAATTAATTTTTTTTGTGTGTTTTTATTGCACTTTTTGACAAGCTGTTTTACTCAAATTGGCACTGTCTAAACCAAATAACGTACGACGAGGCATCCGCGGCGAACAGACGGGCAACCACACAGGGCCGAACAGCGGCGACCCGTTTTGGGAGAGCCGTACCCGTTTAACAGCAAACACAAAAAAATATTACATAATATAAACTCTCAAATAGTTTCGGGCCAGGGCAGATTGGTTTTTGGCGGGAACCAAGCAGTGGGCCGTGACAGTGCAATTAAAAGCGAGCATCGGCAGACATTTCAACACAGATGACAAAAAACACCAATATTAGATACAATGGCATATTTCTTCCTACAAAACCAAAAAAACAAGGCAGCCAAACATGTGCAGACCACAGGATAGCAAAACAAAAACGCAGTAAAACAATACAGTTCGCATGCGTCCACAACCATGTTTAGCCATGACCATTTTTCAACATCTTTGCCATCGCAACTACTACACAACTACCGAAAGTGTATTCCGTAGTGCATTGCCGAAACTTCGAGTAAGGAAAAATAAAATAAAATAAAATAATGTTGGGCAAGCGCACATACACACACATATCTATATGTATGTATGTGTGGTGTACATACGCTCAAGACATTTCGCTGCTGGTCGGCTAGGGCCACCAAAAACCCAGACATAGTGTCTACGGCACCAGCACGCCAATGAATACACTTCGGTAGTTGTGTAGTAGTTGCGATGCAAAATGTTAAAAATGGTCATAACTAAAAACAGAAAGAGTAGAGGACCAGCAACGAAACTGATATTGCCCGAACTACAGACGCTGTTTCTATGCTGTTTGCCTGATCCGCAAGTGGCGATCACACCAAAAGAAATTTGGCTGCCTTGGAAGTATGATTTTAGGTTTTGGAAAAACAAAATGCACCAAATGTAATCTAAATATTGGCTGTTCAGATTGTCGAAAATCATATAGTGAAAAGGCAACAACCAAGCAAACCACGCAAACACATGAGTAAAAACCAAAATCACTACAAAGCCCAGGTCCACAAAACACAAACATACAACAAACGCACAATTATATATATATATATATATAGTATATAAAAATGCACGCAACAACAACAAACAAAAAACACAGAAGGATATACACACGATCATATCATATACAACAAAATATGGGCGCACAGCAAACAAACAACTACTGCGCGCAGAAAATCGCGGCATACGAGCGCATACACACAACATGGCGGCCAGCAGTGCTACGAGAGCCATGTCGTATCGCAGTCAAAAGAAAATACTGCACTTTCTCGCGCCTGCGAGTCCAGCAAATATTGCCACAAAATGCGCTCTCGAGAGAGGTGTACCCTTGATCAAAAATATTTTAGGTTCCAACTGGCAGTAAGAATTTTGCCTCATGGCGACTCTATTTGTATATATACTCGTTGGTCTAAACCAAGTATCGATTACAAATTTCATAGTAACGACTATGTTAAAGTCCTGTTCAGTGCTCAGTAATGTTAACTTCTAGCATTCCCACTTGGTCGGTTTCGAACCAACTGGGAATGCAGCCAACCAACGGGGAATATTTGAATAAGATTCCCATTGTGCATATGTGAATCTAATACAAAAAGATGCAACATCTTCGAATTCCAATTACATACTTGCATCTTGCTGTAGTGGAACCGGGGTATAAAACATCAAAGCCCAGTCGCCAATAGCAAAGACTACATATACACTTCTATAGACATGACAATTCGCTCTTGAGTTTTTTCTCTTTCGATTATATGCGGCTGACATTGGGTTTGCTTTTGAAATTGTGGTTGGTGTCTTTGCTGTGCCTTGCACATTTTGTTTGCTTTCCTTCGGTTTGTTGTGAGAAGCGCTGATCGTTTCTTTCATTTTTTTCTTGTTGCATTCTGCTTTGCATGGCCGTTCTGTTTATATTTTTGCACTGTTGGCCATTTTCCTTTTCGCAACTGTTTGCCTGTTACTTTTTACCGTTTTCTTATGGCGGTTGTGATTGTTACATATTTTTACTATGACAAGACTAGTATATTGGTTTTTTAAAAATGTATGTAACAGACAAAACAAAGCATCTTTATGCTTTATATTATATCTTGGGTTCAGGGTATCTCCTAGTCGAGCTTTCTTTTACTTACAAGCGTTAAGCTCATAGGATCGGAATATGGAATATGACAAATAAGTAAAACTAATGCGTGTGCAATATTTAATTGCATTAATTTCATCATTCGGTAATTTATAGCCGATGTGTTAAAAACTGTGAGTAAATATGAGAAAGTGCGTTGTTAAAGGTTGCGTTAGTGTCGAAAATATTAAATATTTTCGATTCCCAGATCGAGAAGTAAATTTTTGGTGTGAAAATTTACAAATTTCACCAAATTCTATTACTTCTAACACATTTATATGTGCCAGGCATTTTGATGCATCCTGTTTCGGGGCTAATAAGCTCAAAATTGGATCTGTCCCAACAGAGCATTTAGGTAAGTTTATTTGTTTAGAACTATAAGGTGACGGCGTTTATCACCTTAAGCTATTGTTGTTTTTGCCATAGTGCAGTCAGGCGCTGAAAACTGCAATTTATCATAAGTTAAGATACAAAAATAATATACACCAATGACATTCCACTCCTTGAAAACTGTGACTCGTTAATTTTGTCTAATCGTAACCACTTACTACTAATCTTTGCTGATCTAATTGGGTTTTTCTGGGTTTTTCCCAATCCACGCAACAAATGTTGGACCACTAGTTCTGTTGTTGAATTTCCCAGAGCGTTAGCTTTTTAATTTTTTTTTTACTCAATTTATTTTCAGTCTTAAACATATTTTTATATATTTCTAATTTTAATTCTATAATTTTATAATTTATTCTATATTTAATGTTAATAAGTTTTGATTTTGTGACAGCTGCTCATAGTTGACAATAAATAAATAATTAAATTTAAATAAAAAATAATTTTCATATTATTTTAATTTGAATTAATTTTGATTTTATGTCAGCTGCTAAAGTTGACAATGAATAAATAAATAAAATTAAATAAAAAATAAATAAAAAATAATTGTGTGTCAAAAAAATATCATATATAATTTTTGTTTTGGTTGTGGTCAAAAAACCTGGAGAACAACACAGCGTACACATGCATACGCAAAGAATATGTATTGTAAATGCATGTACCGACGAAATTCTTTCTAATCTGCCTTTGCAATTCGTTTTTGCATCAAAGCACGAAAACATTTCTTTGTCGTTTTGCTTCTGCTTGGTGTGTTCGCAAAGTCAATTTACAACCAATTATGCCCGCATATATTTTTCAGGAGAGTTTCACTCAAGAGCGTATTCTCATGTCTATAGAAGTGCATAGTCTTTGCCAATAGTCACTAGACTGTTCTACAACAGTGTCGTCCACAAATATAAGACCCGACAAATATATATACTTTATGGGGTCGGAGATGCTTCCTTCTGCCTGTTACATACTTTTGCACATAGCCATTATACCATTTTTCCCATTTTTTGGGTTCAGGGTATAAAAAATGAATAAATGTTGGCGGCATATGTATAATTATGATAAGAATTATGACTACAGAAATCAAGACGATGTTGCCATTGGACCGATGAATAAAGTTTGTTTGCATTGTGGAGCTTTAAAGTTTGCAAAGGAATGACCCGATCCGCTTTTAAGTTATTTTTTTGAAATGCCTCCAAAAAAATCATCAATTTCGAGAAGAATATCAAGAGCAAAGAAATCATGTGAATATTTGAGAGGAGGAACAGACGATTAACGAGAAAATCATGTGTTCTTTGTTCATAGAGCAGACGCTAAAAAGCACCTCAGCAGCGCGTGGTCAGGACCACTAGTAATATATATAAACAACGTGTCACGATGTGTGTTCGCTATGGACTCCTAAAGTACTTAACCGATTTTAATCCATTTTCACCTTGTGAAGTTTGATCCAACTTAAAAGATAGGATTGTTTTTATCTCAATTATTCCGTTTGGATACCGTGAAAAAAATAATTGTAATTTCATAGAGAGTTGAATTATTTTTCAATATGGCAGTAGGCAATTCAAACAAGTGGAAACGTTGCAGGACGCAACCAACTGCGATATACTCGATACCAGTATTAAAACCGGTAAAAAGAGGCCTGATTGCAAAGGGGTACATTGCGGCAGGGGTGAAAGCTGCCTTAAAAATTCTGATACAGATGGGCATGCCACCAGCTATCTTCCTTCCAAATTTGGTGACACTTGCTTCAAGTTTGTAAAAGGTTGGGGAAGGGTGCTGGGGCGTTTAGCTCAAAAACTATGAAACATACACGCATTCCCGTTTTTAACGAAAAGTTGGGGCGGCTGGGGTTGGCTAGGGCGGTATGGGTGGGCGTGGAATCCAAAATTTTGATGCATTTTTTTGAGGATCGTCATCACTTATCTTGGCGCAAAATTTGGTGAAACGAGCTTAAAAACTGAGGAAGTTATAGGCGTTTTTGATTTAAAACCGCGGGGGGCTGGGAGCGGAATGGGTGGGCGTGGCACTACAATTTTTCGGGGATGCCAAAATTTTCCACCAAATTTGGTAACTGTAACTGTTAGGGTGTGCGGAATAGGTGGATTTGTCGATTTTGAGTTATCGAATTTATCAATTTGCCAGCCCCCAGTTATTTTAAAACCCCAATCTTGACTCTTTAATTTACTATGCCATAGATAAAGAGAATTGGAAAGTTTGAAGTCTTTAGCTTGAATTGTGTGGAAAAAAGTTGCGTTCATACAGACATACGGACAGACACCATGACGGACATACTCCCAATATACTCTTTACCCTCGGTATCGAGTATAATGACGCGCCTGATGCTCTACCCGAATGGTGGCGTGGAAAAGAGAATGATACTTTGCTTTAATATTTTGAGAAATATTTTCTAATTTATTTATTTTATATCTTCTGTTGCTAAAATATATATAAACTATCCGCGCAGCGAAGTAAGCGGGGCACTTACTAGTCTTATATATTTTTCATTCTGTGACACTAGCCAACAACTATGCCATCACAACTTACATACAGTTATGCAAACATGCACACAAATTCCAAAAGTGTATTCAGTAGTGCACTTGTCAAAGAGACAGATTAAGAAAAAAACATCCAAAATAGCAAAACTCTAGACAAGCAGGCCCGGCAAGCAAATTTTGACTCTTTATGGTTGCCGCTGGCCCGTGCTAGGGCAACTGAAAAAAAAACCGCTGTCGTGCTCGCTCACACACACTTTAAATTGTACACGTTTTCTTGTTAAGCCATATAGGATTCAAAGCATTAGTTAGCTAGTAAAACTAATTATATCATCTAATAGGAAAAATATGTTTTTCCTACAACATAAACAAATTCAGACAACTATCGCAGCAACAGTGCCTTTAAAACTTATAGTTAAACCGAAAAAAAAATCTTAAAACCTCAAATTCAATACTCAATATGTGTAAAGAAAATCTAAAGAAGCCGAGCAAGGTTTTGATATTGTGCCTCTGCGGATTAGCCATTGCTATAAAACTATTTATTATGATTCTGGAATTTGTGATGTAAACTTCCTTAATCAAATGGATCAACTGGGAAGCACACCTTACGTAAAAAAAGTTAAAATATAATTATTATTGTTTTGTTGCGTTCTTAAATATAGTATAACGGTAGTCACAATTTTTTTGGCTGCAATTGTAAAATAGCAAACGACCCACAGTTTTTTCACAGAATCTATATACATATGTGCTTCATCTTATGTAGCAAAAGTCGCAAAAAACATTTGCCTTTTAAATATTCGTCCTATCACTTTTATTGACAGTTGTCGGAATATTTATTTTTTGCGTGCTAGCCAAAAATTCTTAACGATTTTGGAAGCTATTGGAAGCAACTAAACAATTAACAAAACCGTGTGAAAACCATGCAGTCGTTGCAGTTAAGAAATAAAACAAGACAAAAGAAAATAAGTGGAAACGTTGCAGTCGGACGCAACCGACTGCGATATACTCGATACCAGTATTAAAACCGGTAAAAAGAGGACTGATTGCAAAGGGGTACGGATGCGGCAGGGGTGTGAGCTGCCTCAAAAATTTTCTGATACAGATGGGGATGCCACCAGCTGTCTTCCTCCAAACTTGGTGACACTAGCTCAAAGTTAGTTAAGGATGGGGAAGGGGGGCTGGGGCGTTATGGATGGGCGTGGCATCCAAATTGTTCCTGCAGATCTTTTTGGGATGTCAATTGCTATCTTTCTACCAAATTTGGAGACTAGCTCAAAATTTATAAAAGGTTGGTACTAGCTCCCCTGTGGGCGGTAATGAGCCTTGGCTCCAAAACTTTGATGCAGGTTTTTGGGGGATGTCAATAGCTATTTACCTACCAAATTTTTAAGTTCTAGCTAAGAGGATGTGCGTAAGAGGTGGATTTACCTTCGGTATCGAGTATAAAAATCTACTTGCGACCGAAAGTGAAGCTAGAAATTCTCACATTCAGTCTAGCCAGTTGTTCGGGAGTAGTCGAAAAAAAATTCAAAATTTCTCGGATATTGATTTATTAAATGGTGGGCGAACGGCACTTCAACATTCAAGCTGCCATTGGACATTCATAAGTAACCAAATGAAATGTGTAACATAAAAAAGAATAGAATAGTGGAATAGCTGCAGTATTGCGAAAGAGTTTAATAATAATTTGGGATGAGTGCACAATGACTTTCAAATTTTCACTCGAAGCATTGCATATAACTATGCAAGATTTAAAAGGCAATAATAAACTTTTCGGTGGTGCTATCTTACTTTTGTCTGGTGATTTCCGACAGAGCTTACCGGTTATACCTCGCTCTACTTTCGCGGATGAGTTTTTGACATTTAAATAATTTGTCAAAATACTTATGCCACGCAAAATTCCGTTGTTTGCATGCATTCTTATCAGTAGAAAGAGAATGCAAAGAGTAATCAGCGTAAAATTTTGCATGCACATAGCTATTAATATGTTCTTTGTTTTGCAAAAAAAGTTTTGTCAAAATAATTATGCCCACTATGTATATACTATACATATATACTTATTATTTGGATACTTGGTTTTTTTTAAGGGACCGGAAGTAAGGCATAAATATGCATTTAAGCTTTTTTATATAATATAATATATTTAAATCTCAAATCATATAAATACTATGTTTACTTTCATAATTTTTGTTGCACAAGGACAGACGTATTCTACGTTTAACCTATGCGCCCGTGTGATCTAACCCAGGCTGTAATCTTTTTATGATTTTCTCTAGCTATTTCCTAAATTGTCAAATCATAAAAGTTGTGGCAAGTCAATAAATAATATACAATCGCCACGAACACATGTAAAAGTTTGGCATATGCATAGATGTACACAAATAGCTAAATTTCAGTTTGACAATTGCTGGTCATTCATAATCTTTCCAATTTTAAATTCTATGACATTAGCCAACAATTATGGTATTGCAACTACCATACAGTTACGCAAAGATGCACACAAATTCCGAAAGTGTATTCAGCAGTGCACTTGTCAAAGAGGCAGACAAAGATACAAATATCAAAAAATAGCAAAGATCTCGACAAGCAGGCCAAGCAAGAAATGTAAAAAAAACGCACATGACACATTTTGACCCTTTTGGGTTGCCGCTGGCCCACCGCTGACAAGCCGCTGAGTGCTAGGGCAACTGAAACAAAAACCGCTGCACATGCTATCCGCTACCGCGTTCACTCACAGGCAGAACATAGAAAAGTACCGTTATTGCCTACCTCCGTCTGCCTGAGACGAAAACGGTATTATGCTTGGTCTTGCCAATTGCAAACTCTTTAAATTGTATCCTCTTTGCCCTTACATACATTTGATAAAAAACCATTTTATCATTTTTCCCATTCATACAGACAAATAGACAGATGGACGGTAATTGCACACAACCAATATACTTTACCTTCGTGATAAAAGTATAAATAACATAAAAAGCACACGGCAAGCAACAACAAATTGCATTTGCCAAAAAGTTTTTTGGAATTTTGACTTGCTGCGAAAAGCATGCAAGTATTAATGTACTTTGCACGTTGTTTTCCACTGGTCCTGTTAAAATAAAAAGTATTATACATACATACAACAAAATAAATGGCCTAAAATCAATTCGATTTTTAATGTTACTAAATCCAAGTATAACATACATATGTACTTGTTTCGTCCAATATCACTCGCTTGATAGAAGAATAAAAAATAAAAATATGAGTACAATTCAAAATTTTTAACTTATAGAACATGATACGATGGCCATCGCTAGAATTAGAATCTGAGATCTCTGTTAACGTGATAGGGGCCTTATTTGTCAAGCTAGTTGCAAACGTCTGCAGCTATTTTTTTTCTTCTATTCTGTGAGTTCAATGCGTTCTGATACGCTGAGTAACCAACAAATATTGCCATATTTCCGAACCAAAATTTGGTGTGTTCCACTTTGCCATACTTCATACCGACTTTATGAGGGCTCTATCAAATCATTTTGTACTTTCCGAAAGTAAGAACTTATTTTTCTGGGAATAGACCTTTAATGATACAAATCTATGCATGTCATGTATCATATTGAATACGTCACGTTTAATGTATTTTCGCTTGCTGAATCCAAATCAGCAGTCAAAATGACAATACACTGCAATCTGCCAACCCTCGTATCCCGCACCTCTACAATCCAAATTTTCCAACTTCTGGAACCGGCAACCGCTCTATAATCCGACATTTTTAACCGCTTTTTTATTCATTTATTATATCACTCTTGTGTGTGGTCCCCACAATACTCGATTCACCAGGATAGAATTGAATCTGTTCAGAAGAAATTTTTTCTATTTGCCCTTAGATGTTTTAACTGGGTTCCGGGAGTAGACTTACCCCCGTATTCAAGTAGACTCCTTTTGTTTAATTTTCCCTCCCTGTTAAACCGTAGAACTATGCATGGAGTGTTATTAATTACTTACCTACTTAATGGTGACATCGACTCATCAGTTCTTTTGAGTCAAATTAAATTAAATGTCCCAATTAGATCTTCACGTAACTTTGTACCTCTTAGCCTTGATCGTTCCTCGAGCAACTATTTAACTCATGAACCATTTCGTGTTATATGTTCTGACTATAACAAACTTTATTCTCTTGTCTCCCTTGAGGCCTCAATTCCAGTACTAAAACAACGTTGCAGTCGGACGCAACCGACTGCGATATACTCGAACCAGTTTAAAACCGGTAAACGTCTTATAAATTGATGAACACAGGCTGCATGTTCAAAAAAGTCTTCATCATCGTTACACTCATCATCGTTACACTCATCATCGTTACCATCATTATGTTTACCATAATTATTACCATCATTATGGTTACCCAGCACGGGGCGGTCGAGCCATGCAGCTGTTAAGCAACAAGAATGATGAGTGTTGAATACCCTAATAAATTATAAGTGCTATTGTGGACATGTACTTCAATAATATATTTGCTATAAATTCATACTTTGATTAGTATAAGTTGGCGCTTAGCAAACAATTGAGAAATGACTAAAATAGTTTAATAATATTAATTGATTAATTGATAAATATAGCAAATAAGCTAGTTAGGGTATGCAGCAATCATCATTCGTCCAAGGCAATTCTGTTTTGCTTCTTCGTGAATGCACAGACACAAAACACACACACACACTTCCAGACAAACATAGCGGACTTCTATAATAAGAAAATGAACTGACGAATGATGAGTGTTAGATACCCTAATATTATATAAGTGCTACTGTGGATATAACATATATGCAATAATTGCATACTTGATAAGCATAAATTGGCGCTTAGCAAACAATTGAGAAATTACTAAAAATAGTTAAATAATATTAATCAATTAATATAGCAAATAAACTAGGTAGGGTATCACACACTCATCATTCACTTATTAAAGAAGTTCGCTATGTTTGTTTGTAAGTGTTTGTGTGTGTCTGTGCGTATTTATGCGTATGCATGTGCGCGCTTTGTTGTTCTGCTGGTGGTGGTCAAAAGCAAAACAACAAAAAGTAAATTTGAATGGTTTTGCAATTGTTAACACATCGCTAGTGAGTTCGAACACTCTTGAAACAATGCCATTCATTTCTTACTTCTCATATCATCGTCCAATCCTTAATATTAATAATAATAGAATTACACACATTGGAAAAAATAAATAATATATTCACAAAAGTATGAAATCATTTTATCAGTGTTCTCTTATGACGTCACGTGAAACTATCGTCCGTAAACAAACTTTACAGACATTCATCATTTTTGATGATTAAAAGAAAATCGGAACAATTATTATAAACGTACCTCATATTTAAACTCGCCGCCAGAAATTATTTTAGAAACAGTTCTCACTTGTCCAGTTCCAAAAGTGGACTGGATTTTTTCCACTGGTGTTATAAGCCAATAGGTGGACTGTTTTCCAGTCAAAAGTAAGTAATGAGCTTCGTCAACCTAATTATATGGATAGTGTTGCAAGAGGTTTTATATCCTGAGCCTATTAAATGGTTAAAGAGTGTTTAATGGTTTGCTGCAAATATGTGTAGAAACAGGCGGAAGGAAGCATTTCCTACCCCATTTAGTAAATATATGTTTGTTAATAATGATTTCATTACAAAGCCAATATGCTATAAAGAGTAGTTGAATGCAACTTTAAACATATGTTGTGATATTCATAGATTTGCTTTGAGTCTTATTCCTTTTTATTATATGTTTTTAACTGTCTTACTTTTGTTGCAATTGTTGTATAAACGCGGAACACCTCGTTGCCCAGTCTTTTATTTTGTTTTAATGTTTACAGAGTTATACGTAATCATTTAGTTTTGCTCTGTTCTTAAAATACATGTATCATTCGCTATTCGATTTTAATTTTCGATTGTAAAATATAAACATACTTATACATAACTATTTTTAAAGACCCATGCATTACTATCTAAATAATTTGGATTTTGTTTTTTGCTTAAAGGATTTGCTATGCAAAATATTGAATATAGGTTTTGTTATTCAATTTCAAAGTTTCACTAAGCTGATTGAAGAATTTTGACACATCGTACATGTTTTTGTTGTGTTGGGCTTTACTAAAATTAGTAAGTAGTTGTGTTAACATCGGTATAATCATGTTCAGTGCTTTTTTTTGGGCTTGTTAGCATGGAAGCCAAAAAGGATACTGGGGACTAAAGACCAGTAGCATGTTTCAACCTCCTTTCATATGTGTATATATTTATATATAGAATATATGTATATGATATATTTATATATGTATATGATGTTAAAGAAACTTTTAGTTTGTAACTTCTTATTCATATAGTAAGTTAAATTGCATAACATTTAGATGACAAAAAGGACAAGCCACACACAACACAATCGATTAAGGGATCAATTCCTCACTTCGCAATCCTTGATCTAAAACCTATTAAAGGCGTAAATATAATTTTGCAAATCAACTCTAAAATTGTACTTATATATTAGGGGTCTTCACACGTAACGTTGTTATTCGTTAATCGTTAAAGTTTTACATGTATTTTGTTTTTGTAAATTTAACAGAATGCCGGCTTAACGAATAACACTTTAACGAGCTGGCAGCCCCGACAAACTACTTGTTATTCGGTTAAAAAAAGAAAATGAATGAAATGAAATGAAATAAAAGGCAATGTCAGCTGTGTTGAAAATATTTTAACGATTAACAACTGACGTAAAAAAGGAGTCTTCATAGTTGGCAAGCTTTAACAAATTTAACGAATAACGAATAACAACTTACGTGTGAAAACCCCTATTAAGTCAGGCTAGGAACAAGACTGGATCCGCAACCGGGCTAAAGCGTGAAACCGGAGCAACGAGCCCCAAGCCTGGCGCCCAGTGGGCAACATCGCAGTCAACAGTTGTCCCAAACGAGGGAAATAACCGAGGCAAGCAAAACAATGCTAACAACGAGCAACCGGTGGACACGCGCAATGCGTGCCGCAACTGCGGAGTACAAGGACACTTTGCCCGGGAATGTCGTGGAACCCGCATTCTATTCTGCTGGAATTGTGGTCGCCGAGGAGTGAGGACCATCGATTGCTGCCAGGCCAAGGAGACGGGAAACGCCCCACGCCCCTCATCGAACACAGAACAGATGGGAGGGCAGACGAGCGAGTCCTGGGACTAGCGGGTGTCATTTGCCCGCGGGATGGCCGGCTTGTCGCCGAGACAAGCATCGAGGCTGAGGTAATGGTAGCTACGCTGGACACGGGGGCCACACGTAGTTTCCTCAGCGAGCGGAAGGCGCAGCTCATGGAGACCCCGGCTAACAGAAGAACAGTAAGAACGATAATAGCTTTGGCAAATGGGACCAAGATGGAGCTAACACGAGCAATTTAAGCAGACGTACAACTCGGTCAATCCCGGACTAGCATTCTGATGCTAGTATTACCATCGGCGCTCGACGATGTGCTGCTCGGCCTGGATTTCTTTGGCGCCATAGATGCCAAGCTACTGGTAGGTGATTTGCTAATCCCATTGAGCAGATCCAAAGTGGCGGAGAATCATCGCTCGGCCAACTTAAGACCCGAGAACACCATCAGCCGGGACCCAGACAATGGCGATCCAAGAGAAAGCGAAGTAGCTCAGCGGGCGGTGCAGCAAGCTATTGCCCCAACGACAACCAGCAAGGACAACGCCTGCATCCGCGAGGCGATTGCCAAACATCCAGCAGATGCAACGACAACCAGCAAGAGCAACGCCTGCATCCGCGAGGCGATTGCCAAACAACCAGCAGAGGCAACGAAGACCAGCAAGGGCAACGCCTGCATCCGCGAGGCGATTGCCAAACAACCAGCAGAGGCAACGAAGACCAGCAAGGGCAACGCCTGCATCCGCGAGGCGATTGCCAAACAACGAGCAGAGGCAACGAAGACCAGCAAGGGCAACGCCTGCATCCGCGAGGCGATTGCCAAACAACCAGCAGAGGCAACGAAGACCAGCAAGGGAAACGCCTGCATCCACGAGGCGATTGCCAAACAACCAGCAGAGGCAACGAAGACCAGCAAGGGCAACGCCTGCATCCGCGAAGCGTCCGACATTACGACAGACGAGCCAGCCACGACAGATAAGACTCCAGACAATACCGGCACCTGCAACTGCGTGATAGCCGGCGGGTCATTGGTACCAATAGCACGAGACAGGACCTGGGGAGGCGTTCTTGGCCCCGCACTGCCGAGAGCCACCCAACGGAACCCGTTTCGCAGCGGATACGAAGACCAGAAGACCGAGGCGGAACTAGTATCACTTGCGATACTGGCCAGCATAACAGAAGCAACTTTAGCAGAAGGAAGTGCAAGCCCAGCCGAGCCAATAGCACCATGGGTACAAGAATTTCTGGAAAAGGAACTGAACGTGATAGTGATGCGCGACGATCGCCCGATCAAACAGCGATACTATCCGCGGAATCCAGCAATGCAAGCAATCATCCACGCGCAAGTGGACGAGTTGCTAAGAGATGGATGCATCGAGCCTTCCAAAAGCCCGCAAGCGCCCCGATTGTGTTGGTGGGCAAGAAAAATGGAGAAACCCGCATGTGTGTGGACTTTCGCCAACTCAACGCCAGATCAGTACCGGATGCATACCCCCTGCCGAGGATAAATTCCATCTTGGAGAGGCTGCGGAACGCTAAGTATATTAGCACACTGGACTTGAAAAGCGGGTATTGGCAGATACCTATGGCCAAGGCAAGTCGTGAATGCGTGAACAGCGTTATCGGTGTGGATATGGAACCACACGCATTCGCATATCTTGATGATATCATCATAATCGGGACGTCACTGGAGGAACACGTCGAAAACCTCAGAAAGGTATTGAAGCGCTTGAGACAAGCGAACCTCAGACTTAACCGGAAGAAGTGCATGTTCTTCAAGCGCAGATTGGTGTACCTGGGACACACTTCGTTAGCGAAGAAGGGATCCATACCGATCCTGAGAAGGTAGCCGCGGTACAGCAGCTCGCAGATCCAGCCTGTGCATGAGAACTTAGAAGATGCCTGGGTCTCGCCTCTTGGTACCGGCAACCGATGTCGCAGCTCCTTCGAAAAGGCAGAAAATGGGCGTGGGAGATACAACAACACCAGGCATTTGCAAGACTCAAGGAGCTACTAACCGAGGCACCAGTCCTCGCGTGCCCAGATTTTACTCGTAAGTCCTCTTTACAGACTGACGCCAGCGATTACGGGCTCGGAGGAGTACTAACCCAGCAGAAAACCGACAGCGAGAGGGTCATTGCTTACGTGCGTCGAAGACTATCGAGGGCCGAGGAGAATTACTCCGCCACTGAAAAAGAATGCTTAGCAATCGTCTGTGCTATCAGGAAACTACGTTGCTACTTGGAAGGATACAGGTTTGATGTCGTGACGGACCACTTGGCCCTCAAGTGGCTCAACACTATCGAAAACCCCACGGGACGAATCGCACGATGGACGCCTTGTCACGGCAACCGCTCGAGACCCTACAGACAGTCATCGAGGAACAGAGCACATGCGCATGGATACGACGACGCACACAGGAGATACAAGAACAATCAGAGAAGTACCCCGATTATACCTTGGAGAACGGGCAATTGTACAGGAACTTAGGACAACGACCCCTGGAGGAAGATTTCATTCCCTGGAAAATGTGCGTAGGCAAAGAACAGCGACAACGTGTACTACAAGAATGCCACGACCAACCAAGCGCGGGACACCTGGGAATACGCAAAACGACGACGCGAGTATGCCAAAGATACTATTGGCCGGGAATCTTCAGAGATGTAGCACGCTACGTAAGGAAATGTGCTGCGTGCCAAAAATTCAAGGCACAACAAGCTAAACCAGCAGGGAAGATGCTAACACGACAAGCAAGCGAGCCTTTTGCCAGCATTTGCGCCGATTTTGTTGGACCTTTGCCAAGGTCCAAACAAGGTAACACAGTTTTACTCGTTTTCTTAGATATGTTTTCCAAATGGGTGGAACTGATACCTCTACGCTGGGCCACTGCAACATACTTGGAAAAAGCTTTTCGGGATAGGATTCTCAGCCGATTTGGGATACCACAAAAATTCATCTGCGACAACGGGACTCAATTTACAAGTCGCTCATTTAAGGCGTTTTGTAAGCGAGCTGGTATGGTACTGGAACACACTGCACCATACAATCCACAACAAAACCCGACGGAACGAGCAAATCGAACAATCAAGACGATGATTGCCCAATACATCGAGGGACCACATAGCACCTGGGACACCCTGGTACCGGAGATCTCATTGGCAATAAACAGCAGCGTGTCTGACACAACAGGATTCAGTCCGGCGTTCCTGGTTCAAGGACGGGAGCCCAGACTGCCAGGAGCTTTGTACGACGAAGTCACACCAGGATCGTGAACAATCGCTACCGATCCCGAAACCAGGGCGAAGCAGCTATGCGATATTTTCCAGGCAGCGAGGGATAACACACAGCGAGCTTCGGCGGAACAGGGCCGTCATTACAACCTGCGACGACGTGATTGGAGGCCAACCATCGGTGACTTGGTATTGGTAAAACAGCACGTGCTATCAAAAGCTAACGACGGATTTGCCGCCAAGCTAGCCCCACGTTACGAGGGCCCATATAAAGTAACTAAGTTCATTTCCCCTAACATAGTCAGAGTTCGACACACGGAGACCGGCCAACGACGCACCGCCGGGGTAGCGAATTTGAAAGCTTTCCAGCAACATGACGACGAGGAACAGCAAAACAACGAGGACGACGAGCGTCCGCTCAACCCAGCAGAGACAAACAATCAGGAATAAACAAGTAAACTAGGGGCCGCTCACAAGGCGGATTAGTATAACATATTTTATAAGATGTGGTTAGTAGTATTACACGTTAAGGTATTTCCAAAGTTTTAATATCGCACCAGACTATTGTCCTGTAGAGCATAGTTTGTCCATAGTCCCAGGGCTATAACCTCGTTTATACCCCACAGCCCTTAGCACCACCATGGACGACCACATCGTATATGACGACGAGCCAGAAGAGCCGCGGCGACAGTGGGCAGCAGAACGTCAAAATGATTGGGGCAGCTGTACATGTTCACGGAACCAGATTCATGGCTTATGCCGGAGATCGGAGAGAGAGTAGAAAGCTTGGCCCGGGTGGCAGTGGTTAGCGACGAGCTAGGGGTGTCGACCACGCAAACAGCTAGAACGCCGAGCAACGCAGTCCCACCGCTCGAAGGACCGCCAACGCAAGACGAAAACGCAGAGCTAGACTTGTCTTTTGGAAGCAGCGGTATCCAAAACATGCTGGGACCAGACGTAGACGTCAAAGCTCTGACGGCGGAGGTGTTGCAGGAGGAGGACAGATGGGTCACCGCACCTATAGAATGGCGAGCGGATACCCCACTTCGACTCATCCCTCAGGCGTTGCCAGGTATGATAACCAGTAGCCAGCAGCAAGGCAGATGGAGACGACGCTTCGCCATGGAGCTGCCCGAGGGTATGTTTCGCGTTTCCATTCGTTTTCGCCCCGGAAAGTTAGTGGGGGGGGGTGACGAGGCACATTTATAGTCACGAAGACTATTGTATATATTTCTACCTATTTTTATAGTTTTAAGTTGTTACTTTATGGCATTTTTAGTCACGAAGACTATTGTATATATTTCTACCTATTTTGTTACTTTATAGCATTTAAGAGTCACGAAGGCTACTATATATATTTCTGCTTATTTTTGATAGTTTTAAGTGTTACATTTTCAAGGGTTAAGGGGTTTAGGTATTATGACGTCACAGCTGTGCTAAGTTGTTATTTCGTCCTCGTCCACTTGAGTGGAGTTAAGTTAAGTTAAGTTGCCGGCAGCAGAGAAAACAACCGCAGCAGAGGCCTGGCGGGAGAGAAGAAGCAACAGCGGCCGAAGCCTGCGGCGCATATCAAACGCCGGCAGCCAAAAGGGAACAACAACAGAACAAGCCGAGAAAACCACCGGCAGCAGAGAAAACAGCAGCAGAGGCCTGGCACGAGCCAATCAACGTCGGCAGCAGAGAAAACAGCAGCAGAGGCCTGGCACGAGCCAAGCAACGTTGGCAGCAGAGCAACGGCAGCAGAGGCCTGGCACGAGCCAAGCAACACCGACAGCAAAACAGAAGCAGCGAAGAGAGAGAGCAGCGGCGCGAGCCAACGGCGCATGGCAGCAACTAGAACGAGAACCAAGCCTGGCACGATCCGAAGCGTGGGCAGCGACGCCGATAAAAGCAGCGCAGCATGGAAAGGGTTCAGCAGCGAAGGGCCACGATCGCCCTGACGAGAAAACGCCGAAGTTAGTTACGCGAAGGCCTCGAAAACATCAAGTCGCGATCGCTACGGCGATAATAAAATTACACAAGTGCGAAGTAGAAACCAGCGAGGAACAAACGCAAGGATCAAGGATCAAGACAACAACCACACGAGGAGGCAAGGACTGGTAGCGAACGAACATACACACACAAGGAGGCAAGGCACCAAGGAACCAGCAAACATACACACACGAGGGGCCAGGGTAAGCGAGGCTGCGCGGTTTTGTTTTCTAACTTGTATGACTATGGTCTGGTGCGAATAGGCAGGGGAGTAGAGAAAAATTATTAAGAATAAAGAGAAACTGAAATTATAATGAAAGTGGAAAATGACGTGCTGTTCTTAATTGTAGAAAACTATTAGAAATTGTGCAAGTGCGAAAAGTGCGTGTGGTCGCCCACCGTTTGGGACTCCGCTTGGTTTATACCGTGTCAGTCCGCGCGCTCTCAAACGGCACTGCCTGTCTCCGAACTTGGTGCGGCCTTTGGTAATACCAGGAGCATTCGAGCCGGAACAGACAAAGGGGGCGATTACAACACTAGAGGGCGCTTATACTGATCACCGGATGACAGGTATAACTTAGTTTTATTTCCACTTCTACTCATATGCTACCCGCTTTTCTAAACAAGGCGTTTTGCCTATATCCACGATCCAACGGTCCCGGTACATTACAAATTTCTTGAAGGGTGGCCCTGGAGAGGCTGAGCTACCTCAGCCTTAGAAAAGCTACCTTACAACGTACGCAAGTTTCGTGTAAGACAAACGCCATGCTGTTGGCGGTTATCAAAAAAAGGCAGGCTGCAAATGTAGAAAACAATGGTAGCATTTTAGTGAACCCATATTTGATGGGCGGAGCTGAAATTAACAAAGCTAATGCTAAACATAACCGAAAAGACTCAAAGCAAATTCACTTTACAGATATTTACCCCGGCAGTACGGGTCGGCTTGAGTTAAAGAATAAAAATATGTCTTCTATATATATAAAAGAGTTTGTCCTGTTAGAAATGGACGAGCACGAGCCACAGCCTAAACGAAAAGATCTAGAAGGCTGAAATTTTCACACAATTCTCCATGCAGGTAGTGAGTGAGTCCTAAGAAAGGAATTTTATTTTAGACAACTCCTTCGAGTACCTCCCATACATTTTGGAGCACTTTTAACCATTCCAAAAACAAAACATATTACCCATTCCACTACTGCCGCCTAATTGTCGCACAAGCTGAGGGTTTGATCGCGAGCGAGAATACAAAAACAAAACAAATGCGAAGTGAAGCCTTCGCGTCGCACAAGCAAAGTCATAAAAAAAAGGTTCGTACACTCGCAAAAAAGAAACGGATTTTCGCTTCTTTATGAATAAGTGCATTCACATATAAGTGAACAATGCGCTTGAAAATAATTTTCAATATTTTATGTACATGTATCTTTTCGCACAGTGCACATTGTTCTTTTTTTAAATTTGTGTTCCTTTGACAATTGATTTACGACCCAAGTAGCGTTTGTTGCTGTTGTTATTGTTGTTGTTGGGCCCGCACTGCTACTTTTTGTTGGTGTCGTTGATTTAAAAAAACAACAACAACAAAACAAAACTTGGTGCGTCTAGAAAAATTTTGCACACCAAAGTACATATGTTGTGGGGGTGGATTTGCCTACTTGCTGTTAATATAACTTAGACAAAACGTAACACACTTACATTAATAATATACAATTTCGGCCGTTCACATAAGGTTGTATACAAATCTATGCATGCCTGCGTCGTACGTGTGAACCACGCTCTTCGTCCCAAACTCAAAGAGCCGCTCAAAACTAAACAGAGCGCGCGCGTCGCTCTTATGATAACTAGATAATTTGATATCTCGCTCTGATCATGCTCTTTTGTTCACTCTCTATTTTATGTGCGCGCTTTGCATGTCAATCATAAAATTCAATAACTCTACCTCCTCCTCACTCACTAAATCAAAGCTAAAGGCTAAAGTACGTGTGAGTTTAGGCTATGCAATTCACTTGACTGCAGCCTCTTAGATATGTTTTGCTTTGATTCAGTGCATGCGAAAAAGGCAGCGATACTACGCTCTTTGTTTGACTTGCAGAGCGCGCGCATACATAAGAGAGTGAGCCGAAATCAAAATACAAAAAATACCGATAACGCATTGCGCATAAAAAAGCTGTTTTGCGTGACGTCACATGTGACCGGTTGTGTATGATTTTCATATTGCATTGCTGTTGATGCTGATCAAGAATATATACATACTTTTCAACAAAACAATTATACCCTTCTTTACTCATTTCAGGGTATAAATATAACTGTGATTTTGGGGTGCTTTGTCTGCTGTGGCCCTGCCACAGTTTTATATGCAGCCGCTGCAGCCACAGCAGCAACAGTTTCAGCTATCTTCCTTCCGAATTTGGTGACACTAGCTCAAAGTTTGTTAAAGGTGGGGGAAGGCTGGCTGGGCCCGTTATGGGTGGGTATGGCATTCAAATTATTCGTGAACTGAAGAGCCACAGCCTAAACGAAATGAGCTAGAAGGATGAAATTTTCACACAATATTCCATGCAGGTAGTGAGTGAGTACCTATCATACATTTTGGAGCACTTTGACCCATTCCAAAAACAAAACATATTACCCATTCCACTACTGGCGCCTGATTGTCGCACAAGCTGAGGGTCTGATCGCGAGCGAGAATACAAAAACAAAACCAATGCGCCTTCACGTCGCAGAAGCAAAGTCATAAAAAAAGGATTGCAAAAGGGTACGGTTGCGGCAGGAGTGTAAGTTGCCGCAAATATTTTCTGACACAGATGGGGATGCCACCAGCTATCTTCCTACCTAATTTGGTGACTTTAGCTCAAAGTTTGTTAAAGGTGTGGGGAAGGGGGGCTGGGGGCGGTATGGGTAGGCCTGGTTCCAAAATATATTTGTTGGTCGCTACCAGTTATCTTGATACTCTAGCTCAAACACTATGAAAGATACACGAATTCCCGTTTTCAACGAAAAGTTTGGGCGGCTGGGGTGGTCAAGGGCGGTATGGGTGGGCTTGAAATCCAAATTATTGATGCAGATCTTTGTGGAATGTCAATTGCTAACTCTCTACCAATCTTGGTGACTCTAGATCAAAGTTGTAAAAAGGGTTTGAAGGGGGGCTGGGGGAGTATTGGGTAGGCGTGGCATCCAAATTTTTGACGCAGATCTTAGTTTGATGTCAATTGCTATCTTCCTACCAAATTTGGTGACTCTAACTCAAATTTATAAAAAGTTGGTACTAGCTCCCCTGTGAGCAGTAAGGGGGTTCCAAAACAGATCATGCAGATTTTTGGAGATCGTTACCAGCTATCTTCCTACCAAATTTGGAGAGTCTAGCTCAAACACTAAGAAAGATACACGCATTCCCGTTATTAACGAAAAGTTGGGGCGGCTGGGGTGGACAAGGGCAGTATGGGTGGGCATGGCATCCAAAGTTTTGATGCAGTTTTGGGGATCGTCATCACCCATCTTGGCGCAAAATTTGGTGGCTCCAGCTCAAAAACTGAAGAAGTTATAAGCGGTTCTGATTTAAAATTGCAGGGGGGCTGGGGGTGGAATTGGTGGGCGTGGCTCCAAAATTTTTGATGCAATTTTTTCGGGGATGCCAGTAGCTATCTGCCTACCAATTTTGGTAACTCTAACTGTAAGGGTGGCGGAATAGGTGGATTTGTCGATTTTGAGTTATTGAATTTATCAATTTGCCAGCCGCCCAGTTATCGTAGAACCCCAATCTTAGAACTTGATCTGTCCCGGCCATAGATAAGGACATTTGCAAACTTTCAAGTCTCTAGCTTGAAGGGTGTGGAAAAAACTTGCGAACATACCGACGGACGGACAGACACCATGACGGACATTGCACAAACCCAATATACTCTTTACCTTCGGTATCGAGTATAAAAAAGGACAGAAAACAGGACAAAAATTGTTCTGTGCAATTTTAAGCTTTTAGCATCAAAATGAAACTTGCACAATTCCGTGAGGTGATAATAAACATAAACATATGTAGCTAATACAGCTTCCTGGTGACAAGATTGGGGACAATCCGCCGGCTTAAAACAAATTATGCTTTTTTGTGCGAGGCACAAAGCGTTTTGCATATGTTTTTTTGTCGCCATATACGCGCGAATGTGATCTATTTTGCTATTAAGACTGCATATGCAGTATTTGCAGCATGCCTTATTGGTGTGCGCGGCTTATCCAATCTTTAAAATCTGGCTGCTGTAGCCAGCAATCACCAAATTTTTGTTTGTACGAATCTCTCGGCATTATTTAACTTTATTTTTCACTTTTGTTGTACATTAGACTACAAATGATATCGAAAATACATACAAAGTATGTAAAAAAGGATGCCACACCGTTTTAAAAAGATCGCTGTTTTTAATAGATCAGATGCCACACTGTTTTTAAAGAAAACTTTGAAAAAAAATTGAAATAAATGAATCAAATAAAATTTGAGAAAAGGCCAGATTTCCGGATAGGGGATGTTTGATATTTTTTCCGGACAAAGCACTTAAAAAAAGGTCAGATCTGTCCGGAAAAAGGCCAAATCGGCACCACTGTTGTTGGGCCCGCTCTGCTACTTTTTGTTGGTGTCATTGATTTAAAAAAACAACAACTAAGCAAAACTTGGTGCGTGGGGGTAAATTTGCATACTTGCTTTACTTAGACAAAACGCAAGAATGATAAAACTCAGATCACGAAGTCAGTGGTTAACACGTTGTACAGTGAAGTCAATTTTTGACTTATTTTGAAGTATTTATTTATAATACTTACTTTAAATTAAGTTGTTAATTTGTTTTGTTTATAATAATAAGTCGACTTTAGACTTAATAATTGAAGCAACATTATACATATATATATATATATATATATATATATAACCACAATAAAAAGCAAGTGGAAACGTTGCAGTCGAACGCAATCGACTGCGATATACTCGATACCAGTATTAAAACCTGTAAAAAGAGGCCTGATTGAAAAGGGGTACGGATGCGGCAGGGGTGCAAGCTGCCTCAAAAATTCTGATACAGATGGGCGTGCCACCAGCTATCTTCCTTCCAAATTTGGTGGCACTAGCTCAAAGTTTGTTAATGGTGTGGGAAGGGGGGCTTTGCGCGTTATGGGTGGGCATGGCATCCAAATTATTCCTGCAGATCTTTTTGGGATGTCACTTGCTATCTTCCTACCAAATTTGGTGACTCTATCTCAAAATTTGTTAAAGGTGTGGGATTCAAATGGCATCCAAATTTTTGATGCAGATCTTTTTGGGATGTCAATTGCTATCTTCCCACCAAATTTGGTGACTCTAGCTCAAAGTTTGTTAAAGGTTGGGGAAGGGTGCTGGGGACGTTTAGCTCAAAAACTATGAAACATACACGCATTCCCGTTTTTAACGAAAAGTTTGGGCGGCTGGGGTTGGCTAGGGCGGTATGGGTGGGCGTGGCAACCAAAGTTTTGCAGTTTTTTGGGGATCGTCATCACTTATCTTGGCGCAAATTTTGGTGGCTCTATCTTAAAAACTGAGGAAGATATTGGCGTTTCTGATTTTAAATTAAAAATTTACCTTCGGTATCGAGTATAATGACGCGCCTGATTCTCTACCTCAATGGTGGCGTGGAAAAGAGAATGTTAAATACTTTGCTTTAATATTTTGTGAAATATTTTCTAATTTATTTATTTTATATCTTCTGTTGCTAAAATTTATATAAACTATCCACGCAGCTAAGTAAGCGGGCCACTTACTAGTCTTCACATATATTTAATACTAGTAAGTGGCCCGCTTACTTCGCTGCGCGGATAGTTTATATAAATTTTAGCAACAGAAGATATAAAATAAATAAATCAGAAAATATTTCACAAAATAAATATTAAAGCAAAGTAAATAACATTCTCTTTTCCACGCCACCATTGAGGTAGAGAATCAGGCGCGTCATTATACTCGATATCGAAGGTATAGAGTATATTGGGAGTATGTCCGTCATGTTGTCTGTCCGTCTGTCTGTATGAACGCAACGTTTTTCCACTTAATTCAAGCTAAAGGCTTGAAACTCTTCAATTCTCTTTATCTATGGCATAGTAAATTAAAGTGTCAAGATTGGGGCTTTACAAAAACTGGGGGGCTGGCAAATTGATAAATTAGATAACTCAAAATCCACCTATTCGGCACACCCTTACAGTTAGAGCTACCAAATTTGGTAGGAAGATAGCTACTGGCATCCCCGAAAAATTGTGAAGCCACGCCCACCCATTCCGCTCCCAGCCCCCCGCGGTTTTAAATCAAAAACGCCTATAACTTCCTCAGTTTTTAAGCTCGATCCACCAAATTTTGCGCCAAGATAAGTGATGACGATCCCCAAAAAACTGCATCAAAACTTTCGATGCCACGCCTACCCATACCGCCCAAGCTAACCCCAGCCGCCCCAACTTTTCGTTAAAAACGGGAATGCGTGTATCTTTCAGAGTTGTTGAGCTAGAGTCTCTGAATTTGGTAGAAAGATAGCTAGTAATGAACCCCAATGATCTGCATTAAAGTTTTGGAGTCACGCCCACCCTTTCCGCCCCCAGCCCTACCGCAGTTTCAAATCAGAAATGACTTTATCTTCCTCAGTTTTTGAGCTACAGCCACAAAATTTTGCGCCAACATAGGTGATGACGATCCCCAAAAAACTGCATCAAAACTTTGGATGCCGCGTCCATAACTGGTAGCGACAGCCAAAGATATTTTGTAGCCAGGCCCACCCATAACGCCCACAGCACCCTTCCCCAACCTTTTACAATTTTTGAGCTAGAGTCACCAAATTTGGTAGGAAGATAGCAATTGACATCCAAGAAGATCTGCAGGAATAATTTGGATGCCATACCCACCCATAACTCGCCCAGCCCCCCTTCCCCCACCTAAACATTGAGCTAGTGTCACCAAATTTGGAAGGAAGATAGCTGAAACTGTTGTGTGGCTGCAGCGGCTGCATATAAAACTGTGGCAGGGAAAGCATATAAAACTGTAGCAGGCAAAGCACCCCAATAATTTTGTATGTTCATTCTTGTATCACTTTTAGAAATAAAATGAAGCAATGCGCAAATGGCACACTAAAGTAAAAATTGTAAAATTCCCTTAGAGTGAAAGAGTTACTGTTATTTATGTGAATTGATCTCATCTACAGAACAATATCACATTTTCATGCTCTTAAGCCAATCGCATTCCTCTTAGTCCTCCTTTGTTGTTTCAAATTCGTGTGTGCATACAACGGCTTATAATAAGCCTGAAGCGATCGACAAAAACAGCAACAACAAATCTTTTGCATTCACAGTTATATTTATACCCTGAAATGGGTAAAAAAGAGTATAATTGTTTTGTGCATAAGTATGTAACAGGCAAAAAGAAGCATCTCCGACCCCATAAAAGGTAGATATATTCTTGATCAGCATCAACAGCCATATGCAATATGAAAATCATACCCAACCTGTCACATGTGACGTCACGCAAAACAGCTATTTATGCGCAATGCGTTATCGGTATTTTGTATCATGGTTTCGGATCACTCTCTTATGTATACGCGCGCTCTGCAAGTCAAAAAAAGAGCTTAGTATCGCTGCCTTCTTCGCACGCACTGAATCAAAGCAAAACATATCTAAGAGGCTGCAGTTAAGTGAATTGCATAGCCTTAACTCACACGTACTTTAGCCTTTAGCTTTGACTTAGTGTGTGCGGAGGAAATAGGGTTATTGAACTTTATGATTGACATGCAAAGCGCGCACATAAAATATAGAGTGAACGTAAATGAGCAACAACAGAGGAGCATGATCGGAGCGAGATTTGAAATTATCTAATTATCATAAGAGCAACGCGCGCACTCTGTTAAATTTTAAGCGGCTCTTTGAGTTTGGGACGAACAACGTACATAGATTTGTGTAAAAACTAATGTGAACGGCCTTTGCTTGTTCGAAATTGTATATTATTAATGTAAGTTATACGTTTTGTCTAAGTTATATTAGCAGCAAGTAGGCAAATCCACCCCCACAACATATGTATTTTGGTGTGCAAAATTTTTCTACACGCACCAAGTTATGTTTTGTTGTTGTTGTTTTTTTTTTTAATCAACGACACCAACAAAAAGTAGCAGTGCGGGCCCAAGAACAACACTAACAACAACAACAAACGCTACTTGGGTCGTAAAGAATTGTCAAAGGCACACAAATTTGAGAAAAAAAACAATGTGCACTGTGCGAAAAGATTCATGTACATAAAATATTGAAAATTATTTTCAAGCGCATTGTTCACTTACATGTGAATGCACTTATTCATTAAGAAGCGGAAATCCGTTTCTTTTTTGCAAGTGTACGAACCAATTTTACTTGTTTGAAATTGTATATTATTAATGTAAGTGTGTTACGTTTAGTCTAAGTTATATTAGCAGCAAGTATGCAAATCCACCCCCACATTATTTTCTGGTGTGCCAAATTTTTCTGGACGCACCAAGTTTTGCTTAGTTGTTGTTTTTTTAATTCAATGACACAAACAACAGTGATGCCGATTTAGCCTTTTTCCGGACAGATCTGACATGTTTTTAAGTCCCTTGTCCGGAAAAAATATCAAACATCCCCTATCCGGAAATCTGGCCTTTTTTCAGATTTTATTTGATTCATTTATTTCAATATTTTTTTCAAAGTTTTCTTTAAAAACATTGTGGCATCCAATCTATTAAAAATAGCGATCTTTTTACATACTTTGTATGTATTTTCGATATCATTTGTAATCCAATGTACAACAAAAGTGAAAAATAAACTTAAATAATGCCGAAAGATTCGTACAAACAAAAATTTCGTGATTGCTGGCTACAGCAGCCAGATTTTAAAGTTTGGATAAGCCGCGATGAAGCGGACACCAATAAGGAATACTGCAGATACTGCATATGCTTCCTTTTTAATTTCTGGGATTTTTTTGGGTTGTGTTTTATATTTTTTTTGGGATTTTTTGGCTTTTTTTTTTTTTTTTGGCTTATTTTTATTTATTGGCTTTTTTTTTTTTTTGGCTTTTTTTTTATTTTTTTTTGTCTTATATTTATTTTGTGGCTTTTTTTTCTATTTTTTGGTTTTTCTTATTTTTTTGGCTTTTTCTGGCTTTTTTTTTTTTTTTGGCTTTTTTTTTTTTTTTTCTGGGATTTTTTGGCTTACTGAACAATTTGCACGATGTTTTATCGAGTTTGCAAATTTCTTATTCACACACATGCTGGACGCTGGGACTGTTCCAATCGCCGCCGCATCTTCCGGGTGGACGACGCTAATAGCTACTCGCGTCGTAAATCAATTGTCAAATGCACACAAATTTGAAAAAAAAAACAATGTGCACTGTGCGAAAAGATTCATGTACATAAAATATTGAAAATTATTTTCAAGCGCATTGTTCACTTACATGTGAATGCACTTATTCATTAAGAAGCGGAAATCCGTTTCTTTTTTGCAAGTGTACGAACCAATTTTACTTGTTTGAAATTGTATATTATTAATGTAAGTGTGTTACGTTTAGTCTAAGTTATATTAGCAGCAAGTATGCAAATCCACCCCCACATTATTTTCTGGTGTGCCAAATTGTGCATTGTTCACTTATATGTGAATGCACTTATTCATTTAGAAGCGGAAATCCGTTTCTTTTTTGCGAGTGTATGAACCTTTTTTTTATGACTTTGCTTGTGCGACGCGAAGGCGTCACTGCGCATTTGTTTTGTTTTTGTATTCTCGCTCGCGATCAAACTCTCAGCTTGTGCGACAAACAGGCGGCAGTAGTGGAATGGGTAATTTGTTTTGTTTTTGGAGTGGGTAAAAGTGCTCCAAAATGTATGGGAGGTACTCGAAGGAGTTGTCCAAAATAAAATTCCTTTCTTAGGTCAAACAGAATACCTGCATAAAAAATTGTGTGAAAATTTCAGCCTTCTAGCTCTTTTCGTTAAGGCCGATATGCTATCCATTTTAACGCGGACGAACTCTTTTATATATAGAGATGTAAAAATATAAAATAATCGGCAAAGGATGCATTTTGTAAAATAATTAAATTCTAGAGAGCCCATTTGGAACTAGTAGAGTAAGAACATGTTAATATTATAGACTAAGGTTTATTGTAGTAACGATATTATATTAAACTAGTAAGTGGCCCGCTACTTCGCTGCGCGGATAGTTTATATAAATTTTAGCAACAGAAGCTATAAAATAAATAAATTAGAAAATATTTCACAAAATATTAAAGCAAAGTATTTAACATTCTCTTTTCCACGCCACCATTGAGGCGCGTCATTATACTCGGTACCGAAGGTAAAGAGTATATTAGGAGTATGTCCGTCATGTTGTCTGTCCGTCTGTCTGTATGAACGCAACGTTTTTCCACACAATTCAAGCTAAAGACTTGAAACTTTCCAATTCTCTTTATCTATGGCATGGTAAATTAAAGTGTCAAGATTGGGGCTTTTCAATAACTGGGGGGCTGGCAAATTGATAAATTCAATAACTCAAAATCGACAATTCCACCTATTCCGCACACCCCTACAGTTAGAAATACCAAATTTGGTGGGAAATTTTGGCATCCCCGAAAAATTGTGGTGCCACACCAAGTTTTGCTTTGTTGTTTTTTTAAATCAATGACACCAACAAAAAGTAGCAGAGCGGGCTCAACAACAGTGATGCCGATTTGGCCTTTTTCCGGACAGATCTGTCCTTTTTTTTAGTGCTTTGTCCGGATAAAATATCAAACATCCCCTATCCGGAAATCTGGCCTTTTTCAGATTTTTTTGATTCATTTATTTCAATCTTTTTTTCAAAGTTTTCTTTAAAAACATTGTGGCATCCGATCTATTAAAAACAGCGATCTTTTTAAAACGGTGTGGCATCCTTTTTTACATACTTTGTATGTATTTTCGATATCATTTGTAGTCTAATGTACAACAAAAGTGAAAAATAAAGTTAAATAATGCCGAGAGATTCGTACAAACAAAAATTTGGTGATTGCTGGCTACAGCAGCCAGATTTTAAAGATTGGATAAGCCGCGCACACCAATAAGGCATGCTGCAAATACTGCATATGCAGTCTTAATAGCAAAATATATCACATTCGCGCGTATATGGCGTCAAAAAAAACATATGCAAAACGCTTTGTGCCTCGCACAAAAAAGCATAATTTGTTTTAAGCCGGCGGATTGTCCCCAATCTTTTCACCAGGAAGCTGTATTAGCTACATATGTTTATGTTTATTATCACCTCACGGAATTGTGCAAGTTTCATTTTGATGCTAAAAGCTTAAAATTGCACAGAACAATTTTTGTCCTGTTTTCTGTCCTTTTTTATACTCGATACCGAAGGTAAAGAGTATATTGGGTTTGTGCAATGTAAGTCATGATGTCTGTCCGTCCGTCGGTATGTTCGCAAGTTTTTTTCACACCCTTCAAGCTAGAGACTTGAAACTTTTCAAATGTCCTTATCTATGGCCGGGACAGATCAAGTTCTAAGATTGGGGTTCTACGATAACTGGGGGGCTGGCAAATTGATAAATTCGATAACTAAAAATCGATAAATCCACCTATTCCGCACACCCTTACAGTAAGAGTTACCAAATTTGGTAGGAAGATAGCTACTGGCATCCCCGAAAAAATTGCATACAAATTTTGGAGCCACGCCCACCCATTCCGCCCCCAGCCCCCCTGCAATTTTAAATCAGAAACGCTTATAACTTCTTCAGTTTTTGAGCTACAGCCACCAAATTTGCGCCAAGATGGGTGATGACGATCCCCAGAAAACTGCATCAAAACTTTGGATGCCATGCCCACCCATACCGCACTTGTTCACCCCAACCGCCCCAACTTTTCGTTAAAAACGGGAATGTGTGTATCTTTCATAGTGTTTGAGCTAGAGTCTCCAAATTTGGTAGGAAGATAGCTGGTAACGATCTCCAAAAATCAGCATGATCTGTTTTGGAGCCAAGCCCCCCTTACTGCTCACAGGGGAGCTAGTACCAACTTTTTATAAATTTGAGCTAGCCACCAAATTTAGAAGGAAGATAGCAATTGACATCAAACTAAGATCTGCGTCAAAAATTTAAATGCCACGCCCACCCAAAACTCCCCCCACCCCCCTTCCCACTCTTTTTACAACTATGAGCTAGAATCACCAAAATTGGTAGGAAGTTAGCAATTGACATTCCACAAAGATCTGCATCAAAAATTTCGATGCCATGCCCACCCATACCGCCCTTGTCCACCCCAGCCGCCCCAACTTTCCGTTAAAAACGGGAATACATACGTGTATCTTTCATAGTGTTTGAGCTATAGTCTCCAAATTTGGTAGGAAGACAACTGGTAGCGATCCCCAAATATATTTTGGAGCCAGGACTACCCATACCGCCCCCAGCCCCCCTTCCCCACACCTTTTACAAACTTTGAGCTAGAGTCACCAAATTAGGTAGGAAGATAGCTGGTGGCATCCCCATCTGCATCAGAAAATATTTGCGGCAAATTACACCCCTGCCGCATCCGTACCCCTTTGCAATCCTTTTTTTTATGACTTTGCTTGTGCGACGCGAAGGCGTCACTGCGCATTTGTTTTTGTATTCTCGCTCGCGATCAAACCCTCAGCTTGTGCGACAATCAGGCGCCAGTAGTGGAATGGGTAATGTGTTTTGTGTTTGGAATGGGTCAAAGTGCTCCAAAATGTATGAGAGGTACTCACTTACTACCTGCATGGAATATTGTGTAAAAATTTCATCCATCTAGCTCATTTCGCTTAGGCTGTGGCTCTTCAATTCAGGAATAATTTGAATGCCATACCCACCCATAACACGCCCCGCCCCCCTTCCCCCCACCTTTAACAAACTTTGAGCTAGTGTCAACAAATTTGGAAGGAAGATAGCTGAAACTGTTGCTGCTGTGGCTGCATATAAAACTGTGGCAGGGCCACAGCAGGCAAAGCACCCCAATAATTTTGTAGTTTATTCTTGTATCACTTTTAGAAATGAAATGAAGCAATACGCAAATGGCACACTAAAGTAAAAATTTTAAAATTCCCTGAGATTGAAAGAGTTACTGTTATTAATGTGAGTTGATCTCATCTACAGAACAATATCACATTTTTATGCTCTTAAGCCAATCGCATTCCTCTTAGTCCTCCTTTGTTGTTTCAAATTCGTGTGTGCATACAACGGCTTATAATAAGCCTGAAGCGATCGACAAAAACAGCAACAACAAATCTTTTGCATTCACAGTTATATTTAAACCCTGAAATGGGTTAAAAAAGGGTATAATTGTTTTGTGCAAAAGTATGTAACAGGCAAAAAGAAGCATCTCCGACCCCATATAAAGTATATACATTCTTGATCAGCATCAACAGCCATATGCAATATGCAAATCAAACCCAACTGGTCACATGTGACGTCACGCAAAACAGCTGTTTATGCGCAATGCGTTATCAATATTTTTTGTATCATGATTTCGGCTCTCTTATGTATGCGCGCGCTCTGCAAGTCAAACAAAGAGCGTTGTATCGCTGCCTTCTTCGCACGCACTGAATCAAAGCAAAACATATGTATCTAAGAGGCTGCAGTTAAGTGAATTGCATAGCCTAAACTCACACGTACTTTAGCCTTTAGCTTTGATTTAGTGTGTGCGGAGGAGGTAGGGTTATTGAACTTTATGATTGACATGCAAAGCGCGCACATAAAATATAGAGTGAACGTAAATGAGCAACAACAAAGGAGCATGCTCGGAGCGAGATTTCAAATTATCTAATTATCATAAGAGCGCACTCTGTTAAGTTTTAAGCGGCTCTTTGAGTTTGGGACAAAGAGCGTGGTTCACACGTACAACGCAGGCATGCATAGATTTGTATACAAACTTATGTGAACGGCCTTTGCTTGTTCGAAATTGTATATTATTAATGTAAGTTTTACGTTTTGTCTAAGTTATATTAGCAGCAAGTAGGCAAATCCACCCCCACAACATACATATGTATTTTGGTGTGCAAAATTTTTCTACACGGACCAAGTTATGTTTTGTTGTTGTTGTTGTTTTTTTAAATCAATGACACCAACAAAAGTAGCAGTGCGGGCCCAACAACAACACTTACAACAACAACAAACGCTACTTGGGTCGTAAATCAATTGTCAAAGGCACACAAATTTGAGATGAAAAAAACAATGTGCACTGTGCGAAAAGATTCATGTACATAAAATATTGAAAATTATTTTCAAGCGCATTGTTCACTTATATGTGAATGCACTTATTCATTAAGAAGCGGAAATCCGTTTCTTTTTTGCGAGTGTATGAACCTTTTTTTTATGACTTTGCTTGTGCGCCGCGAAGGCGTCACTGCGCATTTGTTTTGTTTTTGTATTCTCGCTCGCGATCAAACTCTCAGCTTGTGCGACAAACAGGCGGCAGTAGTGGAATGGGTAATTTGTTTTGTTTTTGGAGTGGGTAAAAGTGCTCCAAAATGTATGGGAGATACTCGAAGGAGTTGTCCAAAATAAAATTCCTTTCTTAGGACAAACAGAATACCTGCATAAAAAATTGTGTGAAAATTTCAGCCTTCTAGCTCTTTTCGTTTAGGCTAATATCACTGAGCATATATTAATATAGAGGGAGCACGCCGTGCGGCGAATCTCATCATTCGCCACCCGTACGATTGGATCCAGGCAGACAAAATAGAGCGGAGAGAGTTTGCAGAACTCTCTCATTTCAAAATTTACAGAAAAAAATATGCCGCGCATAAACTGCAAGTCATTCCATTTTTTGGTTTGCTTGACAAAAGTGTGCAGCAGAACAGACTCAAGTCTCTGGATCTGACCGTTTTTTATATGTATGCGTTCATATGTGAGCGATTAGGTAGCAAGTGTAGTCTGTGTGAGCTCACATGTTTCAATGTGTGCGTATGCAGCTGCACTTCGATGATTAGAGAGGGGGCGCGCGAGCGGCAAGCAAAAAAAAGGCAAAAATTGTTTCATTTTTTCGTTGGGCTAGCTTTGCCGAGATTTTTGATTTTTTCCCTATGCCGTGCATTTCCTATTCGAACCGGCTCATTTGCTACACTATCATATTTGCCGCTCGACGCGTTACTAACATTGTTATATAATTATAATTATTTTAAGCAATTTCTCAATTGTTAGCCAAGCGCCAACTTATGCTTATCAATATATAAAATTATTACAAATACATTATTAAACTACATATACACAGTAGCACTTACATATACATTATTAGGGTATCCAACATTCAACATGCGTCAATTCATTTTCCTATTACAGAAGTTCGCTATGTATTCTGTTAGTGTGTGTATGTGAGTAGTCACAAAAGAAGCAAAACAGTATTGCACTGACCTTGACTGCCACCAGCAGATCAAGAAAGCGCACATTGTCGATTTCCAATTTTGTGACGGCGGCAAGTCTGAATTGACGCATGTTGAATGTTGGATACCCTAATAATGTATAAGTGCTACTGTGTATATGTAGTTTAATAATGTATTTGTAATAATTTTATATATTGATAAGCATAAGTTGGCGCTTGGCTAACAATTGAGAAATTGCTTAAAATAATTATAATTATATAACAATGTTAGTAACGCGTCGAGCGGCAAATATGATAGTGTAGCAAATGAGCCGGTTCGAATAGGAAATGCACGGCATAGGGAAAAAATCAAAAATCTCGGCAAAGCTAGCCCAACGAAAAAATGAAACAATTTTTGCCTTTTTTTTGCTTGCCGCTCGCGCGCCCCCTCTCTAATCATCGAAGTGCAGCTGCATACGCACACATTGAAACATGTGAGCTCACACAGACTACACTTGCTACCTAATCGCTCACATATGAACGCATACATATAAAAAACGGTCAGATCCAGAGACTTGAGTCTGTTCTGCTGCACACTTTTGTCAAGCAAACCAAAAAATGGAATGACTTGCAGTTTATGCGCGGCATATTTTTTCTGTAAATTTTGAAATGAGAGAGTTCTGCAAACTCTCTCCGCTCTATTTTGTCTGCCTGGATCCAATCGTACGGGTGGCGAATGATGAGATTCGCCGCACGGCGTGCTCCCTCTATATTAATATATGCTCAGTGCTAATATCCTATCCATTTTAACGCGGACGAACTCTTTTATATATAGAGATTAGCAAAAATAAACATTAAAAAAAAAAAATAAGAATAAAAATTTATCATATTTATTAATTTATTTATTTTTGACGTGATAACGTCTTATAAATTGATGAACACAGGCTGCATGTTCAAAAAAGTCTTCATCATCGTTACACTCATCATCGTTACACTCATCATCGTTACACTCATCATCGTTACACTCATCATCGTTACCATCATTATGTTTACCATAATTATTACCATCATTATGGTTACCCAGCACGGGGCGGTCGAGCCATGCAGCTGTTAAGCAACAAGAATGATGAGTGTTGAATACCCTAATAAATTATAAGTGCTATTGTGGACATGTACTTCAATAATATATTTGCTATAAATTCATACTTTGATTAGTATAAGTTGGCGCTTAGCAAACAATTGAGAAATTACTAAAATAGTTTAATAATATTAATTGATTAATTGATAAATATAGCAAATAAGCTAGTTAGGGTATGCAGCAATAATTATTCGTCCAAGGCAATTCTGTTTTGCTTCTTCGTGAATGCACAGACACAAAACACACACACACACACTTCCAGACAAACATAGCGGATTTCTATAATAAGAAAATGAACTGACGAATGATGAGTGTTAGATACCCTAATATTATATAAGTGCTACTGTGGATATAACATATATGCAATAATTGCATACTTAATAAGCATAAATTGGCGCTTAGCAAACAATTGAGAAATTACTAAAAATAGTTAAATAATATTAATCAATTAATATAGCAAATAAACTAGGTAGGGTATCACACACTCATCATTCACTTATTAAAGAAGTTCGCTATGTTTGTTTGTAAGTGTTTGTGTGTGTCTGTGCGTATCAAAAAGTAAATTTGAATGGTTTTGCAATTGTTAACACATCGCTAGTGAGTTCGAACACTCTTGAAACAATGCCATTCATTTCTTACTTCTCATATCATCGTCCAATCCTTAATATTAATAATAATAGAATTACACACATTGGAAAAAATAAACAATATATTCACAAAAGTATGAAATCATTTTATCAGTGTTCTCTTATGACGTTGTCACTTGAGACTATCGTCCGTAAACAAACTTTACAGACTTTCTTGTTGGGCAGCATTTGCTGCCAAAACCAAAAGTATGGCTCTATTGAACGTCAGTTTTGTAAATATCTTCCGAAAGAGTTTTGTAAAAATTATGCCTGCTTTTGCCCGACATGTTGTTGCACTTTTTACGACCGTAATAAAATGCTCAACATTCATTCCTACCTTAACAACAGCCATGCTGTTATTTAACATTTTCATTGTTCAACACTTAGTTACGGCGAGTAACTGACAGAATTGCATACCAAGCTTTCGTATTACGGTACGGGCGCTGTACGAGCCCATTTTTGTATATGAAGCTTTTACCGAATGGGTGGTGTACGGTCATCAGCGTATGGACCTTTAGGAGCAATTGCAACAACAAAAGAGCACTGAGAGCATTGAGACTGGGAACTTTCTAGTAGGAAGCTCTGCTGTACATAAAACGAACAAAAATCTATTCTGCATCATAATATGTGTCACTCTTGTAAGTAAAATTTAAATTAAATTTAACTTTAATAAAAGTCATCATAAACTAAAAAATGGTACATTAAAAGTCAAGCCACTTTTAACCTTGTCTCCGGTGATACTTTTTTATACACTTAAGGCCTGTACGCAGAAGCCCGTACAGCGCCCGTACTGTCAAAACTTCATATAAAAAAAATGGTCTCGTACAGCGCCAGTACAGTAATAACATTTTCAAGTCCGCAGTATTTACTCTCTACGAGCCGTACGTAGTGTTGGACAATGAAACTGTTAAAATCTTATGTTAAATTTGTACGACTGTAAATAGCGTTCAGAAGCTATTTACGGGAGTAAAACAGCGCAAAATGTCTGAACGCAAGTCACGCTATAAAAATTTTGAAAATGATTTGGACAAAATTGCGCTGATGGAGGCAATTGAGCGTCGGCCAGTCTTGTGGGACTTAACCAACAAGCTGCATTTTAATAATATTTTGATAAGAAGTGCTTGGGAGTAAATTGGGGCCGAACTGCTGCTTTCGCTGCGTCCCTTCTTTTTTTTAAAAGTGCCAACAGTATGGTGTTGTTTGTGCACATTATTGCAAATAAATTTTGTTGTTCAGAATCCATTTTACTTTAATTAACTGATTTGCCCAAATGTAAACAAACAACAAAACACAGTTGCATTTCCGATTTATTTACATAAAGTAGCTAAGCCCTAGATGACCCTTATGGGAAAATACACGTAAAAGTGCGTTTTTTGCCAAAAATTAGTATAAAATGTTGAATATTTTTGTGCACGATCAATTTATTTAAATTCTGTAAATGCAGTTGTTTAGAATGTAAAAATCATTAAAAATAATCATAGACACATATATATATACTATAAATTATCTGAATAATACGTATTTACATTACGTAAACTGCACCTGTTACGTGTAACTAAAAGTTGCTCATCAATGCATAGATCCAGGAAAGGGGCAAAACATAATTTGTATCATGAGTTTGTAGGTGTATTTCACAAAAACAAACCGAAAACTAGCTTGAAGGGTGTCGAAAAAGGGTTCGTTTGTTCAGAAGGACGGACGGGCAGACGGACAGGCAGACTGATGGGCGGGCGGACGAACAGACTGCCAGATGGCCAGACACATTGACGGAGATTCCACAGACCCAATATACTCTTTTTACCTAAAAGTTAGAATTTACAAAAATTTTTCCATATGAAATGTATGGGCATGGGTCACGAAGGGCCGATCACCGGGCTTAAGGGTATTTTTGTGTTTTCGGCCATCCCGCCCACAATTTTCACCCGATTTTAATGATCGTTGCAGATAATTAAAGAAAAAACTCCAACGAACTATAAACTCCCGTTCAAATTTTCTGTGGGCTCAGTAGTTTTAATTTTACAGCCATTTGAAAGTCACCCTGGGTATCGAACACCAATCCACCGGTTACAAGGTTAAAGTAAGTGAGCGATATGCAAATGCACATGTTTCTTTTGATAAGCTTGTATAACATTGAATCATGCAAGTGGATCTCATTCGCTTTTTTTTTTAAATTAAACTATTTATGTACAGTCGAACTTCCATATAACGAACTCCCATATAACAAATCTTTCCATATAACGAATTAATTTCGCGAACACTGCTTTTTGGTTCAACTTTCAGTGTGATTTGTTCTCCATATAACGAATTTCCCTATAGCGAATATTTCTTTATTACGAATTTATTTTCAGGACGTAGCTCGTACGCTCATGCGTTTTCTATTCCCTATAACGAATTTTTTCGTTATTGCATTTAATGTACGAATTACGTTGAGAATGCGAAAACAAAACAATAACACATTCTTCATTTACCGTTTTGTTTTCGTGTTATGTTTTGCTTATTCTCCGATCTTCGCTGCACAGTTTTTTATGAACATTTTATTAATTAAAATTATATTTAATATTTACCACAGATACTTTTAGCATGTTAATATATTCGGAACTAATCGTCTTGTCTCGCATTTGTGATGATTGCTTAAGTGGCTAAATTGTAATTTTAGACAATTATTGAACGCATACTCAGTGTGCCTTGAATTTTTACTTACCCTAAAGTCTTAACTCACATTCAGCGTTTATTTAAAATCCTAACATTTTTAATTTAACAGTTTAAGTAAAAGTCGTAGCACACAATCACAGTCTTAAAACTGGTCAAGCGGGAACTTTTTTAAGGTTATTTATATCGCTGAAATCAAATTTGTGGTACGTTTGTTTTGTTTTTTTTGTTTACTTTTTAGTTTATATTAAAAATATAGTGTCACATCTGTCGGAGTACACCTGATATCATACCCTGGAATCGAAGTAAAAGATGTACGTCGTGGTGTCTGCTCGAACACGCATTTCTTAAACGTCCTTAAGCTAGAGACTTGACACTTTGCAATTATTTGGGTCGATTTCTGCGTCGGACAAAATGTCAATAAGAATAAGACAAAAAAAACCATATTTCCCACGTTTTAACAGCTAGAATAATAAAATTTGTTTGAAAGATATTTGGAGACTTCCCTCATAGACATGCATCAGTAATTTAAATGTCACTTTTGCAATATTAAATTAAAAATTAAATTTAAATTATAGTATCAGAGTATTTCACATTCAGCTGCGCCCGACAACAAAGTTTTCACTTGTTTTAATTGACTTTTGGCTTCAGAATCTAAATATAAAATCAAACTTAGAAAAATTTCATCCATATAAGAACAAACAGCATGTCCCAACTGCTAAGTCAGAATATAACTATGTATTATAAAAAAGGACATATTTTGATAAATTCTTCTGAGCATAAAATTGTAATAACTTAGCAAACCAAAATGTGTTTAAATTTGTCAGTCTTTTAATAAATATATATTTAAACATGCGATTTATTCAAGCTGTATTTTAGAGAAAGCCCTATTTGCAGATTTTTTAAGATCGTCTTTAGCGTAAAAACTTCATATAAAAACAAGTGAAAACGTTCCAGTCGGGCGCAACCAAATGTGAAATACTCTGATACCAGCATAAAAACTTGTTGTAAATAGTTTGATTGCAAAGGGTGAGCTTTTCCTGCAAAAATTTTTTTGATGAAGATCATACCTAATGCAGATCTTAGAAAATGTTACCAGCTTTCTTGCTACCATATTAATTCACTCTTGTTTAAGAACTTTGTAAGATGCAGCTATACTCAGTTTTCAATAGTTGTACGGCTTGGGGCTGAGTTTAGCGGCGAGGCATTCATATTTCTGATGCAGATCATTGGAAAGTGTCACTAAAAAATTTGGTGACTCTAGATCGAAAAATGTGACAGATTGCGCATTCCTGTTTTTAAAAGGTGGGGGCTGGGGTTGGCAGGGGTGGGCGATGCATCTAAAGTTCTGATGCAGATCTTTAGGGAAAGTCACCAGCCATTTTCCAACAAAACTTGGTGACTTAATCTAAAAAACTATGTGGAAGATGAATGCATCTAAAAAACTATGTGGAAGATGATTGCATTCCCGTTATTTTAAGAGTGGTGGAGCGTTAATTGGGGTTTTGCCAGTAACCCCCCTTTATTGACACTTTGTCTGAGGCAGACTAGGATCATTAAAAAAGACAGGCTGCAAAAGAAGAAAAGCTAGGCAAGCATTTGGGTGAACCATATTTGATGAGCAGAGCTGAGATTACCAGAGATTATTCTAAACAAATCCAAAACCACTCAAAAGACTCACCTTACAGATCTGAACACTGGCAGTACGAGTCGGCTTAAGTTTAAGAATAGAAGTGCAAATTTTATTTAAACTATTTCTTATTAATTAATTAACATATTTGTATTCAATTCTTTGTAATCTTTTTTTTCTTAAAACATTTGCTGGGTTACTTTGGCTACAGCATCATCCCTTGCGTCCTCGTCGATTTTGCTCAGCATTGACTGCCAAAACAATAAGTAGGGCTCTATTGGAGCTTCATAATGTCGAACATGACCTACCGACACATTATAGCCCGACCTCCGTAATAAAGGCCTGTACGCAGATGCCCGTACAGCGCCCGTACTGTTAAAACTTCATATAAAAAAAAATGGTCTCGTACAGCGGCAGTACCGTAATAACATTTTCCAGTCTACAGTTGTACTCTTTACGAGCCGTACGATAGTGTTTGTTTGTGTGTAAGGTTGTTATTTGAGCATTCAGTACAAACTGACTGCTTATGGGCGTCGCAATTAGCACTTGTAAATAATTGGACTACGGAGAGGGAAATTCCTTGATGAAATGAATGAATACTTCTATGTTGGTAGTATGTACAGCACTGATCTTTATTCTCAAACTTAACGATATTTATAGGTAAAAATAGCTTACTTGTCATATGTGTAATATCAATATAAATTTGGTTATTGTTATAAATTGGGTTATTGTGGACGCAGCATTTGCTTGCCAATGCAGAATTGCGAGTTGGCAACTGCCGGGTTGGCTGACCGCTGCACGAGTAACCCGTAATGTGTAGTCAGCAGTATTTGTCTGTGTGTATGTGTAGTATGTGTGCAGTATTTCTGACCTAAGACAATTTGACTGTTGACATAATTACATTGTGTTTATTATTGTGCGTCATTTGTGTATGTTGTGACTTAAATATATATATACACCTAAACATTCTCCCGGCCGTTGAAACGGTTTTCAACCATCGTCTTGGTCTAGTATGAATCGTCTTGGTAGTGCGGCTGGAGTAGGTGTATTGATGACTTCATTCCTGGGAACCGTTGGTTGCACAGTCCATAGGCGTTTCTTTCGCATTGCATAGGCACATAGCAAGATAACGGATATAGCTAATGCAGCATATGAGGCTATATGATTGTGTAAGACTGAACGTGATTGGTTAGGCAGCTCTTGCTTGTTCAGTGTTGCCAATTTCTGCTGTAAGTCGTCCAAATCCTTGTCTTCTTGCACCTTGTACTCTGAGATGTTGATATTTGTCGCAGGTACATGGGTGATGTTTGGCTTGCTTATGTCGCCAAAGTGTGCATAACTTGGCCTTATTTGACTTATGATGGTGCCAAACGTACTGATGCTAATCTCCAAATTGCGTGCAGTACAACCAGATGATAATGAGATTAGTCCGGTGTCTTCTAGCTGTATTGTGGATGGTGTTCCGTTGCATACGGCTTGTAGTTCCATTGCAGCATGTGTTGCAAAGATCCACCTGTTAGGTTGGTGTGTCTTTTCCCAAACCATCTTGGTGGTTCTGTGAGTTGTTAGACACACTGTTGGTGTTTTGTTGTTAAAGAGCTGAAACTCACATCGATTGTTTACATTGAACATCGCTTGATGGTCAAAACATATGTACTCTTCGTTTGGTAATGTGAGGCAGCGTCGTAGATCATCTTGTGTCAGTCCCATGAATTGATCCCTGTGGTTGTTAACTGCTATTATAGGGGTTTTGAGCTCAAACAATCTCCAACTTGTTGAGTCCCACACCGGAATTGGCACGATATTAAACAGCTCTAGTATTGATGTTGACACTAGTTGTAATATTACTCTGAATATTACGTGAGTGTCGGTGGCTGTTCCTTCTGCTCGCATTATTCTGTATAGTTGAACTACGTTGGATGTTGTCACGGGGAGCGTTTGATCTGGTGGCAAATGATCCCGTATCTGATCCAATTGATCCTTCAGCTGATTAGGGGAAATCAATGTTGGGCTGATTGTATGGTGGCGAATTCCTGTCAGAACGTCCACTATTTCTGATTGCATGCGCTGCAGCGTGGCTGTCAGAAGTGTTAGTTGAGTTGTCAGCGCCAGGTACGTTTCCGTGAGGTGTGCGCCTGTGTACCTTCCTCTGCTTTGGCTAATGAGTGCTACTTGTTGCTCAAGTAGTTTTAGCCGCTTGTCCGATGTAGACCTGGTCTTTTTGACAACGTTGATAGTTGAGTCAAGTACTGATGTTTGATTTCTCAGTAGGTGCAGTAAAAATGCCTCGTTGCCTTTTACCTCCTCTATGACCTTCGTCATTTGTTTGGCGTAATCCGAGTCTAGAACTCCAAATAGACTGTTTGCAATATTGCCAACTGCATCAAATGGGGATCGGCGTCTTCGTGTGTCTTGCAAGAGTGCATTTGCCATTTGCAACTCGTCGAACAGGTGCAGAAAGTGCTGTGATATTGAATCATACGTGTGCACATTGTTTAATTCGGGACATATGTATTTGAATTCGTTTATTCCCAAATCAAATGTCTTCATATCTCGCCAGTATGGTTTCAATTCATAATATATAATTATGGTCCAGTCGGATATAGCTCTCTTTGTTGTTCCAATTTTTTCATAAAATATTCCAGGCTTTGTGTCGAATCTTTTCACAGACACTGACTGTGTCAGCACCAAGGGTAACATGAGAAGTAGAACTAGCATGGATGAGGTGATAGTTGGCGACATCAGTCGTCTCCGCTGTACGGGTGGCGCATCATGTTTATCTGTGTCCTCTGCGTCGTTGACAATTCGTTTTTTGGCCATGTCTTCTGGAAATAGGGGCGCAAGTCTGTTTATAGGGCGCTTGTAGGTGCCTGATGCAGTTTTGACGCCAACTACCCTGACGTAATTGTCTTGTCCTGGGTATGTTTTGACAATGCGTCCCATTGGCCAACTCATCACAGGCACGTTGTCTTCCTTGACGATCACAAGCATACCTTCTTCAATGTTGGAATTAACGGATTTCCACTTGTGCCTGGCTTGCAGTTCTTGCAAGTATTCTTGGGACCATTGCTTCCAGAATCCTTGCTTTAGTCTGGATACTAACTCCCAACGTTTTACCAAGGATTTTTCGTTTCGGTCCATGTTTACATCGGGAGGAGCAGTCAACGTTTCCCCAATTAAAAAGTGTGCTGGAGTGAGGGCGGTTGTATCCGTTGGATCATTTGACATAGGTGTGATTGGGCGAGAGTTGAGGATTGCTTCAATTTCGATGATCACAGTGTTTAATTCTTCAAATGTCAGGGATGCGGTATGGGTCGTGGTGACCAAAAGCCGTTTTGCAGACTTGACCGCAGCCTCCCATAGCCCTCCAAACGATGGCGCTCGTGGCGGAATAAATTTGAAGGCAACTTGTTTTTTGTTGCATTTATTGATGATCTCTGCTTGGCTCTTTTCGCCAAAGATTGATCCTTGTAGTTCCTTTAGTTGGTTGTTTGCTCCAATGAAGTTAGTGGCGTTGTCACAATGAATTGTTTGACACTTGCCTCGACGGCTTAAGAAGCGTCGTAAGGCTCCTAAAAAGGCGTCTGTTGTTAGATCACTCACCAACTCAAGGTGTACCGCTTTGGTAGAGAAACAACAGAAGACGGCAATGTATGCTTTGTCTGGTCGCTTTCCGCGAAGTTTATGATGAATCCAGATTGGTCCGCAATAGTCTACACCTGTAGTGAGGAACGGGCGTGTCGGTGTTACTCGATCGGCAGGCAAGTTTCCCATAATTTGGTTCATTAACTTTGGTTTTGCCTTGTTACATTTTACGCAGTTGTGAATGATATTTCTTGACATAGTTTTGTCATTCAGGATCCAGTATTGTTGCCTTGCCGTTGCTCGTAAGGCTTGGGCGCCGCAGTGCATGTTATCTTCATGCAAATCGCGCAATAGCATCTTTACAATTGGGTCGTTGTACGGCAACAAAATCTGATGTTTTGCATTGTATGGGAGTGGGGCTTGCTCCAAGCGACCTCCAACTCGCATAAGGCCGTCTGCACCTTGTATTGGCGACAGCGAAGAAATAGGACTCTTTTTGTCCACTGTATTGTATCGTCGCAACATTTTGAGATCAGCAGTGAATTCAACTTGTTGTATTGTCTGCAAAATTAAGTTGCGAGCGTAATCCAGTTCCTTGATGCAAAGCGTGGAAGTTGCTGATCTGTATTTTTTGTAGCAGAAGCGCAACATGTAAGCCACAATGCGTTGCAACTTGTGGAACGAATGACTGTGTCTGCAAGTGTACAATTCTTCACCTATTGTAGATGGGGATATTGCCAGGCTTATATGTTTTGTTTTCTTTTCCAGGTTGCTTGGAATGATGTTGGGTATGGTTGCCCATTTGTCTGGAGACCCATGCAGGAACAATGGTCCGTATAGCCATAAATTATCCTCGGGTAATCTTCGTGCAGATATTCCTCTTGACAGAACATCTGCTGCGTTGTTAGCAGATGACACATGGCGCCATTGAATTTGGCTCGTCAATGCTTGGATCTTTGCTATTCGGTTGGCCACAAATGTATGGAATGTAGATGCAGCTGCATTGATCCATGACAGGACAACCGTAGAATCCGACCAAAAGTACCCTGGTACTGTATTGGAGTTCAAGTTCAGGTCCCGTCGAATCGTGTCCGCGAGCTCAGCACCCAATAGTGCAGCACAAAGCTCTAATCGAGGGAGTGATTGCTTTGCCGTTGGGGCTACTCGAGATTTTGAGCATAGCAAACGCACAGAAATTTGTTTATTCTTGTACGTTGCGCGAATGTATACTGCTGCGCCGTATGCGCGTTCCGAAGCGTCCACAAATGTATGCAGTTCCTTTGTGATTGGAACCTTTCCGTCATATATGTGTCGAGGAATTTGCATCGAATTTAAGCTCTTCAAGTCCTCCCGATAGTCCTTCCAGTCGTTCTGAAGGGGCGTGGGTAATTCGTCATCCCACTCGAGTTTGTCTTCCCAGAGTCGTTGCATGAAAATTTTGGCTTTCACAACGACGGGAGCGAACAAGCCTAGGGGGTCGAAGATTTGTGCCAGCTCAGAGCAAACGACACGTTTAGTTATTTTCGTAGCTGTGCTGCTCTGAGCGCGGCCACACAGTTGGTCTCCCTTTGGCATCCATATAAGTCCCAATGTCTTAATCCTGTAGTTGTCCACTGTGTCCTCGAAGTTTACTTCAGTTGCAATGTCGTCCTTGGATATCCCTTGCAATAGTTGTTCGTTGTTCGAGCACCATTTTCGTAAGTTAAATCCATAGGGACGCAGGATCTTTAACAACTCTTCTCGAATTTGGACAGCTTCTTGGACTGAGTCTGCTCCTGTGAGGCAATCGTCTACATAGAAGTCATTTACTAATGCAGTGGCTCCTACTGGTGATTTGTCCATATGTGTTGCGCCCAAGTGGTTCAGACACTTCGTTGCTAGAAATGGAGCTGAGGCCGTGCCGTAGGTAACTGTTTTGAGTCTATAGTACCTTAGCTGCTCCTTGGGATTGTTTCTCCAAACAATCATCTGGTGGAATTGGTTCTCTGGATTGATCCAAATCTGGCGGTACATCTTTTCAATGTCTGCAGTGAACACATATTTGTGTGTTCTAAATCTTAACAAGATTGACATTAGGCCACTTTGCACAGTGGGTCCTACTTGCAATATGTCGTTAAGTGACTTTCCTGACGACGTCTTGCAGGATGCATCAAAAACTACTCGTAGCTTTGTAGTGGTGCTATCAGGTTTTAGCACACAATGATGAGGGATGAAGTAATGACTTCTGGGAATCTGTTGTGGTGGCACTTCTTTCATGTGTCCCAGATCCTCATATTCCGACATGAACGCTGCATACTGTTTCCACGTATCTGCAGAAGCTCTGCGCTCCAAAGATAAAAATCGTTTGGTCGCAATCTCCATGGAATCTCCCAGGGCTGAATAGTGTTCAGAAAATGGAAGCTTTACAATGAGTCGGCCGTCCACTGCCAACTGCAAATTCTCCAAAAAATGCCTTTCGCAATGGGCCTCAACCGGTGTTCGATGTCTCTCTGCTGTTTCCATGTTGTCCAGCGTCCAAAATCGTTCTAATAGTTCATTAGTTTCCTCATTAGTTGCTGCCGCACAAATGACTGATGACTCATTTGCTGCCTTAACCTTTCCAGCAATAATCCAACCGAATTCAGTCTTTTGCATAACTGGACCAGAATGGGATATTCTGTGTTGTTGAGGGAGCAGTATTGAGTAATAATGCTCCGCTCCAATCAATAGATCGATTTTGCCTGGTTTGTTGAAGTACGGGTCAGCAAGTGGCAGATTACTCGGCATGCTCCAATTTGAATTATTGATCGATTGGGCAGGTTGATCCGATATTATATTTGGCAGTACAAACGCTTCCATTCGCATTGTAAAGTTGCTGTGTAGTGATTTAATTGTCACATTTACACGAGCCTTGCTGATCCGTGTGTTTCCTCCGATGCCTTCAATCCGGAGCGTTGCGTCATGACGTTTTAGTGCCAGCATTGTTACTAGCCTTTCGGAGATGACGTTGATCTGTGATCCAGAGTCCAGGAGTGCCTTGAATGTTGCCTGTTGTCCATTATTTGCTTGTACCACTACCTTGGCTGTTGCAAGTAAGTTGTAATTTCGGTTGTTAGCGGATGCCACAACTTGTGTGTGTGGCTCTGCTGCTGAAGCGATAGCGTTCTCCAAATGTAGCAACGTGTGGTGTTTTTTGTTGCATTTAAAGCAACTGAATTTGCTAGGGCAAGCATTCGTCTTATGGTCATTTTTAAAACAGTTGACGCATAATTTTTGTCGTTGCACCCAATTAAGACGTTCGCTAACGGTTTTAGCGTGAAAATCGTCACATTTGGAGAAATAATGACCTGTCTTTTTACAAAAAAGACATGCTTTGGGTGCATTTGCAGACGAGGCACATGTTGTGTTTTTAGGCTCCCTCTTATAAGTTGAAGATGCCTTTTTTCCAGTAGCCATGACTCGAACTCGCTGTTCGAGGAACTGGAGCATGGTGTCCAGTGGCTGGATTTCCTTTGTATTACCCAATGATTGTTCATACAGGGTTTTGTTGGTGCCATCCAATTTATTACTTAGGATGGCAATGACGATTGGATCCCATGTTGAGATGTCAATCCTGAGTCCCTTCAACGAAGCTAATGACTTAACTGTTGTGATGTGCAGCTCCTTTAAAGACTTCACATCGTCGCTGCAGGTTTGTTGCAGCAGAAGACGGTCCAATATCCTAGATGCAACATCTCTAGGATTATTGTACGCATCAACTAAGATTTCCCATGCGTAGAGGTAATTTTCCTCCTTGAGATCGATGTGACGGATTAGTCTTTCCGCCTCTCCGATTACGCTGGTTTTTAAGTACCACATCTTGCGTATGGTTGGCATTCTAGTTTCATGTATCATACATGAAGATGTCAAAAAACTGAGACCACTTGAGTATATCTCCATCAAATTTAGGAATGGAGATGGGTGGTAACTTAATGTCATCGGACACCGTACTATTTGACTTGTCTGTCAGTACGTTCCTAACCTCAGCTTCTGCCTTTAAATACTCGGTGGCGTTGTAGCCACTCTTTTCTGGGTCCTCAAATTTCTCGTATATTTGGAAATAGACCTCTTGAGTTTTTGCCCATAATGACTTAATAATGTCCGCATTGATAGGCTTGTGTTGCAGGGCGCGATTGATTGATGCAATCATCGCCTTTTGCCGTCGGCACAATGCATTCATCTTGTCATTGCTGGTTGGCCTGCCGCTCACTGAACCCGCATTTACGACGCTCCTTGGCTCCATCATTCTGCTTTTTGATTGGTCCGCGATGTCGGCTTGTTCCAGTAGGTAGGCCCTGTGATTCTTTACCATTGCCGCGACTTCCTCATAGAACTTGAAGTAGCGATGTGACTCTTCTAAGTTCTTTGAGTCCGTTATTGCCTCGTTGTTGGTTTGGAACGCCGTCCACCTTTCCTCTAGCATTGAGGTCCTGGCTTGATAGTAACCAGGTTTCGCCTTGCGTTCATCTGTGTCCTTCTTGTAGTTCCTGATAAGCCTTGATATCTCTTGGCTTATGGTTTCCTGCTCAGATAGGACATCTTCCAACATGAGTGATTTCTCTGTGCTCATTTTGTCGCCTTGTTGACAATGACTAAGCTACCAGAATCACGTTTATTTTGTTGTTGTATATAACTCTTGATTACTCCCGACCCGGTGAAAGTGTTTTATTCGCTCGGCCTGAGCTGGATTACGCTTCTATTCGCAACCGTGAGGTGTGGTCGAAGGAGTAGCGAGTTATATGTTGTAGACAGGATCCTTCCTAGGAGTCCTTTGTCGGGGTCACCAAAATGTTTGTGTGTAAGGTTGTTATTTGAGCATTCAGTACAAACTGACTGCTTATGGGCGTCGCAATTAGCATTTGTAACTAATTGGACTACGGAGAGGGAAATTCCTTGATGAAATGAATGAATACTTCTATGTTGGTAGTATGTACAGCACTGATCTTTATTCTCAAACTTAACGATATTTATAGGTAAAAATAGCTTACTTGTCATATGTGTAATATCAATATAAATTTGGTTATTGTTATAAATTGGGTTATTGTGGACGCAGCATTTGCTTGCCAATGCAGAATTGCGAGTTGGCAACTGCCGGGTTGGCTGACCGCTGCACGAGTAACCCGTAATGTGTAGTCAGCAGTATTTTTCTGTGTGTATGTGTAGTATGTGTGCAGTATTTCTGACCTAAGACAATTTGACTGTTGACATAATTACATTGTGTTTATTATTGTGTGTCATTTGTGTATGTTTTGACTTAAATATATATATACACCTAAACAGTGTTGGACAAAAAAAACTGTTAAAATGTTACGACAGTAAATATCGTTCAGCAGCTATTTACGGTAGTAAAAAATTGCAAAATGTCGGAACGCAAGTCGCGGTACAAAAATTTTGAAGATGATGGGGACAAAATTACGCTTATGGGGGCAATTGAGCGTCGGCCAGTCTTGTGGGAATTAACCAGCAAGCTGCATTTTAACAATTTTTTAATAAGAAGCGATTGGGTCGATATTGGCGCCAAACTGGAAAAAAATGGTAAGTAACTTGAACAAATTAACCAACATATGTAATTATCTATATATATAAAAGAGTTTGTCCTGATTAACGTAGTGTACAAATTCTAAACGAAAAGAGCGAGAAGGCTGAAATTTTCACACAATATTCCATGCAGGTTTAAAGTGGGCACTAAGAAAGGAAATTTATTTTGGACAACTCCTTCGAGTACCTCCCATACATTTTGGACCATTTTTACCTATTTCAAATACAAAACACATTACCCATTCCACTACGCCTGATTGTCGCACAAGCTGAGGGTTTAATCGCGAGCGAGAATACAAAAACAAAACAAATGCGCAGTGACGCATTCGCGTCGCACAAGCAAAGTCATAAAAAAAGAATTGCAAAGGGGTACAGATGCGGCAGGGGTGTAAGTTGCCGCAAATATTTTCTGATGCAGATGGGGATGCCACCAGCTATCTTCCTACCTAATTTGGTGACTCTAGCTCAAAGTTTGTAAAAGGTTGGGAAAGGGGGTCTGAGGGCGGTATGGGTGGGCCTAGCTCCAAAATATATTTGGGGGTCGCTACCAGTTGTCTTCCTACCAAATTTGGAGACTCTACCTCAAACACTATGAAAGATACACACATTCTTTTTGACTCGAAACTATCATTCGGCCTTCATATTGCTACTATTGTTAATGAAGCCAAAGGTGTTCTCGGTTTCATTAAACGTTGGTCTAAAGAGTTTAACGATCCTGACGTTACGAAAACTCTGTACACTTCTCTTGTCCGCCCTATCTTAGAATACTGCTCTTGTATATGGAGCCCCCAGTATAGAAATAACCAGGATCGTATCGAATCTGTTCAGAAGCAGTTTCTGCTTTTTGCCTTACGAGGCTTAAATTGGGATAGTAATCTTCGCTTGCCTTCATATTCCAGTAGGCTTCTTCTCCTTAGCCTCCCATCGATAAACAATCGTAGGATAGTCCTTGGTGTTGCCTTCCTGCAAAAGTTGATTGCTGGCGATATAGATTCTTCTTTTCTTTTAAGTCAACTTCGTTTCTCTATTCCTTCCAGACCCACTAGAAACTTTCGCCCTTTATTTTTGAAAACGTGCACAACAGATTTCGCTATGTACAACCCATTTCGTATTTTATGCGTTCAATATAATAGCCTTTACCACGTGTTCTCTAATGAGACCTCTCTCTCCTTAATCAAATCATTGGCTGCGTTCAGGGAACTAAGCGGTTACAAAGCTGCTTACTAAGCGCTTGGAGCTAATCGCTGAAGACTCGTGAACGCACTTTCTAGTTGATCAGCTGATTATCATTATCGATATGTAAATATTAGTAATCGCATGGTGTTTATCGACAGCTTCCTCATAACAAGTAAAAATGGCTCAAAATGGTAAGTTCTATTGGCTCTGTTTATTTAGATATTATTGTTAAATTCTAACAATTTGCTTATTTTATACGACTTTTTACAGAAGTAGAAAGTACTAAAAACGTTTGGGAGTCATCTAAAACCAAACTTCTACTGAATTCGTACTTGGAACGGTTGTCAAAATTCCGTGATCCTAAAATAAAAAAAAAAATGGTTTGGCGCGAAATAACAGAAGAGTTGCAAAACCATGGGTACACCGATGTAAATCCAGAATCCTTGAATCGCAAAATGCTCATGGTTTTGCACATTAGTTTGGATAGCATTTAACAGACTCTGCAATGTTGACACATATGTAGAAGATTATAAAAATACGAAATGGTACATGTATATTTTTACCTCGACTGTGGTTCTGTTCATCCGAAAGTGATCAATAAATTGTACATCAGTATATCGTGGAATTGTTTCTTCATAAAATTGTTTATTCCTTTCTTTTAACATTTGCCTGTGGATTTTCTTTTCTTCGCAAAAAATCTATGGGTGAAACTCATCTTTCAACCCCATGACAACCTCACTAACATCAGAATCCTCGCAACAAAATTGCAGTAACATTAATTTTATTCTCTTTCTATCCATTTTCACAAAGTAAAAGCAGTTCAACCACTAAGCGCAAAAGCGAACAAATTTTACGCTTACAAAGATGGCGGCCGCTGACTAAACCTGTTTACTAAGCAGAACGTTCAGCGAACGATTACTAAACTTGTTTTGTAAGCGCTTAGTTCCCTGAACGCAGCCATTGTCTAATCGCCGTTTAGAGTCAGAATTTTTGAATGTTCCTTTAATGTCTGCCCCTTCACCCTCTTCATCTTCATTCATGCCTGGTAATGTGGAACTGTCTCCAATGATATCCTTGTCTCCTTGTCTGAATATTTCTCCTGTTATTTCCCCTCTTATTAATACTATTGTTCCGGTTTTGGATCCTGCCCAGATCATCACGATAAATAGTTATATATCTGTCCCGGTACCCCAGCCACCTCCTATTTTAACAGTAGTGGCTCCTCGCAAGCAAGTTTTTGTGTCGCGACTTTCCGCTGAAACTACTTGTGACTCAGTTGCTGCTTATATTGCTAGCAAAACTACAGCAAGTGTTTCTATTACGAAATTTAACTTTTCTTCTCCTCGCGAAATATCTTCTTTTAAAATAATGTCTCTCAAGATTTGTTTCCAATTATCTGCGATCCCAAATTTTGGCCCCCTCATACGGTGGTTCATGAGTTTTTGCCAAAAAAAAAGAAACTGCCTGTACCTGTTAACCTCCAAGCTGTATCCTTTTCAACTAAGAATTCTGTCGATCCAAAAAACTAAATTCTGACGAAATATCTATTATTTATCAGAATGTTATTGGTCTGGTTTCAAAACTTAAAAACTTGTTTTTGAGTAGCTTTTCACTCCATTCAGATATAATTTGTTTTACTGAAACGTGGTTAAATCCATGTATATCTAATTGTGAACTTTTTTCAAATAATTTTATTGTCTATAGATCTGATCGACCGTCTCGCCGAGGTGGTGGTGTATTAATTGCTGTGAAAGCTACTCTCAGGTCAGAACTGTTCTGTTTTACTTCTGTTAGTGATGCTGAGATAATCTCTGTTAAAGTAACTCTCCCCTCACATACTGTTTTTATCACTTGCTCCTATATCCCTCCTTCTTCTGATATTCAAGTTTATTTTCAACACCTTACCTATATCAAAGAAGTCTCTACTCATGTCCGTGACAATGATATTTTATCGTACTGGGTGACTTTAATTTACCCATCATATTCTGGTCTTCATCCGACAATATAAATTATCTTGTGCCATCTGCCCAGCATGACTTCTTAGAAGCCATGCTTGACATTGCATTATTTCAGATTAATTCAAGTTCTAATTATTTGAGTAGAACTCTCGATCTTGTATTTATTAACAACGACTGTATTGCCAATGTCTCTAGGTCATCATCTCTGTCTGTCCCAGAGGATGCATATCATCCTACCTTAGAAGTTACATTGTCTGTTAGCAATCCTGTTATGTCTTCTCCTTTAATGTCTAACTTGCCTCACCGTTGCTTTCGCAAAGGAAATTACTCATTGTTAAATCAACGTATTCTGGCAACTGGTCTTTTCTATATGATGCGGTTGATATAAATATTGCCCTGAAATTTTTTTATAGCACCTTAAATTCTCTATTGGACGAATGTGTCCCTAACTCTACTCCGTTGTCCGTCTCTTCTAAGCCCAAGACTATCGTCTTTACAAAATAATATATCTAAATATTTGGTCTGTTCACGAGTCGTTTCAACATTTCAAAGTTTCAAGTTTGAAACGATTAACTCTTGAACAGGATTTTGCGTTTCATCGTTTCAATCGTTTCAAAGTTGCGCTGTCAGCTGTTGTTTGTTTACATTTGTTTTACTTCAATTTTTGTCACTGTTTGAAAATGTCATTTGAAAGTGTAAAAGATATGCTATGCGATGCTTTAGCAAACCAAGTTATTCGTGTTATGTTCATTTATTTATTATCTTTAAATCTTAATTCTAGCTCAAGCTAAAAGAAAATTAATTTTTTTCAAAAAAAACTGTTGTTTGGCAGCCATTAATCAAGTGTGTTCATACTTTTTTGCACAAAAAAACACCAAATATACTGATAAATACTGCACATCGATAGCAAATATCGGTTAAATATCGTGCTCTGCCCATCTTTACTTTGTTCAAACTTGAAACACTTTTTGTATACATAGGCTGGGGTGTTTCAACGTTTCAAGAAATTGTTCTATGTGGTTGTTGTTGCTTGACGTTTCAAACTTGAAACTTTGAAACGTTGAAACGACTCGTGAACAGACCAATTATAAAAAATATAAAAGGTCTGGCTTGAGTGCTGACTTGTCTAAATACATTATAGCCAAGTCAAACTTTCTTCTCCTGAATTCTCAGTGCTATGAGAATTATCTTATTCGTTGCAAACGGCAATTTACGTTAAATCCTAAAGAATTTTATAATTTTGTCAATTCGAAGCGAAAATCTTCCACTTTGCCGTCTTCTTTCATGCTTGGAATGGTTAAATGTAGCAATGATAGCGAATCCGCAAATTTTTTTTCCTAATTTTTTCCAATCAACGTATTCGGCTGCATCCCCTATTAACATACCTTACCCTTATAAAATTGCTTCTACAAATTCTATTCTTGTCCCCATCATCTCTATGCCCACTCTGCTTTCTACTTTAAATTCGTTATAGTCTTCTTTCTCTCCTGGGCCTGACAATATACCTAGTTGTCTTCTTAAGGAGTGTAGTGCTTCTCTTCTTCGCCCATTGCTTAAGCTTTTTAAACTATCCCTTGAATCTTCTGTCTTTCCATCCCTTTGGAAAGAATCGCTTATTATCCCTCTTCACAAAAAAAGGTGGGAAGTCCAATATTGAAAATTACAGGGGCATTGCAAAATTGTCCGCTATCCCTAAATTATTTGAAAAAATTATCACTTCGTCTTTGCAACATTTCTGCAAATCAATTTTATCCCCTGCTCAACACGGCTTCGTAAAAAATCGATCAACTATGACCAATTTAATAGAATTCACAACCTTGGTACATGATGCTTTCCTCTCGAAAATGCAAACGGACGTCATTTACACGGACTTCAGCAAAGCTTTCGACTCTGTACACCATGACCTTTTACTTCTCAAGCTTGACCGTATTGGTTTCCCTCCCTCTCTTTTATCTTGGATTTCTTCTTATTTAAAGGGTAGGACACAAAGAGTCCTCCTAAGACGGGCTACCTCGAAACAAGTCCAGGTTACTTCTGGAGTACCACAGGGTAGTCATCTTGAACCTTTACTCTTTACTCTTTTTATAAATGATCTTCCCTCTGTTTTATCACATTCTCGCATTCTCATGTACGCGGACGATAAGAAACTTATTTTCTCTTATTGTCATTCTCTGAATCATACTTGCTTACAAGATGATTTAAATTCAATGCAACTTTGGTGTATTACTAATCAGTTGCTTCTCAATTGTTCTAAATGTATGTTTATGTCTTTCAGCCGTAATAGTCCCTTCATTACCAGATACTCAATTGACAATACCCCGTTGCAACGTATTTTCACAGTCAAGGACCTTGGTGTTCTTTTTGACTCGAAACTCTCATTCGGCTTTCATATTGCTACTATTGTTAATGAAGCCAAAGGTGTTCTCGGTTTCATTAAACGTTGGTCTAAAGAGTTTAACGATCCTTACGTTACAAAAACTCTGTACACTTCTCTTGTCCGCCCTATCTAAGAATACTGCTCTTGTATATGGAGCCCCCAGTATAGAAATAACCAGGATCGTATTGAATCTTTTCAGAAGCAGTTTCTGCTTTTTGCCTTACGAGGCTTAAATTGGGATAGTAATCTTCGCTTGCCTTCTTATTCCAGTAGGCTTCTTCTCCTTAGCCTCCCATCGTTAAACAATCGTAGGATAGTCCTTGGTGTTGCCTTCCTGCAAAAGTTGATTGCTGGCGATACAGATTCTTCTTTTCTTTTAAGTCATCTTCGTTTCTCTATTCCTTCCAGACCCACTAGAAACTTTCGCCCTTTATTTTTGAAAACGTGCACAACAGATTTCGCTATGCACAACCCATTTCGTATTTTATGCGTTCAATATAATAGCCTTTACCACGTGTTCTCTAATGAGACCTCCCTCTCCTTAATCAAATCATTGCTTTCAGTATATCTTCGGGAAGTTAATGACCGCTCTCAGCTATGAAGCGGGGCATAGCTTGCTGGACTGGCTAAATTCTTTTCCTCCAACGGGTCATTAACTTCCCCCGAAACCTATCTCTCTTTAATACATTTTTCTATTTATATATTTATATTCTATTTATTTTTATTTTTAAATTTTTTTATATTTTTTTTTATTTTTAATCTTTTATATTTAGTTTTCATATTAAAGTTTTTATTTTTTTATTTTCTTCTAACATCTCTGTTCTTAGTATAGGGTCTTATAATGTCACTGACAATTTAGGCTGTGTAAAGGGGCATAGCTGGCCGGACTGGCAAATAAAACACACCCATCGGTCGGTGATGTTATTAGACATTTTTGTTCTCTGCTTAGGCTGCTTACTTCATCTATATTATTGTAAATTTTTTTTTTTTTTTTTTATTTTTAACTCTTAAGTTAACGCTAGATTTGTTAACAATTTTGAATAAATAAATAAAAATTAAAAAAAAAAACAAATACACGCATTTCCGTTTTTAACGAGGCGGTGGGGCGGCTGTTAAAAAAAATGTAATTGCAAAGTTTCAAGTCTTTAGCTTGAAGAGTTTTCGAAAAAAGTGGCGTTCATACAGACGGACAGATACCATGACAGACAGTGCAAAAACCGAATATACTCTTTACATTTGTTATCGAGTATAAAAAGTGTCTCATACACCGGCCAGACTGTAATAACATTACCCAGTTCGTTACGGTAGTAAAATAGTGCTGCTCAATGAAAATTGTAGATGACAGATAGGCTGTTATTACGGAAGGAACGATTTATATATTTTTCAGAAAATATTGACAAAATTGCCCTAATTCAGGCTCCAATGGACCCATACTTATTGTCTTGGCAGTCAATGCTAAATCGTGCAGTATATATACGAAAATAAGATTATAAAAAGTTACCAAAATATGTTAGTTTCTTTCACACTGACAATCCATTATCAAACCTAGCAATCATTTTTGACGTGATAACGTCTTATAAATTGATGAACACAGGCTGCATGTTCAAAAAAGTCTTCATCATCGTTACACTCATCATCGTTACCATCATTATGTTTACCATAATTATTACCATCATTATGGTTACCCAGCACGGGGCGGTCGAGCCATGCAGCTGTTAAGCAACAAGAATGATGAGTGTTGAATACCCTAATAAATTATAAGTGCTATTGTGGACATGTACTTCAATAATATATTTGCTATAAATTCATACTTTGATTAGTATAAGTTGGCGCTTAGCAAACAATTGAGAAATTACTAAAATAGTTTAATAATATTAATTGATTAATTGATAAATATAGCAAATAAGCTAGTTAGGGTATGCAGCAATCATCATTCGTCCAAGGCAATTCTGTTTTGCTTCTTCGTGAATGCACAGACACAAAACACACACACACACACTTCCAGACAAACATAGCGGATTTCTATAATAAGAAAATGAACTGACGAATGATGAGTGTTAGATACCCTAATATTATATAAGTGCTACTGTGGATATAACATATATGCAATAATTGCATACTTGATAAGCATAAATTGGCGCTTAGCAAACAATTGAGAAATTACTAAAAATAGTTAAATAATATTAATCAATTAATATAGCAAATAAACTAGGTAGGGTATCACACACTCATCATTCACTTATTAAAGAAGTTCGCTATGTTTGTTTGTAAGTGTTTGTGTGTGTCTGTGCGTATTTATGCGTATGCATGTGCGCGCTTTGTTGTTCTGCTGGTGGTGGTCAAAAGCAAAACAACAAAAAGTAAATTTGAATGGTTTTGCAATTGTTAACACATCGCTAGTGAGTTCGAACACTCTTGAAACAATGCCATTCATTTCTTACTTCTCATATCATCGTCCAATCCTTAATATTAATAATAATAGAATTACACACATTGGAAAAAATAAATAATATATTCACAAAAGTATGAAATCATTTTATCAGTGTTCTCTTATGACGTCACGTGAAACTATCGTCCGTAAACAAACTTTACAGACATTCATCATTTTTGATGATTAAAAGAAAATCGGAACAATTATTATAAACGTACCTCATATTTAAACTCGCCGCCAGAAATTATTTTAGAAACAGTTCTCACTTGTCCAGTTCCAAAAGTGGACTGGATTTTTTCCACTGGTGTTATAAGCCAATAGGTGGACTGTTTTCCAGTCAAAAGTAAGTAATGAGCTTCGTCAACCTAATTATATGGATAGTGTTGCAAGAGGTTTTATATCCTGAGCCTATTAAATGGTTAAAGAGTGTTTAATGGTTTGCTGCAAATATGTGTAGAAACAGGCGGAAGGAAGCATTTCCTACCCCATTTAGTAAATATATGTTTGTTAATAATGATTTCATTACAAAGCCAATATGCTATAAAGAGTAGTTGAATGCAACTTTAAACATATGTTGTGATATTCATAGATTTGCTTTGAGTCTTATTCCTTTTTATTATATGTTTTTAACTGTCTTACTTTTGTTGCAATTGTTGTATAAACGCGGAACACCTCGTTGCCCAGTCTTTTATTTTGTTTTAATGTTTACAGAGTTATACGTAATCATTTAGTTTAGCTCTGTTCTTAAAATACATGTATCATTCGCTATTCGATTTTAATTTTCGATTGTAAAATATAAACATACTTATACATAACTATTTTTAAAGACCCATGCATTACTATCTAAATAATTTGGATTTTGTTTTTTGCTTAAAGGATTTGCTATACAAAATATTGAATATAGGTTTTGTTATTCAATTTCAAAGTTTCACTAAGCTGATTGAAGAATTTTGACACATCGTACATGTTTTTGTTGTGTTGGGCTTTACTAAAATTAGTAAGTAGTTGTGTTAACATCGGTATAATCATGTTCAGTGCTTTTTTTTGGGCTTGTTAGCATGGAAGCCAAAAAGGATACTGGGGACTAAAGACCAGTAGCATGTTTCAACCTCCTTTCATATGTGTATATATTTATATATAGAATATATGTATATGATATATTTATATATGTATATGATGTTAAAGAAACTTTTAGTTTGTAACTTCTTATTCATATAGTAAGTTAAATTGCATAACATTTAGATGACAAAAAGGACAAGCCACACACAACACAATCGATTAAGGGATCAATTCCTCACTTCGCAATCCTTGATCTAAAACCTATTAAAGGCTTAAATATAATTTTGCAAATTAATAATTTTGTGCCGGTAGTCTTAACAAACTTTACTAGTGCACTTTACAAAACCCAAAAAGATACTTTTAAATCAAATTTGACATTTATGTATGAGTTCATATGTAAGTAGAATTCGATATCTGAATTACAGAATCTGTCATTACACAAACCATATTGATCGCCTGTTAATATGTGCAAACATATGCTCAAATATGTTGAGTATGACGTGTTAATATAGTATCTTGTGCAATAAAATAAAAAATTATTATTCTTATAAAAACAAATAAGAAATTAGAAAGATTTAAAATTTAAGAAAATTTTTTTTATAATTTTTATTAATATAAAATTATGGACATAATTATATGATTCATAAAAAAATATTTATCGTAAAAATTTACAAAAACTTAAACAAAATAATGGAAATTAAAAACATTGCTACAACATTTAAGAATACATTGACGTGTTTGAAAAACCATCTGGAAGTTTACTAAATAGTATGTTTTAATTTGTTATTTATAATTTTTAAATAAATTAGGCACACATAGAAGAATTTGTAACGTATTTCAAAAATAGGAAATCGTTTTTTGATTCAAACCAAAACTGTACACATGACTTGTTCAGACTACAAATTCCTCGTAATACTTTTAGTCACAAAAAGAAATTGCTGATTAAAATATCATCTTGTAGCTCAATAATGTATTAATGAGGCATTTTGATTAAAAATTTAAGAAATAATTTTAATCAACCTATTCAACAATTATATAACAAATTTTAAACATATTTAAACTAATGTAAAAAATATAAGCATTTCATTTACTGTTTAAAACATATTTTGCACTTGTGTTTGTTATATTTTGTAATTGTACCTATGTCATTACGATAGATAATTTTAATACGATACATTATTTTAATATTATGTTTTTTGTATGTATAAATATATGTTAACATTTTGCAGTATATTTGTATTTGTATATTTAAAATTTGCTTCGCACTTTTGTTTTGGCAGTGTTTACAATATTTGTTTTCTTCTCTTCTTTATGAGTAGGTTTTTGTTTTTGTTTGCAACGTGCTTTGTGAGTATTGCAAAAATTTGCTCACTGCAGTACAAAAAATAGTTTCGCTTTGGTAAATTGTTGAATATTTGTTGTCACCTTTGAAAATGCATATTGGTTCTTAATAGCTTACTGTATGAACCATAAAGGTAAATAATTAAACAATAATACTAAATGCAAAAACAAAATAAAAAAATAATTTTATGAACCTTTGTGCTATTGTCTGGTGCGTGAACTATTTTGAACAAGCTCCAGACCAGTTGAACACTAATATATTTGCGGTTCTTTCTGCTCATGTTGATTAAACTATCACCTCACAAATGACGCTTCATGTGAAGAGCAAGATGATCGGAGCGTGAGAAGCAACGATCGCAATTGCGGCACTTGAAGGGTTTGGCTCCAGTGTGTTTGCGGTAGTGCCGGGTTAACTCATCGCTCCTAGCAAAACGCCATTCGCAGCCCTCCCAGGAGCACTTGTAAGGCTTCTCACCTATGATAAAATAAGTTTTTACAAAATATTAAATAAAACTTGTATTCTTAATGAATATACATATATATCTTTTAATTTTAAAATTGTACTTATATATTAAGTTATTAAGCATACTAGTTCGCGTTACACATTTCAAACAAAATGTAATACTTTTTTTAAAGTCATATAAGGCTTATATGTCGGAGACCGATTCAGCAAATTTGTGTGCCAAACGTGAACTCGTTTGATAACATTTTTGTTGCGTGGTAAATGCTAGGAAGGAAATAACAAAGCATTCTCTTGAAGAACACGTAGAAGAGTGCAAAAATCTTTAAGAAGAAATATCAATTTTGTATGAAATTAAAAGACAAGACAAACGGAGAAAAGTTATGCTGTTGCCTTATTTGCAGTTCCCACTGTTTACAAAGCCAAATCTAGCAAAAAGCAGTGCCAGATGAAAACTATTAAAATAAGTGAAGGTGAAGAAAAATCCCAATGCTTAATGGGAAAATTTTTAATGCACACCAAAGCAGCTTTAAAGACCCCAGCCAGCCATTCTCTGAGCGCTTCAAATTATGTTTCTGGAAAGAGCCGAGCTAAAGAGCGCTTTAAGAGTAAGCACTTAAATTTGAAGGTTTACGGAGCAGATTCAGAACTTAAATCGGAGCACTCTCAGAGTGAAAAATAAGACAAAATTGTGATCTGGGGGTCCGACTTTGTGTACTATATGTTTTTTGGGTCGTCAAATCATGAACAGTTTTCTACATACAACTTTTTGTAGGTTATCTCGAAAAAGGGGTAAATTAAAGTTTTTAAACATAAACTAAGAAAAGAAAAACTAAATGAGTGTTTAGTGAGAGTATACCATCTTTGCCAATATCATTATATGTTGGGAATCAATTGGAGCAAAATTATATGGATAAGTTATACCCAGTCAACGGAATCGTCACCGGAGAATGAAGGTGATGCATGTCCTACCAGTAAGGATATTTATAAAAACTCAATTTCAGTAACAATAAACTTAGTAAATTTTTAAATTTTGAGATTTGAAGAAGTTTTTATAGGAACAGTTGCTCAAAATGAATAAAAATTTAGAGGTGCTGCTTTTGGAAAATAAAGGTATGAAATTATCACCTTGTTAGTTAAGGATTATCAATATTATTTTAGATCTTAAGGAACGCTTGTTGGGAAGATGAAAATCGAAAGATCCAAACTCGCGTACTGAGGTGATAGCACAACGAAAGCTTATGCAAGAAAATAAGCCACGTTAGTTGCTACCAAAAAAAAGTTCAACAAAAAAAAAAATCCAAAGTTTGAGATGGAAATAAAAATTCTGCATAATTTTGTGAACCGCTAAGACTAACTTCACTTTTAAAACAATGACAAATTATTAGACATTGTTGCAATTTTATTTTATTTGGGGGTGGTTGGCGGCAGCTAGGGCGGTATGGGTGGGCGCGGCATCCAAAGTTTTGATTCAGTTTTTTGGGAGTCGCCATCACTTTTCTAGGCACCAAATTTGGTGCTCAAAAACCGTGAAAGATATAGCCGTTTCTGATTGCAAAGTGCGGGGGAGCTAGGGGCGGAATAGGTGGGTGTGGCTCTAAAATTTTTGATGCAGTTTTCTCACCAAATTTGTTAGTTCTAGCTAAAAGATTGGCGAAAGAGGTGGATTTATCGATTTGAGTTATTGAATTTATCGATTTTCTAGCTCCCCAGTAGTGCTGCAAAAATATCGATTCAGTATTGATTATATCGATATTTTCAAATTTTGCGAAAATATCGATCCATTTTTTATAAGATCGATATATCGAAATAATGGTCACACTTTGCGTTTGCGTTGGCTGGGTAAGTTAAAAGTTAGACAAATTATTACAAAATTTATAATATGTAATTGAATTATTCTAGTTTGATTAAAATGAACAAGATTGGCGAAGAGGATGGACCAGTTTGTTGGCAGAAAACGTATGTATAATTGACTTACAGTAATGTATAGACATGAATTTATAGCTCTTGAGTATTTTAGGTGCTGCAGAAGATGTTAAAAAAACCGACAGGAGTGGCAAATCAAAAGTCTGGAGTTTTTTTGAATATATTATTCTTATGATTTTTTAGTTTTAAGTTAATGATGAATTTAATAAATAGTTTTTGTTTGATCTCTAAAAAGATTTTGTTGTCTTTTTTAATCTTGCAGTGATTGTCGCTTTAAAAAATAAAAATATTTTTTAAAATTCGATTTATCGATATAATCGATTTTTTTCTCCCAAAATATCGAAAATATCGATACCGCCAAATATCGATATTTTTGCAGCTCCTCCCCAGTTAATGTAGAACCCCAACCTTGACAGTTTATCTACCCCGGCCATAGATAAAGATATTTGTATAGTTTCAAGTCTCTAGCTTGAAGGGTGTCGAAAATAGTTTTGCACATACGGGCGGACGGACGGACAGCCACCAGGACGGACATTGCATAAACCTTCGGTATCGAGTATAAAAAGTTTATTTAAGTATGGATTAAGTATTGAGGCGGAAGTTGTGGGGTGTGTCTTTCAAACATTTTTTGATGCATAAGTAGGGTTACCTGGGGCTCAGGCCATTCCGGGACGGTCGACCACTACCCCCCCACCCACACACACTGCCACACCAACAATTAAAAAAAATAAAAAAATGAATATTCACATATTTATTCATAACAAATTACAATTAATTATGTAACATTACTTATCATTATACTTCTGCGCACTGCCTATTTTTTTCAACACACTAACATTCTTTTTGTCCATAAATTCTTTATAAAAAATTCAAACTCATGTCTACAAAATAAAATTGAACAATCATTAAGTTTTAAACATTTTCCACCAGCAGCAGTGCTGCCAACTTTTCTCGAGCAAAAACAGCTAGATAGGCGAAAAAATAAAGCATAAATAGCTATTTACATACAAATGATACCAAATGACTCATACAGAAAAAAGCTGTCCCATAAAATATTTGAAAATTTTTCCCGCAATCGCGTTTTGAAAAAAGTTCAACGGTATCGATATAAATTAATCTATTTTTATTTTAATGCAGACTAAATTTCATTTGCATTCAATTTTTATTTTTAATTTATCATTTGCTTTTTGTCTTGATTAAATGCACTGTGTATTTAATGCATTAATGCGCAACTCTGAACATTTCACACAGTTATCGATCTAAAATATCGATACTTTACTTAAAAATCATTGCAAAGCTTGACAACACTTATATGTATATGTCGGAGTCGCAGTGGTTTCGTTGCGTCTCTCACCACGAGCAGCGAGCCCCGTGCCCTTTGTCGGTGCCATTTTATAATTTGTTCTCGATCTTCGATGCGCTTGCGTCTGTTCACTTTGAACGTTCTGTATCAACTGCTTAATTCGATCGTTTCATCTAGCGTGTGCGTTCTTACTTTATTCTGCCTGGCAACGCCGCAGCTTAAGAACTCTCTCTCTCTCTCTCTCTCTCTATCGCATATTCTTCTTTGTCCATGCACAGCATGTACCAGCAAAAGAACCGACATGGTGAAACAATAACAAGGTGTTCTATTCCGCTGTGGCGACGTACTTATTTTACGAAGAGAGCAGTGAGCAAGAGAGAGATAAGAAAGAGACAGATAGGACTTCATATATCGCACTGCTCTTGCTAGTGTTATTGTTAGCTGCAGCAAATGAAAGAATTTGAAATGAAAAATATAAAACAAATTTGTTGTTGGAATTAATTTTTTTAAATAACTTTATTTAACAATATAATACTAAAACTAAAGTAATATTTTGTTGCCAGCAACCAGCGTTTGATTTGCGCTAACTTCCCACAACTTCCTTTTTTTCGACAACTTTTCCGCAACACGACTGCTCACTTCAAAGTGTCAATGCATACTGACAAAAAATAAGTACGTCCAAAGAGAGCAGGAATGCGGAATAGAACACCTTGTATTGTTTCATCATGAGAACCGACACACCAGCAACGCAAGGCACGGGTCACACTCAGCGAGAGAATAAACAGTTAACTCTCTCACCGACTCTCGGCGATACTAGGAAACCAAGACGACAATAACAGTTGTTCTATTTTCTTTATTATTCTTAATAATTCTCCGACACGGCCAATTCTGACAATTACACGTCCTCGTGTATAAATTTAGCAACGCATGTTGATATGTTCTGCTCAAATACATTAGGGGTCTTCACACGCAACGTTGTTATTCGTTATTCGTTATTCGTTATTCGTTTTACATGTATTTTGTTTTTGTAACTTTAACAGAATACCGGCCTAACGAATAACACGTTAACGAGCTGGCAGCCCCGGGAAAGTACTCGTTATTCGGTAGAAAATGAAAATGTATGAAATGAAATGAAATAAAAGGCAATGCCAGCTGATTAATATTTTAACGATTAACAACTGACATAAGCACTGTGAAAAATATTGTAACGATTAACGATTAACAACTGAAAAAAGGAGTGTTCACAGTTGGCAAGCTTTAACAAGTTTAACGAATAACGAATAACAACTTACATGTGAAGACCCCTATTCTTTTTTAAAATTCAATTCAAAATAATCTTCATAGACAAATTTAGTAGGAAAATCATACCACACCGATGAATGTTATATAGCGCACCCTGTCTACCTTTGTTTCGCGAAGAGGCCTTTTGATAATGATGTTTATGCGTTTGTCTCGATGCTAGCACCCTCACTGGTACTGTCTCTTGCGCATGTTTCAGCGCCACCATCTGTACCCTCACTGGTACCATTTGCGTCTCTTTCAACGCCACCATCTGTACCCTCGATGGCACTGTCTCTTGCGCATGTTTCAGCACCACCATCTGTACCCTCACTGGTACCATTTGCGTCTCTTTCAACGCCACCACTCATCATATCTTCATCCATCTCCGCAGAAACTGTCTCGACCGGTAACGCTCTTAAACACTCATGCGGGTATTTGTATGTTCGTTTGCTTTTTAAAGACTTCAAACAGTACCTGTCTCCTTCCAAAACTTCTATTATAACGAAAGGACCCCTAAATTTAGGATCCAGTTTTGTTTGATTTCTTTCTTCGAACTTGAGCAGAACATGATCACCCACTTTATGTTTTACAATCTTTGATTTGCCTTTATCGCTCCTCTCTTTGTCATACTGTGCATTATTTATAATATTGTCTTTTGCTTGTTCTCTTTTGTCTACTAAATTATCATAATTTTCCTCAACAATTTTTGATAACATTCCTAACGGCCTTACGTCTTTTCCAATGAGGTGTTGTAGTGAGCTAAACTTGGTTACACGATTGACAGTACAATTTATAGCTAGCTGAACGTCTTTCAACGCCTCCTGCCATAAACGTTGACCTGTCTCTACAGCTGTTAGTAAATTCTTAAGCGTACACATTACACGCTCGACCTGTCCATTTGCCCAACTAGCTCCCGTGGCTATCAAATGCAACTCGATATTTTGTGCAGAACAAAATTCCTTAAACCCAGATCCCGCAAAACATCGTCCCTGATCTGCTATAATACGGCTTGGAACTCCAAACATGGATATAACCGCTTTCACTGAGACTATACAATTTTCAGAATCTATTTTCAGTGTATGATGCAAATAAACATACTTTGTAAACGCATCTATAAGGACAATGACATACTCCTTTTGGTCGTTTTTGCCACTTAGCTTACCAGTGATGTCTACATGTATCGTATGCCAGGGTATTTCGACTTTAGGAATCGGATGCATTTCTTGTTGAATCTTTCCAGACTGCGGTTTCGATAGCTTGCACGTGATACAATTGTTTACAAATTTTCGTACATATCTCGTCATACCTTCGAACCAGTAACAACTATACACTTTGTCGAGGGTCTTTTCCCAGCCAAGGTGCATGATAGCCTCATGAATGTGATTAATGACAGCCCATCTATACGCCCTGGGAACTACAGGTAACCAACGTGTTCTACCATTCCTTTGAATTTTTCGATACAGCAAGCCTTCTCTCAATTCATACGTAGTGGCCACACTCTCGTTTATTTCATTATTTTGTAATTTAGAGATTACCGATGTTATTTCATGATCTCGCTGCTGTTCTGCGATAAGCCAGGTGTCACATAATTCGGTTAAATCTACTCGCTTTTCAGGTGCCTTAGTTACAAGCTAGGACTCTTTCGGTATTGGGTTTCGTGAAAAGAAATCAACGTGCGCCATTTGTTTTCCCTTTCTATAAACAATATCAAACTCAAAAGATTGCACATACAGCCACCATCGGTATACCTTGTCATCTTACTCAATCTTTTGTTGACTAGCCTTCAAAGAGTTGCAGTCAGTATACACTGTAAATTTGATACCCTTTAAATAATGTTGATAATATTTTACCGCGTTAAATACTGCCAAGGTTTCCAAAAGATACGAATTATAACTAGACTCAGCTGGGGTTGTACATTTACTGAAATACTCGATAACATGGTTTTTATCTTTTATTTTGTGCATGATTATCGCACCATAACCCACTGAGCTAGCGTCTGTATGCAGTTCCACCGGATATTGTGGATCGAAAATAATTAATAGCGGGCTACGAGTCAGTGCAACGATTATCTGCTTTCTCACTAATTCATGACATTCTTTCCAGTCAAAACTATTATTATCTTTTGATGTTAGACAATACAAAGGCTTTAATGTTTCCGAGAATTTTGGCACAAATTGTCTAAAGTAAGATGTCAATCCAATAAACTGTCTAAGCTGCGTGACAGTTTGCGGCGGTGGCAATTCAACTAATGCCTCCAGTTTTCGTGGATTGGGTCTAAGCTTTCTCGCCTCTACTTCGTAGCCCAGATACTCTATCTTTGATTTTAAAAATTTGCCTTTTTCGAAATTGAATGAAAATCCGGCTTGAATTAAGGTTTCTATTACTTTCAGTAACCTTAAAATTGCTTCATCTTTAGTTTCGGCCACAACTAATACATCATCCATGTAAACCACAACATAAGAATACGAAAGTGGCCCCAATGCCTTTATTATGGCCCGCTGAAACACCGACGGAGCATTTTTTAAACCAAACGGCATTGCCAAAAACTCGAATTGCCCCTCAGGCGTAACAAATGCTGTGCGCTCTATAGACTCTGGATGAACAGGTATTTGATAGAATCCGCTGGCCATGTCCAAGCAAGAAAAATATTTTCCCCCACGCAACCTTGCAATCTGGTCTGAGATGAGAGGCAATGGGTACTTATCGGATATGGTATTAGCGTTAAGCTCCCTATAGTCGACGCATAGGCGATCAGTTCCATTTTTCTTTCTGACCAATATAATCGGACTCGCAAATGGGAAGCAGCTCGGTCGAATAATATTTGCCGCCAACAATTCGTTAATTTTTGATCGAACGGTCTGCTTCTCATCTACGCTAAGCCTATATGGTCGCCGTTGTACCGTTTTGTGTGCATCTAATAATCGAATTTCCAATTGCCCTGTATTAACACTACTCTTTGGCACTCCAGAGATAAAATGTTCCATGTATGGTTTCAAAACGTTTATTAAGCGGCTCTTGTCAGCTTTGTCTAATTCAACATTTTCGTTAACGCAATCTTCATAAGTCTTGGATTCAGTTACAACATTAATAGATTTCACTTTATAAATGCAAAATTTATCTGACTCAATCGTCACTCCATAGCCCTGACTTAAAATTTCTCTGCCTATCATTACATCATGTTTCAAATATTTGTTCATAACCACGTGAAACAACATTTCTAAAACATAATCATTAATAGTCACATTAGTCTTAATTTGCGTAAAGCTACAAACAGAATCATTTCCAATTCCCTTAAGCATAACTACATTATGTAGTCTTTTACCAGAAAATTTTCCAGCTGCATTCTCCTTAACGAGTGAGCACTCTGCTCCAGAATCGAAACAAAAATGAACGGACTCACCAGAGTGAATGATCACACATTTTGGTTCCACTACCGAACATATGTTAACTCTCTTTTCGGTGCTCTGACCAATCGAAGGGCATCCAGTAGAAATGTGTCCAGCATTTCCACATTTGTAGCAGATTACATTGGACTTTTGCTCTTTCGACCTCATACCAGTGCCTCCAGCATGTACATTCCCCGACGAGTGCGATTCTCGATTTATCTTCTGGCGGCAATCTGCAATTTTGTGCCCAGCCGTTCCACAATAATGACAAGTGATGTCTGACAACTTCTGCTTCTTCCTTTCTGGACCCATGGTAGATTCTGCTCTCGAAGTCTCTTGACGCTGCCCGATTTCGTACACCTGCAGTTGTTGTTGTAGCTCGCTTCGCGACTTGATGTTTGTAGTGCACACCAGCTTCTTCAGTCTGCTGTCCAATTGTGCAGTATGGGCGAGCACAACTGACACCACTAATTCTTCCAGCTCAATATTTTTCATTTTCGTCATTAACGATGTGACAAGTCGGCTTGCATAAGATGACATGCACTCTCCAGTCCCGGGGCGTCCGTTTAGCAGTTTCAGGAGTGTAGCTGTAGTCGTCTCTACGCCCACATATCTTTGCTTAAAAAGTTGCATGAATTGAGCCCAAGTCATGCCGGGAAAGCAAATTTGCGAAAGCCACGGTGATGCACTGCCTTCCAAAGCTTTGCTGAGCGCAATTACGAGTGCGCTACCCTCGAGTGGATTTTCAATAAAAATCATCTCGGCCGTCGTACTCCAAGCACTTGCATCAGAGCCCACAGCATCGGGATTGTATTTAGGTGGAAACACCGTTTTTGGCTCACGAGGTGCTGCGCTTGCCTGCACTGTTTGCAGCAATTCCATAAAATTTCGGTTTTGAATTTCGAAAAGTTGACGCCACTGAGAGTCAGGAGGATCCAATCCCACTTCTGATGTCGGATTCGCAGTGGTTTCGTTGCGTCTCTCACCACGAGCAGCGAGCCCCGTGCCCTTTGTCGGTGCCATTTTATAATTTGTTCTCGATCTTCGATGCGCTTGCGTCTGTTCACTTTGAACGTTCTGTATCAACTGCTTAATTCGATCGTTTCATCTAGCGTGTGCGTTCTTACTTTATTCTGCCTGGCAACGCCGCAGCTTAAGAACTCTCTCTCTCTCTCTATCGCATATTCTTCTTTGTCCATGCACAGCATGTACCAGCAAAAGAACCGACACACCAGCAACGCAAGGCACGGGTCACACTCAGCGAGAGAATAAACAGTTAACTCTCTCACCGACTCTCGGCGATACTAGGAAACCAAGACGACAATAACAGTTGTTCTCTTTTCTTTATTATTCTTCTTACAATTTTGTGCATACAATATTCTGTAACCGTACTTAAATTCTTAAAGCAAAACTAAATAATAATTCTCCGACATATATATAACTAGTAAGTGGCCCGCTTACTTCGCTGCGCGGATAGTTTATATAAATTTTAGCAACAGAAGATATAAAATAAATATATTAGAAAATATTTCACAAAATATTAAAGCAAAGTACATACACCAAGACCTCGCTTTGCGTCGTGGTTACGTTCCAAAAAAACACGACGCAAACTGAAATGACGCAAAGTGAATAATGATTTTCTATGGCAAGCCATGTAAGATTCGAAGATAGGTTCCGGGGTTACGAAAATACTACTTTTTAAAAAGAAAATTAAACAAAGTAAACATTTCAAAAACAATAGTACTATTCATGTTTATTACATACATAATAAAAACAAAAAACAAAACAAATTCAATGAAAACAAAATAAAATATTCACATAATTTACAAAAACAAAATAAAAATTAATCATTGTTGGCTTTTTTTCTCAAAAAATTCGTCTATTGTATGCTGAACAGCTTTTCTTTAAAGTTAAGTACATTTCTTTATAGCAGCTGATATTTGAAGCTACCGCCTGCGACACTTTAAAACTCCTCCCGCTGTCAGGATCGTTTTTTAAAAAAATCTCCATAGCTTCGTCAATTAAACACATTGCTCTGGAAATTTGCTTGGATGTTAAATTTTCTTGTTCGGAGATTTGTGTTGAATGGTCACTGTCATCTTCATGAGCAGATTGCAATTCCAGTTGCAATAGTTCTTCATATATTTCTTGGTTGTGCAAGGTTAGCAATTCATCTGTCAGGCTCATCCATACCTTCAAAATTAGACTCTTTAGCTAAATTAAATGATGAAGTGACGCGATAACTTGTAAGCGTAACTAACTTCACTTTGTAGATTGGTAAAAAGAACTAGTTCAGCAGCGACGCAATTCGAAATTCTAACGACGCAAAGTGAAAATTGGTGTTAATTCAGCAGCGACGCAACATCGAAAAAACGCAAAGCGAAACGACGCAAAGCGAGGTCTTGATGTTTTTAACATTCTCTTTTCCACGCCACCATTGAGGCGTGTCATTATACTCGATACCGAAGGTAAAGAGTATATTGGGAGTATGTCCGTCATGTTGTCTGTCCCTTTGTCTGTATGAACGCAACTTTTTTCCACACAATTCAAGCTAAAGACTTGAAACTTTTCAATTCTCTTTATCTATGGCATTGTAAAATAAAGTGTTAAGATTGGGGCTTTACAATAACTGGGGGGCTGGCAAATTGATAAATTCGATAAATTAAAATCGACAAATCGACATATTCGGCACACCCTTATAGTTAGAGTTACCAAATTTGGTAGGAAGATAGCTACTGGCATCCCCGAAAAATTGTGGTGCCACGCCCACATATTCCGCCCCCAGCAATTTTAAATCAGAAACGCCAATATCTTCCTCAGTTTTTGAGCTAGAGCTACCAAATTTTGCGCCAAGATAGTTGATGACGACTTTTGAAAATTTTGGATGCCACGCCCACCCATACCGCCCTAGCCAACCCAAGCCGCCCCAACTTTTCGTTAAAAACGAGAATGCGTGTATGTTTCATAGTTTTTGAGCTAAAGTCTCCAAATTTGGTAGGAAGATAACTGGTAGCGACACCCAAAGATATTTTGGAGACAGGCCCACCCATTACGCACCCCCAGCACACTTCCCCAACCTTTAACAAACTTTGAGCTAGAGTCACCAAATTTGGTAGGAAGATAGCAAGTGACATCCCAAAAAGATCTGCAGGAATAATTTGGATGCCATGCCCACCCATAACGCCCCCTTCCCCCACCTATAACAAACTTTGAGCTAGTGTCACCAAATTTGGAAGGAAGATAGCTGGTGGAATGGCATCGTACACCGCTTCCGCATTCGTACCCCTTTGCAATCAGGCCTCTTTTTACCGGTTTAAATACTGGTATGGAGTATAGCGCAGTCGATTGCGTCCGACTGCAACGTTTCCACTTGCTTTTTATTTTGGTTTCCTCAGTAGTCCTTATCCAACTATATATAATGTTGCTTCAATTATTAAGTCTAAAATCGACTTATTATTATAAACAAAACAAATTAACAACTTAATTTAAAGTAAGTATTATAAATGAATGCTTCAAAATAAGTCAAAAACTGACTTCACTGTACAACGTGTAAACCACTGACTGCGTGATCTGAGTTTTATCGTTCTTGCGTTTTGTCTAAGTTAAGCAAGTAGGCAAATCCAGCCCCACAACATATTCTTGTGTGCCAAATTTTTCTAGACGCACCAAGTTTTGCTTAGTTGTTTTTTAAAATCAATGACACAAAAAAAAAGTAGCAGTGCGGGCCCAACAACAACACTAACAACAACAACAAACGCTACTTGGGTAGTAAATCAATTATCAAAGGCACACAAATTTGAAAAAAAAAAAAATGTGCACTGTGCGAAGTGATACATGTACATAAAATTATGAAATTTAAATTTTCAAGCGCATTGTTCACTTATTTGTGAATGCAATTATTCATTAAGAAGCGGAAATCCGTTTCTTTTTTGCAAGTGTACGAACCTCTTTTATGACTTTGCTTGTGCGACGCGAAAGGGGGGGGCGGTGTTTTTTTTTTTTTTTTTTTTTTTTTGCGATTAAACACACAAGTTTTTTTAAAAACAAGGGGGGGGGATAAAAAGGGGAATTTTTTTTTTTTTTGGATGGGGAAAAAGGTGTTCAAAATATTGGGGGGGTACTCGAAGGAGTTGTCCAAAATAAAATTCCTTTCTTAGTGTCCACTTAAAACCTGCATGGAATATTTTGTGAAAATTTCAGCCTTCTAGCTCTTTTCGTTTAGAATTTGTACACTACGTTAATCAGGACAAACTCTTTTATATACATAGATAAGTCAATACGAAAATAGCGCCCAGAGGCAACGCGAGCAAGACGAGCATCGTCGACTGACTAGCACTTATATTAAAACGTCAGAAAAGCTTCAGTGCCGTTGTTTACAAAGTTATGAGCACATAGGTTAGGACAATCATGAAATTAAAGTCCAGTCAAAGACAGAAGATAAGTAAGTGAGAGGGTCTGCAAGTCGTACTCAATGGCAGAGTCTGATGCAACACCAAAAGAAATTCAATAGGCTTTACAGAAAAAAAGATTTAGCACAAAAACAGTCTTTAAAATCTTGAATAAGAATAGGTAGCCGAAACTACTATTAACGGTAAAACTCGAACCAGAAAAAATATGCTTAAATAATCTTGGTGATCCCAATTTACAAATTTATGTTCTTATATCACTGCAAAATGACCATAGAAGAACCACACAAACGAAACTGCCAAGAATACGCCCAAACAAGGTGTTACTATACACTGTTTCTTAAAATATCACAAAACAATATCGATATTCGATATTTTGGCAAAAAAAATATCACGATATAAATATATCATTTCTCTTAAATTATCGATATATTGATATTTTAATATATTATCAACAACCCTAAAGATAACCCTTTTACACGGTGAAACATTTCACTGAAACATTCGTTTGTAGGCAAAGTGTGTAGAGGGGTAAATGTTTCAGGCAAAGTTTCACGTTCAGTGAAAAAGCGAAACATTTTCTCAATTTGCTTTGCCTTATTCCGATAGCATGTAAACACAGAGTTGCACAGTGTTTGATGTGAATCATAAAGTTATCGATACAAAATATCGTACAAGCAAATATTAGCGCAAATAGTAAATACATACATTGGTTGTGGTATATAATTATTAATAATTATTATTGTTTATTAATAGAAATGTTTTGGACGAAAGAATTAATTGAACTGCTGTAAACGCAAAAAAAAGAGTTTGTCCTGATTCACGTAGTGTACAAATTCTAAACGAAAAGAGCTAGAAGGCTGAAACACAATTTTCCATGCAGGTAGTAAGTGAGACCTAAGAAAGGAATTTTACTTTGGACAACTCCTTCGAGTACCTCCCATACATTTTAGGGCACTTTTACCCATTCCAAAAACCAAACACATTACCCATTCCACTACTGCCGCCTGATTGTTGCACAAGCTGAGAGTTTGATCGCGAGCGAGAATACAAAAACAAAACAAATGCGCATGTCATAAAAAAAAGGATTGCAAAGGGGTACGGATGCGGCAGGGGTGTAAGTTGCCGCAAATATTTTCTGATGCAGATGGGGATGCCACCAGCTATCTTCCTACCTAATTTGGTGACTGTAGCTCAAAGTTTGTAAAAGGTTGTGGAAGAGGGGCTGGGGGCGGTATGGGTGGGCCTGGCTCCAAAATTGGAGACTCTAGCTCAAACACTATGAAAGATACACACATTCCCGTAGTCAAGGGCGGTATGGGTGGGCGTGGCATCCAAATTTTTGACGCAGATCTTAGTTTGGTGTCAATTGCTATCTTCCTACCAAATTTGGTGACTCTAGCTCAAATTTATAAAAAGTTGGTACTAGCCCCCCTTTGGCGATAAGGGAGGCTTGGCTCCAAAACTTTCATGAAGATATTTGGAAATCGTTACCAGCTATCTTCCTACCAAATTTTGAGACTCTAGCTCAAGCACTATGAAAGATACACGCATTCCCGTTTTTAACGAAGCGTTTGCATGGTTGGAGGCGGCTAAGGCAGAATGGGTGGGTGCGGTATCCAAAATTGTTATGCATTATTGTGGGGGTCATCGTGAACTATCTTGGCACCAAATTTGATGACTCTATCTCAAAAACTGTCGATGATATAGTTGAATGAAGTGTCAATTCTTAAGAGCTGTCACTAAATGTCGGACGCAATCGACTGCGCTATACTCGATAACAGTATTTAAACCGGTAAAAAGAACCGGTAATCAATAATTCTGATACAGATGGGCATGCCACCAGCTATCTTCCTTCCAAATTTGGTGACACTAGCTCAAAGTTTGTTAAAGGTGGGGGAAGAGGGGCTTTGCGCGTTATGGGTGGGCATGGCATCCAAATTATTCCTGCAGATCTTTTTGGGATGTCACTTGCAATCTTCCTACCAAATTTGGTGACTCTAGCTCCAAGTTTGTAAAAGGTTGGGGAAGGGTGCTGGGGGCGTTTAGCTCAAAAACTTTGAAAAATACACGCATTACCGTTTTTAACGAAAAGTTGGGTCGGCTGGGGTTGGCTAGGGCGGTATGGGTGGGCGTTGCAACCAAAGTTGTGCAGTTTTTTGGGGATCTTGGCGCAAATTTTGGTGGCTCTAGCTCAAAAACTGAGGAAGATATAGGCGTTTCTGATTAAAAATTACGGGGGGGCGGAATGGGTGGGCGTGGCACCAACATTTTTCGGGGATGCCAGTAGCTATCTTCCTACCAAATTTGGTAGCTCTTACTGTAAGGGTGTGCCGAATAGGTGGAATTGTCGATTTTGAGCTATCGAATTTATCAATTTACCAGCCCCCCAGTTATTGTAAAGCCCCAATCTTGACACTCTAATTTACTATGCCATAGATAAAGAGAATTGGAAGGTTTCAAGTCTTTAGCTTGAATTGTGTGGAAAAAAGTTGCGTTCATTCACAGACGGACAGCAACCATGACGGACATACTCCCAATATACTCTTAACCTTCGTTATCGAGTATAATGACGCGCCTAAATGGTGGCGTGGAAAAGAGAATGTTAAACACTTTGCTTTAATATTTTGTGAAATATTTTCTAATTTATTTATTTTATATCTTCTGTCGCTAAAATGTATATAAACTATCCGCGCAGCGACGTAAGCGGGCCACTTACTAGTCGACCATAAATTAAAATCAGAGTTGCATTTACAAAAAAAAACATAATGAAAAAACTTCATCGTGTAAATGTGACCAGATTTGCGAAGAAGTTTTAAAACAGAATGAAAAAAAAAAACATGATAAAACTTCATCGTGTAAAAGGTGGTCTAAGAAACAAGAGAATGAAGTACTATCGACCCTAATACATAAGAGTGAAATAACTTTAAATTCTAATGAGAATGAAATTGAAAGTTAGTTGCTAAGCGATGCGATCGTGGTTGGTTGTGCAGTAGGCAAGAACTATGTAGTTTTTTTGCTCTAAGAACTAAGACACCACTCTAAGTAGCGACAATCGGGTGATTTGTCGAAGTTAAAAATTTGTAGGACTTAGGGCCAGTTTCTCAATGTCAAGTTAAAATGACAGTTTATTAAACTCCATATAAATTTAATGCTCGTGTTAAAGTGGCTTTAACCAATTTGGTTTTCTCAATGTAAAGTTACTCAATATCGAAATGATTCTATCGCATAAATGGTGCTGCCAACCTTTACGAGCAAATCATCTAGTATTTTTTGGTCTTTTTTGTTTTGTGACTGGCAAAAATTTTAATCCATTGCCAACTGACAATTAAAATTAATAAAAAAAATACTTTGAATGAGCTCGACTGAAAACCGTCAACAGCAACGTGTACAAAACTTTCATGCATTTACTTTTTGACCTTGTGTAGTCAAACCAAAATATTTTGCTTTTAAGGTACGGCTCCAGCACAATAAAAAATTCCTGGCAGGAATGTATGATATATTTTAGAAGCGTGGGCACAAGAATTTATAGGGTGACCATAGTCAACTAACTTGTGGTAAAAATATGGCATTTTGCCTTATATAGCTTAGGAGATACATGGTCACACTGAGGCATCAAATGTAAAAAGTAAACAAACCAACAAACACAAAATAAAAACAAAAAAATTAAATCAAAATTTTTTTTGTCTGTCAGCTTCCAAAGGCATTGTCGTGGCTAAAATTTTCCGCACGTTTTTTTACTTTTCTTTTCCATTTTGCTATTGGTTTTCCTGTAGTCGGCACAAAATGATATACGTTTTGGTATATCCTGTGCCCAGCGCCATTGTGTACATATTGTAGAAAATCGATACTATTGATAACAGTTTAGTATTTTTTGCTACGTTGCTGGGTACCTAGAACACACGCAGCCAACAAAAAAAAATTCCCGATGCGACGCTTTTATATGGAAAATTTTTTTTTCGCTGTGCTGGATACCCACCTTAATAATAAAATAAATACAATGCAAGTGTCAGCTTGAGTTAGCTGTTTGCCTAACGATGATTTGAGCGATATTTAAATCGGCATTGAAAGGAAGTATAAATTTTAACAGGCACTCAGGCCTTATTTTAGTCTGTGTCTCGAATAAACATAAGCTGACATTGAGAAACTCAATTTTTACAAAACTATGGTTAGTTAAGCTAACCTGACATTGAGACAACTACACCCACGTGATTTCGGTGATCTAAATGCGCAAGAAACGACTTGCTGACCCAAGAGTTCGGCAATAGTTGATTTATCGTGTTCATGTGGTAGCACTAAAATTAAGAGAGGCGCGTAAAAGCGGCAACGTTTTGCCCTTAGGACAAAATATAATCCCTTGCTCCGGGTCAGCTCTAATGGTGGCCGCACACCGGAGTTGACAAAACGTTTTTTTGTCGGTCTTTGGTGGTCCGAAAATAAAACATGTTTTTTGGTATCGCCCACCAAAACAAACACCGTTCGTCAACCATTTTGTTTTCGACATGTTGTCGGCTTCGGTGTGCGATACAGCAAAACATAATTTTAGTATTGTTCAAGATGTCATCTGATTCGGACGAAGAAATTGACCCGCCGCTTGTCGTAAAATAAACGGGCCGCTGAGTGCTGGCCTGGTTCGTAAAGCACCGTTATTTTCTCTACAACAGACGAGAGCCGTAGCAATAAAAATTACAGAAAAGCAGAGCATATACAACATGTACAACACAACAAAAAACTACGAAGTAGCATTAATATGAGTGCGGCAATATGACATTTTTATGCAATTGCAGGGTTCTTGGATAAGAAATATATTTTTGTCTTCGATCGACATAATTGCTGCCAAGAGCACTCGACAAAATAAAAACATTTTTTCAATGTCGGTCTTTGTTTTGTTTGTTTCGATTCAGTGTGCGCGGCTCCATAAGCAATCGTGTATTATAGGTCACGAAAACTTGTATAAAATGTTCGTTTTGTTTGGTGTGCGTGGTCCGTATGAAACTCTATATAAAACCGGCTCTCGACAAAGATCGCTCTCGACAAATTTTATGTTTGTCGGTCTTGGTGTGCGCGCAGCCATAAGAAGCAATGCATTCATGTTTTTTAATTGCCACTGCTGGCAACTCAAAAATTTCAAAAACTGGCACATCTGAAAATCTCAACGCCATTAAGCTTGCTGCCAGGAGGAACCTCCAGATATTAAGGAGCTCCAACGGCAGGCAATGGTGACAGAGGTGTCTTCAAAATCGAATCCAGATAGCTGTTTGAGTGCCAGGGGAAGTGAAGCGCAAGACCCAGGACGCGACCGCTAGTGCCCTAGTGAGGAATATCAAGCATCTACCAATATTCTTCCCACTGACACTGACTTAGGTGACAAAAATGCATTGATGTCAGATTTGGCTTAAGCCATCTTAAATCTTAGCTTTGACTATAAGTCTGACATGGACGGTCACTTCAAAGAGAGCTTCTCAAAGCTGAAAAGCTATCTCATCGATAATGATATCCGGTACCATTTCGTAGCTGAGGACGAGCGTGCTTGTCGGAACGTCATTAAATGTCTGCATCGCTTCACGATGTAATGGATATTAAGGGTGTCTGATGCCCTTATGGAAATGCTATATCAATTTGCAGCCATTACACAATTGCTCACGAGACTTATGGTGAATCAATGCAAATATAAACCTTTTGAAACGATTGAAGCCGTCTTCTATTTCCCACGACACCATGTAGGGCACGGTTTTTTTTTCCGACATACTCGACAGCTTTAGCCCGCGGTTAATTGCCGGAGGTGACTTTAATGCCAAATACAATTGGTGAGGTTCCCATTCCATCGGTGAGCCTATTTAATGGCCTTACAGCAACAAGCTTCCCGATGTGCTAGGTACAGTTTTGTATATGCATAAGATCGTATCCAACAACGTGCTCATGTTGTGTTCTGATCAATGCGCTGTCAAGTTTCTGGTAAACACACCAGCCAGCACTAGTCGGCAAGGATCAACACATAAAGCGTTTTTAACTAGCTGCAGAATGGTTGACATTGCAACTGAAAATGATTTGGACAACGTTGCTAAGCACCTTAACGTTCGAAACCTCAACGCAGTGTCACATTTCCAAGCAGAGCAATTCACACAGAGGTGAACACCTCAGGTCTTCCGAAAATGTAGCTTTGGTTGCTGAGAAAAAGCGTCTCCGCCGAGTTTGGCACAATTATCACATTCTCAAAGATGAAACAGAGCTCAACAGAGCGGTCAAAGCTGGGTTGTTAAATATTTTTAAAAATTATTATTTTAAAATTCATTTGAAAAATATCAATGTGATATTTAATATAAGTCGCAGAATGGGCTTATTTGCCTATTGTACGTACGTCTTAGGCGCGACACAATTCTGTGTGTGCAATTTTATGCACGACAGCAGAGTGACAGAGAGGGACTCTGCTGTCGAGTAAGGTCTGACCGTATGGCGCTGACTGAAAAAGAGAAACGGAGATGGCAATAGAGTAGATGGAATAGTGAAATAGTGAGGCCCCGTTTCGCGAGTTATGCTGTTCAGTCTTGTGTGCGCTTCGAAACGAGCAGAGCTTGCTAGTGCAACAAATTAGTATTTGAATAAACAGAGACTTAATAAATTAAACTATGGATGAAAACATGCCTCCGTTATCAGAAGTGGGATACGCTTTGCCTACCGATCTTGGCACTGCATCCAACATTACAGCGCTGATAGCGCAAAACCGCAATCTCATGGAAATTATACAAAATTTGCAGACACCAAGGGTGGCCACAACTGATGAAAAGGTAAAACACGTGACCTTACCAAAATTTAATCCGGACGGTGCAGGTGCGGATGCCTCAGCATGGTGCACAACAGTCGACCTTATCATGGCGGATGATGTGGTTGAGGGCAGCGGTCTGGTGATGGCATTGAGCAAAGCGATAGAAGGTAGCGCCTCGCATTGGCTATCCCTATGTATGCTTTGCTGGCATCACTTGGACGCAGTTTAAGGAGCTGTTTATCGGACGGTTTGTTGGAATTGAGACGGGTGCAGCTGTTCTACTCAACGTACTAAACGGCCGACCAAAATCTGGAGAAGGGTTGGCTGAATACGGCACTCGATCCGTCACGCTGCTAATGTCAAAATGGAAAGCTCAAGATTTTGAAGAAATCGCAGTTTCCATAACATTGGCTCACATGGCTCAACTTGATGGTAAATTGTCACACTGGATTTTTACCAACAACGTTAAAACCCGTAATGAGCTCCAGCAACAACTACAAGCACACGCTTTTAATAAGCGCAGTTCCGATGGCGAAGCGTTTAATACTTTTGAACATAAGAAGCCCAAGTTTTCGACCCTGATTAAATGGAACTATTGTGGAAAGGCTGGCCATAAGTACACCGATTGTCGAGCTAGATTGGAGAAGGGCAGGAGCACTGAAAAGAATCACAACGGAAGCAGTACATCTGGAGCCAAGGAATGGAAGAGTGTCAAATTTTATAAGTGCGACGAGATGGGACATTTCGCATCCGCTTGTCCAAAAAACCGATCCAGTGGAAACGGCATAGCCTATGAGAAGCGTGTTGACATTTGCAGAGTAGCTCCACCATCTGGAATGATAAAGCTGTCTGGTGAGTCTGTTCCATTCTGCTTTGACTCAGGAGCTGAATGTTCGTTAGTAAAGGAGAGCGTCGCTAATAGATTTAAGGGAAAGCAAATTAATAATATTGTTAAACTAAATGGTATTTGTAACGATTCAATATGAAGCACACAGCAAGTTTTATCTAATATAAATGTTGAACAATATTATTTTGAGATTTTGTTGCATGTTGTTATCGATAAGTTTCTTAGTTATGATGTGCTGATTGGCCGGGAAATTCTTGGTCAGGGCTTTGGTGTATCAATAGACGCAGATAAATTTCAAATTTATAAAACAAAAATAGTGAATTTTGTAAATTTAGTTAATTACGAAAATATTATAAATTCCAATAGCGAAATTAACGAAACTGATAAAGTGGCACTGACCAACATTTTGAAACGATACTCTGATTGGTTTATTGACGGAATCCCAAAGACTCGAGTCTCCACTGGACAGTTGGATATTAGACTAAAATAATATCAAAAGAAAGTGCAACGGCGACCATACAGATTAAGTGAGGATGAGAAAGATCGAGTGCGATACAAAATTGACGAGCTACTGCAATCAAATATAATACGGCCAAGTTGCTCACCTTTCGCCAGCCCAATGATGTTGGTTAAAAAGAAAAATGGTACAGATCGCCTTTGCGTAAACTATCGTATGTTAAATGATAATACAGTGGCAGACAAATATCCGTTGCCTCTTATTTCGGATCAAATTGCCAGGCTTCGCGGCGCAAAATGTTTTTCATGTGTAGATATGGCAAGTGGGTTTTATCAAATCACAGTACATGGGGATTCTATTGAGCGAACCGCATTCGTAACGCCTGAAGGACAATATGAATTTTTGACTATGCCTTTTGGCCTGAAAAATGCACCGTCTGTTTTTCAGCGAGCTATAATGAAAGCCTTAGGAGCATTAGCGCATTCTTTTATATATTTTATCGACGTTTATATCGACGATGTTCTAATTATAGCTGAAACTAAAGAAGAAGCATTCGAACGATTAATTGTGTTAGAAACTTTAAGTAAGGCTGGATTTTCCTTTAATATAACCAAATGTTCTTTTCTCCAAACTAGAACAGAGTATCTTGGGTACGAAATAAGTGACGGAGAAGTTAGGCCAAATGCACGTAAAATTCAAGCATTAATAGGGCTACCTCCGCCACAAATTGTGTCACAATTAATGCAGTTTATTGGTTTAGCCTCTTATTTTCGGCAATTTGTTCCAAAATTTTCAGAGATATTCAAGACCTTGTATCTCCTTACGTCAAAGAATAATTCAGATTTCGTTTGACAATCAGAGCACGAACAAATTAGATCAAAAATAATAACGATACTAACACAAGCACCAGTATTAATCATATTTGATCCGAAGCATTTGATAGAGTTGCATACAGATGCAAGTTCAATTGGTTATGTAGCAATATTGCTGCATAAAATTGACAATAAACCCCATGTTGTTGAGTACAATAGCAAATGTACGTCTCCTGCCGAATCTAGATACAATTCATACGAATTAGAGACATTAGCAGTAGTAAACGGTATCAAATACTTTCATCATTATTTGCAGGGACGTAAATTTGTCGTTTACACGGACTGTAATTCCTAAAAATCTAGTCGAACAAAATTGGATTACCCCGAGAGTACATAGATGGTGGGCGTTTTTACAATCGTTCGATTTTGACTTGGAGTATAGGAAAGGCGAGCGAATGAAACACGTCGACTTTCTGTCACGAAATCAAGTGCCAGAAAAAAAATAAGAACATTGCTAAAATACCGGAAATGTGAATTAATTTGACAGAGGTAACTGACAATTGGTTGATATCTGAACAACAGCATGATCCAGAAATACTAGACATATTAAACTAAATTAAAAAATAATCAACTGTCCGAAAACTTAGACAAAACCTATGAATTGCGAAAAGGAATGTTGCACAGAATAATACAGCGAAACGGTAAAACAAAATGTTTGCCGGTAATTACAAGAAGTTTTAGATGGGCTATTATAAATCACGTACACGAAGCGGTTATGCAGATGGGAAAAAGATTGGATAAGGTTTATAGTTACTATTGGTTCGAAAATATGTAAAAATATGTGCGTCGATTTGTTGACAATTGCATTACATGTAAAGTATCTAAGTCACCCGGGGGAAAAGTGCAAATAGAGCTGCATTCAATTCCCAAAATAGATATTCCGTGGCACACCATACATATTGACATAACTGGTAAAATGAGCGGAAAAAAAGACGTGAAGGAATATGTCATTGTTATAATAGATGCTTTTACGAAGTTTGTGTATTTTTATCACTCCTTGAATATAGATACTGAAAGCTGTATAAAGGCTGTAAAATCGGTTATGTCAATATTTGGTTTACCCACGCGAATAATAGCGGATCAAGGTCGCTGTTTTACAAGTTCAGGTTTCCGAGAGTTCTGTTCTTCTCAAAAGATTAATTTGCATATAATTGCAACTGGGGCGAGTAGGGCCAACGGCCAAGTAGAGCGTGTACTGAGTACACTTAAAAACATGTTGACTGCTGTAGAAACCAGTCAGAGATCGTGGCAAGATGCGCTGGCTGATGTTCAATTGGCCATGAACTGTACGGCAAATAGAGTAACGAAGTTTAGTCCGTTAGAACTATTAATCGGTAAGGATGTTAGACCTTTTGGTTTGCTGCAAGTTAATAAAGAAGAAGATGACTTGGTAGATAAAGACAACTTGAGAATTCAGGCGAAGCGAAATATGGAGGAAAATGCTCGATATGATAAATGTAGGTTTGAATAAAAATAAATCAAAGATAATCAAACATAACGTAGGAGATCATGTTTTACTTAAAAATGAAGAGCGTCACCAAACCAAGCTGGACCCAAAATTCAAAGGTCCATTTGAGATAGTAGAATTATTGAATGGAGATCGATATTTACTAAAATCCTTAACTAATAAGCGAACCTATAAATATTCACATGAATTTTTAGGAGCAGTACCAAATAATAACATAGTTGAAGAGTTGTGTGAAGATAAAGACAGCACGACGGAAGATGCGTCTGAGGTTCAAGATTAAACAAAACAAAAAGAGATACGCAAGACATGCGTCAGAGTTTAACAGACCGCACCATAACAGACTGCACTTGTTATGGCGGGGGTCAGCATTGTGAGAGACTGCACCATAACAGACTGCACTTGTTATGGCGGGTGTCGAATTTTGAGAGACTACACCATAACAGACTGCACTTGTTATGGCGGGTATCGTAATTTTGAGAGACTTCACCATAACAGAATGAACTTGTTATGGCGGGGGTCAATATGATAATGTAAAAAAGGAATCACATCCCAATTTAATTATGATTTGATTTTATAGTTTTATAATAAAAAACAAATTGTGTAAAAGGAACTACAACTGTTTATAAATAACTAAGTTATAAAAATTGTAATGAAAAGAATGAAAAAAAAAAAATAATAAAATATAATTATGGAAAATGATAAATTACCTGCTAAATGGTTTTAATATTTTGTATGATTATGATAAAATGAATGTGACAAACAAAGTGGTAAAATGGAATTGTGTCCTGATGTTTCAAATGATAATATTGTCAAGACACAGAGACGTGTGATTTTTCAGGAAGGCCGTGTCGCAGAATGGGCTAATTTGCCCATTGTACGTACGTTTTAGGCGCGACACAATTCTGTGTGTGCAATTGTATGCACGACAGCAGAGTGACAGAGAGGGACTCTGCTGTCAAGTAAGGTCTGACCGTATGGCGCTGACTGAAAAAGAGAAACGGAGATGGCAATAGAGTAGATGGAATAGTGAAATAGTGAGGCCCCGTTTCGCGAGTTATGCTGTTAGGCTTGTGTGCGCTTCGAAACGAGCAGAACTTGCTAGTGCAACAAATTAGTATTTGAATAAACAGAGACTTAATAAATTAAACTATGGATGAAAACATGACTCCGTTATATATAATTTAAGTATATCGATTTATTGACATTTTTGATATTTCACTTTTTTTTCATTTTTATTTATTTATTTATTTATTCAAAATTGTTAACAAATCTAAGTAGAGTTAACTTAAGAGTTAAAAAAAAAAAAAAAAAAATTTACAATAAAATAGATGAAGTAAACAGCCTAAGCAGAGAACAAAAATGTCTAATAACATCACCGACCGATGGAGGTGTTTTATTTGCCAGTCCGGCCAGCTATGCCCCTTTACACAGCCTAAATTGTCAGTGACATTACAAGACTCTTACCAAGAACAGAGATGTTAGTATTAAATAGAAAAGAAAAACTTAAATATGAAAACTTAAAATAAAAGAAAAAAAAAAATAAATAAATGAATGGAATAAAAATATATAAATATAAATAAATAAATAGAAAAGTGTATTAAATAGAGATAGGTTGAGGGGGAAGTTAATGACCCGTTGGGGGAAAAGAATTTAGCCAGTCCAGCAAGCTATGCCCCGCTTCATAGCTGAAAGCAATAATTTGATTAGGGAGAGAGAGGTCTCATTAGAGAACACGTGGTAAAGGCTATTATATTGAACGCATAAAATACGAAATGGGTTGTGCATAGCGTAATCTGTTGTGCACGTTTTCAAAAATAAAGGGCGAAAGTTTCTAGTGGGTCTGGAAGGAATAGAGAAACGAAGATGACTTAAAAGAAAAGAAGAATCTATATCGCCAGCAATCAACTTTTGCAGGAAGGCAACACCAAGGACTATCCTACGATTGTTTAACGATGGGAGGCTAAGGAGAAGAAGCCTACTGGAATATGAAGGCAAGCGAAAATTACTATCCCAATTTAAGCCTCGTAAGGCAAAAAGCAGAAACTGCTTCTGAACAGATTCAATACGATCCTGGTTATTTCTATACTGGGGGCTCCATATATGGGGGCTCGTAACGTAAGGATCGTTAAACTCTTTAGACCAACGTTTAATGAAACCGAGAACACCTTTGGCTTCATTAACAATAGTAGCAATATGAAAGCCGAATGAGAGTTTCGAGTCAAAAAGAACACCAAGGTCCTTGACTGTGAAAATACGTTGCAACGGGGTATTGTCAATTGAGTATATGGTAATGAAGGGACTATTACGGCTGAAAGACATAAACATACATTTAGAACAATTGAGAAGCAACTGATTAGTAATACTCCAAAGTTGTATTGAATTTAAATCATCTTGTAAGCAAGTATGGTTCAGAGAATGACAATAAATGAAAATAAGTTTCACATCGTCCGCGTACATGAGAATGCGAGAATGTGATAAAACAGTCCGTTTGCATTTTCGAGAGGAAAGCATCATGTACCAAGGTTGTGAATTCTAATAAGTTGGTCATAGTTGATCGATTTTTTACGAAGACGTGTTGAGCAGGGGATAAAATTGATTTGCAGAAATGTTGCAAAGACGAAGTGATAATTTTTTCAAATAATTTAGGGATAGCGGACAATTTTGCAATGCCCCTATAATTTTCAATATTGGACTTCCCACCTTTTTTTGTGAAGAGGGATAATAAGCGATTCTTTCCAAAGGGATGGAAAGACAGAAGATTCAAGGGATAGATTAAAAAGCTTAAGCAATGGGCGAAGAAGAGAAGCACTAGCACAAAATTATCAAATTCTTTAGGATTTAACGTAAATTGCCGTTTGCAACGAATAAGATAATTCTCATAGCACTGAGAATTCAGGAGAAGAAAGTTTGACTTGGCAATAATGTATTTAGACAAGTCAGCACTCAAGCCAGACCTTTTATATTTTTTATAATATTTAGATATATTATTTTGTAAAGACGATAGTCTTGGGCTTAGAAGAGACGGACAACGGAGTAGAGTTAGGGACACATTCGTCCAATAGAGAATTTAAGGTGCTATAAAATAATTTCAGGGCAATATTTATATCAACCGCATCATATAGAAAAGACCAGTTGCCAGAATACGTTGATTTAACAATGAGTACTTTCCTTTTGGAAAGCAACGGCGAAGCAAGTTAGACACTAAAGGAGAAGACATAACAGGATTGCTAACAGACAATGTAACTTCTAAGGTAGGATGATATGCATCCTCTGGGACAGACAAAGGGGATGACCTAGAGACATTGGCAATACAGTCGTTGTTAATAAATACAAGATCGAGAGTTTTACTCAAATAATTAGAAATTGAATTAATCTGAAATAATGCAAGGTCAAGCATGGCTTCTAAGAAGTCATGCTGGGCAGATAGCACAAGATAATTTATATTGTGACAATAAAATTATTTGAAAAAAGTTCACAATTAGATATACATGGATTTAACCACGTTTCAGTAAAACAAATTATATCTGAATGGAGTGAAAAGCTACTCAAAAACAAGTTTTTAAGTTTTGAAACCAGACCAATAACATTCTGATAAATAATAGATATTTCGTCAGAATTTAGTTTTTTGGATCGACAGAATTCTTAGTTGAAAAGGATACAGCTTGGAGGTTAACAGGTACAGGCAGTTTCTTTTTTTTTTGGCAAAAACTCATGAACCACCGTATGAGGGGGCCAAAATTTGGGATCGCAGATAATTGGAAACAAATCTTGAGAGACATTATTTTAAAAGAAGATATTTCGCGAGGAGAAGAAAAGTTAAATTTCGTAATAGAAACACTTGCTGTAGTTTTGCTAGCAATATAAGCAGCAACTGAGTCACAAGTAGTTTCAGCGGAAAGTCGCGACACAAAAACTTGCTTGCGAGGAGCCACTACTGTTAAAATAGGAGGTGGCTGGGGTACCGGGACAGATATATAACTATTTATCGTGATGATCTGGGCAGGATCCAAAACCGGAACAATAGTATTAATAACAGGGGAAATAACAGGAGAAATATTCAGACAATCGCTTGGATTTGGAGACAAGGATAGCATTGGAGACAGTTCCACATTACCAGGCATGAATGAAGATGAAGAGGGTGAATGGGCAGACATTACAGGAACATTCAAAAATTCTGGCTCTAAACGGCGATAAGACAATGACTCAAATTTAAAAATAAATTGAGAAAATCCAAACTCGAGTCAATGTCAGTCATAAGCATATTTGCCGACTTTTTTTAGTTTTAAAAACTGATTTCTCACAGAATTATACATACTAGAGAAATCAATTTGCTTATCAATGCACATAGGGCATGACCAACGCACGCCGTCACAGCCCTTTTTGGCTACAGCATTAATCTTGTCACACTCACGCCCATTAATACCTGCACATTTAGCATGCATAAAATTCTCACACAACCAGCAATTAACAAAAAGAGGCTGTACTGAATCGTCGGACTGCTTAAATTAACAAGGCTTTTTGCAACGAAACGAATGAATATCAACATGAGTGCGTGTTGTCTCAATCCATACGGCACTCAGTAAAAATTAATCGAGAATAAATCAAGCGAAAAATGGAATGAACAATTTGGCAAAGCCGAAGATACTCGAATTTCGTTCGAGCCGAGGAATGTGGTCAGCAAAAGTGGACGGTGGAAAAAAAAAGCGGACGAGAGGCGAAGTGTGGCGAACATTTGCAAACGCTAGAAATTAAATTAATGAATGTGTAACCGCCACATAAAACAATGTTTTTACATTCAAATATAAATTAAATATAACGTATACATATGTAAGCATATTGTAATATTACATTGACTTTTGTTTTTTCCATTCTTCTATTTTATTACGCACGGAAATAAAAAACAGCTAAAAGCCGGCGTGGCATTTCAATGCATTCAAAATTAAAACTCTTAGGCGGGTTTACAATGTCAGCTTGCCTTAGATTGAAACTTTTAAAAATTTGAAATTCACGTTGCTAGTTTACATTGGCAGCGTGTACAATCGGTGAACAACGGATTGGAACTTGTCTACAATATGTAAACAATGCAATCAGCTGATTGAAACTCGGCTAACACGTGAAATGGCACAAAAAATAACGATTTTTTTCCTTACATAACAATGATTTTATTGTTATTTATTCGTTAATATGTACTTAATAAATATAAATAGTGAATTCTATTATCATTTACCTCAGTACATATTGAGTAAAATAGAGGTAAAAACTAAGGAGCTTTCAAGCACATGTTACTAATTTCGATAATACGCCATCTATTGACAATTTTTAAAACTTAATTATCGAATAGGCTTTTCTCAATGCGATCTGTGAAACAAGTGAAACCATTTAGAGATTGAAAGTGCGTGAGACGAACTTATGTGAAAAATAAGTGTGTCAGACAGGAACAAAACATTTTGCAATCTCAAGCTGACATTGTAAACCCGCCTTTAAGGCGTGTCAAGCTGCTGATATACAAGGCTTTAATTAATTCCGATCTGGGGCACTGCCAGCCCAAAAAACTGTGACATCATACGGAAATTCCAAAACAAAGCACTCTACTGTACACAAATGCGGAGATTCACAATGAGTTCAGAGTTCCTTTTGTGAATGGTTAGATTTCAGGCTGAGCAAAGCCCACATGGAGCGCTTGGACAGGCACATCAACCTCGTTGCCATCAACTTGCATGACAACAGAACTGTCACCCACCGTCTAAAAATACATCCACCGAAGGAATTGAACTGCTCTACCCTTTTTAAACACACCTTACTTAGTCGCACAGATAAAATAATTGAAATGTCAATGGATTTTAAAGATTCACAAATAAAGATCACCTGTTAGGAAAAAAATAGAGAGCTACCGTGAAAGTTTAGTTTTGTTGCTGTTGTTCTTTGCTTTTATTACCCCACAGTGAGTCAGTCAGTCAGGACAAATTAATATTAATTTTAGATTGAGTGTTACGTATGGAAAGTAACGCACAGGCAGCTCGATTGAATTTGCATTCTTACCTGTGTGTGTTCTTTGGTGCGCCTTTAAATGTGAACTTTTCGTATAAACTTTTTTGCATCCAAGAAATTGGCACTTGTGTATCCGGCGTTTTGAGTCCGGGCTGCGATCGCTGTGATGCTGACGCGGATGGTGATTTTTGGTAGATGCTGTTAAGATAAGTACGGGTTTAAAAGTGTATAGCCCAATAGAAATAGCATTAACAGTACGCACCAGCTGTGGGCTTTACAAGGTTTGAAGCTACCACACCGACTATTTGTGGCGTCTGTTGCTGTTGTGATACCATTGAGGAAGTGTTCTCCGCATTGGTGCTGCTGTTGTTATTGTTATTGATATTGTCGGAAGCGACGGCGCTGAGCACGGCAGCAACATTCGAATTTCCATTGTTTTGCATTTGTAAAACACGGGCAAGACTGATGCCGGCAGCTCCAAGTGCTCCATTGGCTGTTGTTAGCCGCACGATAGTGCTGCGAGGAATGTTGTTGCTTTGGTTGCATGTCGACTGATCAACGCTGATGATACTACTGCTGCTGTTGCTGTTACTGCTAATGCAGCAAGTTCTTATAGAGCTGCAGTTGCTGGCTATTTTGTTAACCACCTGTGGCGAAATGCTTAGATGTTGAACAGCCAACTGTTGCCGCTGCTGTTGCAGCTGCGTCGTTGTTGCCTGCGTCAGTGAAGAATTCCTGGCGATTAATGACGTTTGGCCGCTTGAGCTCAGATTTGTGGATGCGGATGTGGAGTTTTCTGCTGCTGGCGTCTGCTGCTGTCGTTGGCGTTGCAGTTGCTGTCGATGTTGTTGCTTTATGAGTCCGGAAACTTCACTGGCATCAATGTCCTGCGGTCGATGCTGCTGCTGATGGTGTGACGGCTGTGCATAATTATGCCCACAAAGGCTCGACTCGGGTGATGATGGCGGCGTCAACGGGGGAAGCACAAAGTCATGCACACGGCGCTGACCATGACCCAAATGATAATGTTTCTGCGCTTTAGCCTGCATCACACGAACCTTAATGGCTGGCGTGCTGCTGTTGCTTGAGCTGAGAGTCAAAGTGCTAAAACTGCTGATGCTTACGGTGCTTTTGCTTCCATTGCTGTTGTATTTACTATTGCTAGTTGGCGTCATGTTGCCAGTGCTGCTGACACTCGGATTAGGCGATATAGCTGAGGGTGGCATTGCAAACTGCCCGCCCAATTTGTCCTCACAAGACAATCCATGTGCTGCGTCCTCTTCATCCTCGTCGATGCGCTCTTGCTTCACCAACACCGCACAGCTGACAGCCTGTGAGCCATTGCTGTCCCATGACATGCCCGAGCAGTTCGACGACACAGATGAGGTCGTCGATATTGAATCTAGACTCTCTTTGATTTTCAGCTCCTCCAGCAGGCGTGCCGGTGTTGAGAATATGTCCCAGGTGGTATCCAAATCTGTTTGCATCGTCTTATAGTGCTTGGGCTCGTCACGCAAATAGCGCTCAAGTTCATAGCAGGTCTGCAAAATTGAAGAAAAAATTCAATAAGTGTTTGAACTCACGGGCTATGTCTAAACACCTTTTTTTTTTGTTACACGATACCTGTTCGACTTCTATGAACACATTAGTATGAATAACTTTATCTTCGATGTGATAACTGATGATTACAATAAAAAAAATTTTTATATTTATAATCAAACTACATATTATTATTATTTAACAATTTTCAGTAATTTCTCAATATATACTTATGGATTGTTTTGATAAGACTTGATTTTAAATATAAAAATATAAAATATTTTAATGCAATCATCACATAAAAGATATAGTTATTTATACTAATGTGTTCATAGAAATCGAACAGGTACCGCTGTTATCAGATTAATATGTCTTTGATTGATTAATAAGTTCTAAGATATTCAAATATTTTTATAATAATAAAGATCAAAATAGGTTTTAATAATATATGTAAGTATGTTTAATAAATGGTTAACCATGAATAATTTTTATCATGCAATTTTTTTAAATCAAATTGAACATCAATTGCCGGAATCATAATAGTTGAGGCAGGTCAATAAATGCCGAAACATCCACTAATAGCCTATTTCCACTGCTCAGTTATTCATTTAACAGTGAGTTAACAGTAACTGAAAAACCTACGACGAAAAACTAACGAAATATATGCTAACGCCACAAAGGCATGACTGCCGAAGGCTGGTTGGTCTCCTGACAGGCCACTGCCTAGTCGCAGTACACGCAAAATAGCTAGGCATAACAAAGATCGACGAATGCAAGAAATGCAAGGATCCAGGTGTCAAGGGACCGCTAAAGCACCTTCTATGCAGCTGCCCAGGACTGGCAGCACAAAGACTACGCTACCTCCAAGTTTCCTTTCTAGCTTCGCTCGAAGAAGCCAGCAAGATGCAACCCAAAAAGCTTCTGGCGTTTGCCTGAAGCACACATACTCCACAGGACTACATATCGAGATAGTCCATCGAGTTAGTCCTAATCGGTCTATGTGTGGAACTCCCCTGGGAGTGTCAGCCGGTCCAACTTAACCTAACCTAATAGTAACTGAGGTTCAGTTTGCATCTATTCTCCTATAAGGAATTAACTGAAGTAAAACTGACCGTAAATATTAACTGAAGAATAACTGAAGAGAAACTAGTTCATATAAAAACTTATTCGATAAAACTCGCGATGTTTCATCGAAAAAGTCACAAATCAGCTGATTGAACGTTGAAAACTAAGCCCAATTTTGTATTATATTTTTAAAATAATTAATATACAGTGAAACTTCGATAACTCTTAGCCTCGATGAGCGAAAAACCTTGATTAATCATAGTATTTCTTTGGTCCCTTGAAAAAGTCGCGATTACTCGTAAAAAATGCTTGCATTTCGGTCCCTTCGATAAGTCGTATTTTTCTTGAGACATTTTCTATCAAAAGCCTCTACAACTCGTATTCTTTTCACAAAAGTCTCTGCAACTCGTATTTTTTTATTTATATTTTTTCACAAAATACCTTACGAGACGAAAACGTAGTACATTTTTTAACCGTTATTATTTTACAGTTACGCTTATTCATAGGTTTTGCTTTGTTTTCTGCAACTAGCGTAGATTAGTTTTAATTGAAACGCAATATGTCGAGGAAGTGCACCATATTCCCAATTCAAAATAAATCAAAAAATTATTCTTGCCGTAAAAAATGGTGAAAAACAAGTAGAAAATGCGAAAAGGTTCGGTATTGTGCCATCTACTATCACATCAATTTTTTTTTTTTTTTTTTTTTTTGCCTAGGCTGCACACAGCCAAAACACTTTATATACCTTACTCTGTCGCACTAACAAAACAAAGTCAAGAGAGTAAAATAAAGAGAGCAACGTGGCGGTCTCACTCGCACTCACATGTTCATATCAGTAGGTACCTACTTTCTCGGATGACACTACCATGTTGATTGTATCATGCACTGGCTACACTGACTACCTGCTCGCTCACAAACACACAAAAAACGGACAGACCTAGAGACTCGCGACTGTTCTGCTGCTCACTATTTGGAAGCAAAGCAAGCATGACTTGCAGTTTATGCGCGGCATACTTTTTCTGCAAAGTTTGCATTGAGAGAGTTTTGCAAACCTCTCTCAGCGCTAATTTTCTGCATGGATCCAATAGCACGGGTCGTGAATGATAAGATTCGCTGCATGGCGTGATCCCTCTATCTAATTTTCTGCTCAGTGATACAATTCAATAATAACACAAAGTTACTTACGAAGTACGTGTGCCCATGATAGAACAGCTGGGTCACAACGTAAGAGTGCGAAAGGAAATGCATATCTTTGTGGTCTCTTGTTATCTGTGTTGCCGTCCTGAAAGGACCACAACTAATAACACAGGTCTACAAAATGACATTTTTTTTTTGGTGCCGCTTATCTAATGCTATAATTTGGTTAATTAGCCCTCAAGATGTCGTGCGAAGCGGTCAAAATCTTGAAGCTACGTGCAAGTTTGTATCAATCGATAATTACCTAAAAAACGTATTTTTTCATACTTAATGTCATTATAATTGATTAATTTTTTTTTTAAATTAATATTATCGATATTGTTGTATTAATAGAGTAACATAATTAAACGTAAGCAATTAAACATAAGCCCACGGTGCCAAAGCTTTAAGCTTTCAAGCATACATTAAATAAGGGAGAAGTCCTAATGGTGGACACCCCTAAGGTTTTTGTGACATTAAACTGTCAGAAATCAACGTAAAGCTTAGCTGTTGGTATCGTAGGAAAGCTAGTTCAATTGCCCATCGATCAGTGTAAGGCATTATGCACATTTCATTCGTTTTTTGAAAGATATATAGGATTTAATGAAAATAGTCAAAATTTATTTACCCTTGCGAAATCTCGAAAACTGTACGTAGCATTAAAAAAGTAAGTATCAAGTTTTAATCAGGGTACCGAATGTACTTGAAATCAGTTTTACTTACAGCGGCACCAAAATCATTGTATACCAGTGTTATTGTGCCATTTTACATGTGTTAGCCAAGTTTCAACCAGCAGCCAAGTTCCAATCCATTGTTCACCGATTGTACACGCTGCCAATGTAAACTAGGAACGTGAATTCAACATTTTTAAAAGCTTCAATCCAAGCCAAGCTGACATTGTAAGCCCGCCTTAATCGTTCAGAAAAAACACGCAACAGAGAACACAAGAGAACCGAAAAAAGGGTCTTGCTCTGAGGGCGACAGATTGCGGTACGTTTTTTTCAGTCTTTTAGGCAAGAGGACGGCAACAAAAATAAGTGTTGAAGGTTTTTTGCGAGCTTTGCTGACGACAACACTAATACAATGACAAACACACCGATACGATCTTACTATAATGTTTGTATGTATTGTGAAACGAGATTTTTACCCCACAATCATCAAAAAAAATAAATCAATGTAAAAAAAACGAAATTGGGCAAAAACATTAATATCATCAAATTGTTACTAGGAATCGAACCAGGGCCTCCCGGATGCGAGCCGGGCATCCTTACAACTAGACTATTCGGGAGTGTTGTTCAAAGGGCATTTATACCTAATAAAACGCTTTTAAAAAAATGTCAATACTGGGATTTGATTTCCGGATGAGAACCAGGTATCCTAACTACTAGACTATACGAGTGTGTTGTTAGACGTGCCTTTAAACCTTATACGAAGCTATTAAAAAGTTTATATACATACAAGTGAAGCTATTAAAAAGGTATTAAAAAAAGTTTTGTTGGCTTCGGTGTGGTCCTATCCTTAATGTTAGCGAATTCAAAATTTGCAAATATCTTGGTATGCTTGCGTCAGACAAAGTAAAAACATAGAGTCGGCACGCTGACTGGGGGCTGATATTATCTGCAGACTTTATACTTGAATCATAGTAATTCAGTAGGAAAAACCTACAGGGAAGAGTTTTTTAATGTAGCGTTTAGCTTTTTGTGCTCAGGTAAGTTTAAAATCTGTGTCTCTCCAACAACAACTAATTAAACCACAATTTAATTAGCTCTGCTTTTTAAAAAAAAAAAATAAGTCGTGAATCAAACATTTCATGGGTTTAGAATAGAGAGCTGCATGAATGGCAAAATAGGCGCATTCGAATTAACAACGCTCAAAATGAGTTGAATTGAATTGAGTGAATGAATGCGCTCGCGTAAGACGAATTCAACAACATTCAAACGAAAAACGACGAATAGAATGAATGGGAATAAGGGAGAATGAAAGAATGCCGATTGAATGCATTCGAATGCCACGCCGGCTTGTTGTTGTTTTGAACAACAACAAAAACAACAGCGAAACACAAACAAAATACAATCTCGTCCGCTTTTTTCCCCCTTCCATAACTTGAGTAGTTCGAATGTCTTCGGCTTTGCCAAATTTTTCATTCCGCTTTACGCTTCATTCATTCTAATTCACTCCACTGAATGTCTTTGGTTATGAGTCGCAGCACACAACATAATCCAATTCATTCATTCACTGTGTGCCTCGAACTCGCTCAATTCGAATGCATTCAGTCAAACGTACGTTGTGAGTGAAGCCATGCAGCTCTCTAATGCATATTTAAGGGAGAATCACCAATGAGGGCACCCCTTTGGTTTTTGTGAATTAAAACTGTCCGAAATCAACGTAAAGCTTAACTGTTGGTATCGTACGCTAGCTAGGCATTATACACATTCCATTCATGTTTGAGAGATATATACTCCAATCTGGCTAATCCGACAATTGTTTTGCACAAGCTTCTCGGATTGACCATTTTTCCGGATTATGGAGACGAATTGAATAGCCTCATCAGCCCGAAAATTTGAAAAAAAAAAAACCATCTGTAATCCGACAAAAATATAATTTTTTTCTTTTAATGTAAAAGTTATGTGCTTTCTGTTTGTTGACATTTTACAAGCCAATTATATAAACACCATACCCCAAAGAACGATGCATTAGCACTGAATGAGATTATAGTACATATTATTTTAACGACGCTTTTTTCATTTTAAATTGGCGCCTTCTGGTAAGAGAACAGACATTGAATGACAAAATGAATGTATAAAAACGCGGTGAAAAATGTCGGATTGTAGAGCGGTTGCCAGATTTGTCGAAAATCGAAAAAAGTGTCGGATTGTAGAGGGGCCAGATTGGAATGTATATTGAAAAAAGTCAAAATCACGATTTTTCAAAAAAGTGTTCCAGTGGTGGACACACCCCCCCCCCCAAACACAAGATAATTGTGAAAATGAAGTACTTAAGTTTTTGTTTTTTATTCAATTAAACAATGAAAATCAAACGAAATTATTATTTTATTAATTACTCTTCCTCGTAATAATCAGTATCGCAATCGATGTATCGATTGATGTAACGCACGCTCAACATTGCTTACATACCTAATTAAAATGGCGCGAGATTTATAAAAATCGAAGTAGTTTCTTTTTTAGTTTTTTTTCCACCAAAACCATCTTTCTTTTTTGGTTCTTTCTCAAATAAAACCAATTAATTTGCAAACAAAACAAATTATGTTGCGAATGCACGTCTTTTCTAAGCGCGCTCATTTTGAAATATGAAGATGACACAATCGAATGAAAATATCGATTACAATTAGTCGTGTTCAAAAGGGGGTGTGCAACTTAGGAAAAAGCACGGTTTTCACATTTTTGAATGTAAAACCCAAAATATTGAACAAAAAATGTGGACTACAGATTATGAAAGAGCATGAAAAAATGAATAAGAAAAAATGTATTTACCTATGCTGAATCGTTGAATAATTCAATTACATATGCTTTTTTAATATTAAAAAGTTTAGATCGAAATATTGGTATTTTAATTTTTGTCTCTGGAGCATCCACAACTAAGTATAAACACGTGTAGACGACATATAAAGCAAGCTGGCACTAAAAGCTATCAAAAACAGTCATTAGACCGCGCTAGCATCAAAACTCGCCAAAAAAAAAAAAAACGATCACGAACGATAACGATCAATTCCGTATAGCGTATTTACACTGGCGACGCTAGCATTTCGCTTTCTTTATTTGAAAAGTTTGAGCTGCTGCCAGTTGTTGTTGTAATGGCTGCCAATATTGTTGCTGTTATTGGTGCATTTGTATATTTTGAGCCCCTTTTATTTATCAGGCTGGCATTCTCATAATAAAACCCTTATTAAAATTTTTTCATATTGCTGTCTGGGTTTTTTCCATAACTAAGCGGGAAATACATAGATGTACGTTGGTAATTCCCGTTTTTTTTATCTGGTATCAGATAGTGTATTAGCAACATCGAATAGCAAAGTGGCTAATCCATTCTATTACCGCTGCCAGCGAATATACAATAAGTTTGCAAGTTATAATTTGTATCTAGCAGTCGCTACAACATTCCGAGCACATAAATTGCATTGAAATTACAGTTAAGACTTGCAAGAATAAGTAAAAGTAAATACAGCAACAATGAAAAAAATTCATGTAAAATGTCCTGTAGTAGCACGCAAAAATTAAGTTAAGCAGTTGACGAATATGCCTAAACTTTGTGGTACACTCAGATACAAATTCGTTCTTAAAGTACCAAACAATTTTTAACCATTACTATTGGTGGCAAAAGTCTGTTAAGTAAGACGCAAGAAACTTGAAACTTTGCATTTATTATACCCTGAACCCATAAATTGGGTAAAAAAGGGTATAATGGTTTTGTGCAAAAGTATGTAACAGGCAGAAGGAAGCATCTCCGACCACATAAAGTACTTATATATATTCTTGATCAGCATCAACAGCCGAGTCGATATAGCCATGTCCGTCTGTCCGCCCGTGTGTCTGTCCGTCTGTCTGTCTGTCCGTCTGTTCTCTGAGAATACAAGAGCTAGAGATTGAAGTTAAGTCAGTTTTTTATTTTGTTGACATGGATTAATATTTTTAATAGCTAAGCATACTTTTAAGGCGTAAAGAGATTTAATGTATTTATTGCAACTGGGTTCAGGGTATTTTCTAGTCGGGCTCTCCCGACTGGAGCCTTCTTACTTGTTTTTTTCTAAGTCTGGGCCAGATAAATTTTTAAAATTGTTATTGTTCCCTTTCTGATGGCTGGAAAATCGCTAAATTTGATAACTTAAAATCCATGAATCCAACTGAATGGTAACAACACCATCCCCACCAACCACTAAAACGGTATTACCCGCGGTGGAGCGGCAATCCTGATCAAAGCCGGCATCAACTTTAGCGAGTTAGCCACTCTAGAGAAGGACTGGGTCCAGTGCGCCAAAGTTAATGTCTCCAGCCCACTCTGGGACCTCACATTGCCGTGGCTTACCTTCCGCCAAGAGAAAAGGTGACCAAGAGCCACTTTGATCTCATGGACGACATGGGAGCCAGATTCATCATAGCCAGAGATTTTAACGCCAAACATGGAAATGCTCTCCACAGATGCATTCAGCGTAGAGGGATTGATTGCCACTCCACCAGGTAACCTACCTATTGGCCCACTAACCTCCTTAAATATCCCGATATCCGGATTCTATCTGAAAACAGTGCAATCGAACCACAATTAAATGTTCCTGCCACCAGAACAAGGATGATTGGAAAGGGCACCAATCCATGCTTACGCAGCATGGATGATGAATAAAATTGACCCCGCCCAGAATCTCTCCACCCCAGAGCAAAGCGACGCTGCCGTCGCAGAGTTAACCCGGGAAATGCATAATGTCGCTGCACATGCGTCACCTAGGATATCGTCCACAACAAGGTCACCCCACAGGGACTTATATATTTGGTCGCCTGAAATCACAGTGCTGGTCACCGAGAAGAGACGCCTCAGAAGAATCTGGTTTGAAACCAGAAACCCAAGGGACAAGAACTTCTTTAACAGAGCCGCAAAGCAACTGAAGGTCCAGTTACAGTCGCTGAGACTGAGCGCAATTGAGCATTTCCTAAGCAAAATCAAGCCAAGAGATCTCCAACATAACATGTGGCAAGTGACCAGTCTAATTCCAGTCAGACAACCATTGAGAAGGTTGAACTGAAGATTAGGGTTGCATGGAAGCTCTCGCAATACAGCTTTTTCTTACTCCTCGCAGAAAAATGTTGGCTAAAACATTTAATAAATGATTCGACAAGCCACTTCCCCACCCCACAGAAAAGAGCAGAGGCTGGTTTGATCCTAATCAATAATTAGGCTTCAGACGCTCACACTCCACACCAGAGCAATGAAACCTAGTAAGCACCATCATCAACGCCTTTGAGAAAAAGAAATACTGCTCCGGCGTTCTACGGGATATCAAACCGGTTCGGCAGAGTATGGCAATCCGGGATACTGCTTCAAATCAGTAACAGCTTGCCATACCCGCACTACGTCCTACTGCGAACCCACCTTGGCGGCAGAACCTTCCTGGTGAGAAGCGGCGAAGCAAGGATATCAACACTGGAGTGCCGCAAGGCAGTGTACTTGGCACGATCCTGTACACGCTCTACGCAGCCGACCTACCAGTCATCCAGAAAGTGTGCCTAATGGTTACCACCTATGCCGACAACACCGCCTTCCTGGAGACCTCCTGATCCACCATTGACACCTCTGCATTAGAGAGCTGCATGAGTCCATTCACAACTGTAATTTAATAATTTAGTATATATACATACATACATAGCAGACTTCATACTCGAATACATTCAGTACTACTCGAATATAACTGTATATCGTTCACGTTTACTCATAAAATTTTGTAGAAGTATTCTATTCCATTCAGTTCATTTTACACATTGTACATTCGAATGCCGTTTTTTTGCCATTCATGCAGCTCTCTACTCTGCATCAATACAGAGACAGCTGGACGCTGTCTGAAATAGACAATTTTCAAAAATCTCTTCCCATGTATTTTTTATGATTTTTTAAAATTGCCACTTTTCATACAAAATAAACACTTTTAGTAATTTTTAGCAATTTTCAAAATATCATAAAAAATACATGGAAAGAGATTTTTGAAAATTTTATTTTTCAGACACTATTAGAATTGTTTGAACATTTTTTGTTTAAGCCCAGAGAGAAAAGTTTCATAAGAAGATTTTTACTAAAATTGAAATCTTTCAATGGGCACTTAATGGGTTAAGAAGAGTATTGTATATTTCAAACGGAAATTAAATGACCTTTCCATCGATACCATACTTTGACCATACATTCCATAAAACATTGCGCATACCACAAAAAACAAGTCGTACGAATTAATAGTGTTTTGGGATTGTAATACCGAAGTAGGGTAGTAACCCAAAAAAGAACGGCATAAAAAAACGACATAAAAAGTGGACAGAAAGGTGCATAAAACAGCGGAGGTACTCTATACTTTACATAAGAGAGAAAGAATGGAAAAGAGCTAGAAGGCTGAAATTTTCCATGCAGGTTTAAAGTGGGCACTAAGAAAGGAAATTTATTTTGTAAAACTTCATGTATCTTTTCGCACAGTGCACATTGTTTTTTTTTTTCAAATTTGTGTGCCTTTGACAATTGATTTACGACCCAAGGAGCGTTTGTTGTTGTTGGGCCCGCACTGCTACTTTTTGTTGGTGTCGTTGATTTAAAAAAACAACAACGACAGAACAAAACTTGGTGCGTCTAGAAAAATTTTGCACACCAAAATACATACATATGTTGTGGGGGTGGATTTGCCAACTTGCTGCTAATATAACTTAGACAAAACGTAACACACTTAAATTAATAATATACAATTTCGAACAAGCAAAGGCCGTTCACATACATAAGTTTGTATAAAAATCTATGCATGCCTGCGTTGTACGTGTGAACCACGCTTTTCGTCCCAAACTCAAAGAGCCGCTTAAAACTTAACAGAGTGCGCTCTTATGATAATTAGATAATTTCAAATCTCGCTCCGATCATGCTCCTCTGTTGTTGCTCATTTACGTGCACTCTCTATTTTATGTGCGCGCTCTGCGTATCAACCATAAAGTTCAATAACCTAACCTTCTCCGCACTCACTAAATCAAAGCTAAAGGCTAAAGTACGTGTGAGTTTGACTATGCAATTCACTTAACTGCAGCCTCTTAGATATGTTTTGCTTTGATTCAGTGCGTGCGAAGAAGGCAGCGATACTACGCTCTTTGTTTGACTTGCAGAGCGCGCGCATACATAAGAGAGTGAGCCTAAATCATGATACAAACAAGTGGAAGCGTTGCAGTCGGACGCAACCGACTGCGATATACTCGATACCAGTATTGAAACCGGTAAAAAGAGGCCTGATTGCAAGGGGGTACGGATGCGGCAGGGGTGTACGCTGCATCAAAGATTGTCTGATACAGATGAGGATGCCACCAGCTATCTTCCTTCCAAATTTGGTGACTCTAGCTCAAAGTTTTTAAAGGGTGGAGGAAGGGGGCTGGGGGCGTTTTGGGTGGGCGTGGCATCCAAATTTTTTATGCAGATTTTTGTGGAATGCCAATTGCAATCTTCCTACCAAATTTGGTGACTCTAGCTGAAAGTTTGTAAAAGATGGGGAAGGGGGGCTGGGGGTAGGCGTGGCTTCAAGACATCTTTGGGGGTCACTACCAGTTATCTTCCTACCAAATTTGGAGACTCTAGCTCAAACACTATGAAAGATACACGCATTCCCGCTTTTAACGAAAAGTTGGGGCGGCTGAGGTGGGCAAGGGCGGTATGGGTGGGTGCGGCATCCAAAGTTTTGATGTAGTTTTTTGAGAATCGTCATCACCTATCTTGGCGGAAAACTGTGGGAGATATAGTCGTTTCTAATTTCAACCTGCGGGGGGCTGGTGGCGGAATGGGTGGGCGTGGCACCAACATTTTTGATGCAGTTCTTTTGGGGATGCCAGTAGCTATCTTCCTACCACATTTGGTAACTCTAACTGTAAAGGTGTACGGAATAGGTGGAGTTATCGATTTTGAGTTATCGAATTTATCGATTTGCCAGCCCCCCAGTTATCGTAGAAGCCCAATCTTGACACTTTATCTGTCCGACCCATAGATAAAGACATTTGCAAGGTTTCAAGTCTCTAGCTTGAAGGGTGTGGAAAAAACTTGCGAACATACAGACGGACAGACGGACGGACAGACACCATGACGGACATTGCACAAACCCAATATACTCTTTACCGATAACGCATTGCGCATAAAAATGTGATATTGTTCTGTAGATGAGATCAATTCACATAAATAACAGTAACTCTTTCACTCTCAGGGAATTTTACAATTTTTACTTTAGTGTGCCATTTGCGCATTGCTTCATTTCATTTTTAAAAGTTATACAATAATGAACGGACAAAATTATTGGGGTGCTTTGCCTGCTGTGGCCCTGCCACAGTTTTATATGCAGCCGCTGCAGCAACAGCAGCAACAGTTTCAGCTATCTTCCTTCCAAATTTGGTGACACTAGCTCAAAGTTTGTTAAAGGTGGGAAAGGTGGGCTGGGCGCGTTATGGGTGGGTATGGCATCCAAATCATTCCTGCAGATCTTCTTGGGATGTCAATTGCTATCTTCCTACCAAATTTGGTGACTCAAGCTCAAAGTTTGTAAAAGGTTGGGGAAGGGTGCAGTGTTCGTTATAGGTGGGCCTGGCTAAAAAAAATCTTTGGGTGTCGCTACCAGTTATGGGCGCGGCATCCAAAGTTTTGATGCAATTATTTGGGGATCGTCATAGTTTTGGTTGCTCTAGCTCAAAAACTGAGGAAATTATTGGCGTTTTTGATTTAAAACCGCGGGGGGCTGGGTGTGGAATGGGTGGGTGTGGCACCACGAATTTTTGGGGATGCCAAAATTTCCCACCAAATTTGGTAACTCTAACGGTAAGGGTGTGCGGAATAGGTGGATTTATCGATTTTGAGTTATCGAATTTATCGATTTGCCAGCCCCCCAGTTATCGTAGAAGCCCAATCTTGACACTTGATCTGTCCCGGCCATAGATAAAGACATTTGCAAACTTTCAAGTCTCTAGCTTGAAGGGTGTGGAAAAAACTTGCGAACATACAGACGGACGGACAGACACCATGACGGACATTGCACAAACCCAATATACTCTTTACCTTTGGTATCGAGTATAAAAAAGAACAGAAAACAGGACAAAAATTGTTCTGTTCAATTTTAAGCTTTTAGCATCAAAATGAAGCTTGCACAATTCCGTGAGGTGATAATAAACATAAACATAGCTAATACAGCTTCCTGTTGACAAGATTGGGGACAATCCGCCAGCTTAAAACAAATTATGCTTTTTTATGCGAGGCACTATGCGTTTTGCATATGTTTTTTTGTCGCCATATATGCGCGAACGTGATCAATTTTGCTATTAAGACTGCATTTGCAGTATCTGCAGTATGCCTTATTGGTGTCCGCTTCATCGCGACTTATCCAATTTTTGAAATCTGGCTGCTGTAGCCAGCAATCACCAAATTTTTGTTTGTTCGAATCTTTCGGCATTATTTAAGTTTATTTTTCACTTTTGTTGTACATTAGATAACAAATGATATCGAAAATACATACAAAGTATGTAAAAAAGGATGCCAAACCGTTTAAAAAAGATCGCTGTTTTTAATAGATCGGATGCCACACTGTTTTTAAAGAAAACTTTGAAAAAAAGATTGAAATAAATAGTGGATAGGGGATGGGGATGTTTGATATTTTTTCCGGACAAAGCACTTAAAAACAGGTCAGATCTGTCCGGAAAAGGCCAAATCGGCATCACTGTTGTTGGTTCCGCTCTGCTACTTTTTGTTGGTGTCATTGATTTAAAAAAACAACAACTAAGCAAAACTTGGTGCGTCTAGAAAAATTCGGCACACCAGAATATGTTGTGGGGGTGGATTTGCCTACTTGCTTAACTTAGACAAAACGCAAGAACGATAAAACTCAGATCACGCAGTCAGTGGTTTACACGTTGTACAGTGAAGTCAATTTTTGACTTATTTTGAAGTATTTATTTATAATACTTACTTTAAATTATGTTGTTAATTTGTTTTGTTTATAATAATAAGTCGACTTTAGACTTAATAATTGAAGCAACATTATATATAGATGGATAAAGACTACTGAGGAAACCACAATAAAATACAAGTGGAAACGTTGCAGTCGGACGCAATCGACTGTGCTAAACTCGATAGCAGAATTTAAACCGGTAAAAAGAGGCCTGATTGCAAAGGGGTACGGATGCGGCAGGGGTGAAAGCTGCCTCAAAAATTCTGATACAGATGGGCGTGCCACCAGCTATCTTCCTTTTAAATTTGGTGACACTAGCTCAAAGCTTGTTAAAGGTGGGGGAAGAGGGGCTTTGCGCGTTATGGGTGGGCATGGCATCCAAATTATTCCTGCAGATCTTTTTGGGATGTCACTTGCTATCTTCCTACCAAATTTGGTGACTCTATCTCAAAATTTGTAAAAGGTTGGGGAAGGGTGCTGGGGGCGTTTAGCTCCAAAACTATGAAACATACACGAATTCCCATTTTTAACGAAAAGTTGGGGCGGCTGGGGCTGGCTAGAGCGGTATGGATGGGCGTGACAACCAAAGTTTTGATGCAGTTTTGGGGATCGTCATCACCTATCTTGGCGCAAATATTGGTGTCTCTCTCTCAAAAACTGAGGAAGATATAGGCGTTTCTGATTAAAAAATACGGGGGGGCATGGGGGCGGAATGGGTGGGCGTGCCACCAACATTTTTCGGGGATGCCAGTAGCTATCTTCCTACCAAATTTGGTAGCTCTTACTGTAAGGGTGTGCCGAATAGGTGGATTTGTCGATTTTGAGTTATCGAATTTATCAATTTGCCAGCCCCCCAGTTATTGTTAAGCCCGAATCTTGACATTTTAATTTACTATGCCATAGATAAAGAGAATTGAAAAGTTTCAAGTCTTTAGCTTGAATTGTGTGGAAAAACCTTTACCTTCGGTATCGAGTATAATGACGCGCCTCAATGGTGGCGTGGAAAAGAGAATGTTAAATACGTTGCTTTAATATTTTGTGAAATATTTTCTAATTTATTTATTTTATTGCTAAAATTTATATAAACTATCCGCGCAGCGAAGTAAGCGGGCCACTTACTAGTTATATATACATATATATAAGTGTTGTCAAACTGTGCGATGATTTTTCAGTAAAGTATCAATATTTTAGATCGATTACTGTGTGAAATGTACAGAGTTGCGCATTAATGCATTAAATACACAGTGCATTTAATCAAGAGCAAAAGCATTTGATAAAATAAAAATTTAATGGAAATGAAATTGAGTCTGCATTAAAATAAAAATACATAAATTTATATCGATACCGTTGAATTTGTGAGTACGATCCCTAACCAAGCGTAACAATGCCATTTTTCCCCGCTAGGCCTGACTTTTTAAAACGCTGACTGTTTTTAATAGCTTCTTTCTGCATAAGCAACTGGTATTAGGATGGCTATATTTATAGGTAACAGCTATTTTTAGCATTATATTTTACCTATCTGGCATTTTTGCTCAAAAAATTATGACAGCACTGGTACAAGTGTCTATTGCTTTGCAATTTTCTGGTTTTGTTTGCGCTTAGATGCAGAGAAGAAGCCGACTGAGTCGGTCGAGCCACGCAGCTCTGCTGGTAATATGAGCGCGGGAGATATGACATTTTGAAACGACAAATGTATCTCCTCGCGGCAATTATTATATTTAGTAATAATAGAGAATAATGAGTTGAAAATTCTAGACAATATACTATATAATATCACCAATTGGAAAACAAACAAAAATTAATATTCTTTATCTTCCATGTTTAAAGTTTAAGCATAAGTATTTGCAACTATACAAAATATTTAATTTCAATATGTTTACACATCATGTGATCGGACTCACATTGGTTTTTTTTAATATCAAAATAAATCTGTTGAACAAGATTAAATTATTTACCCTAAGCACCTTTATATATTTTTATATATTTTTTTTTAATATTTGGGAGACTAAATTTGATGTCAAACAAACTGAATTGCCTATACAAATATTTGATTTATGTAACAAAAAAAAACAAAGTACAATATTAGAAGTATACTTCCAAAGAGTGTGTTCCACACACCCTTAATTTTTTTACTGATTAAATTTTACAGTTACACAAAAATATAAAAAAAAGTTGTTTCGGAGCTTGGTTTCAGTCGTGATTTGTAGGACCAACGTTCTTTAATAATGTGCAAGAAAGCACATTTAACATTTTTAATTGAGCACTTTCGCAATCGTTTCAGAGTCTGAACTTCAGACTCACGCACCATTATTCAGAAAATGACGATATACATAGTTGTTTGGAGCGAAGAGGCAAACACAATGGTAGCTTGAATGTCTGTTGACACATTTTATAGCTTCTATTTTCATTACTGTTTAGATTAATTTTCTTTTTACATTGCACTCAAGCCAGTCTAACATCTTCTGCCGAGGCATTCAATTATTATGATTAACACTTTGACTTTGTTTTAAGTGGTGACAAAGTGTTCACGAAGCTCTGGTCATATGGTCATCCCTAACATGGTAATTGGTGCTAATTAAGGGGCTACAACACTTTAACCAGCATTTTTATATGCCGAGCCGATAATTCCATGTCCATCTGTGTGTAGTCACAAAAGAAGCAAAACAGAATTGCATTGGACGAATGATGAATGTTATATATTTTAATAATATATAAAAGTGCTATTGTTGATATGTAGTTGAATAATATATTTGCATATTTTGATAAGCACAAATTAACGATTAGCTAAAAATTGAGAAAGTACTAAAATAGTTTGATAACATATCATCTTCCAATGTTATTAGCGAGTCGAGCGGCAAACATTAATATAACAAATAAGTAAGCTTGTTCGTAAAAGTATTTTCTTGTGGTGCTGTTTGTGGGCATATCATATATTCATATCATATTTCAGTTTTTCTGTCTGTGATGCCTTCTTTGTGAAAATCACAGCGTAGCTCTTACACGTCAAGGTTTGCATGTGTTCATATTTTTGCTACCCACGCCTTTATGTACATGTTAACACATCAAAAAATTAAAGAGTATGTACTATCAGCAAATGCAAAACTGAAATATGACTGCCTTGGGAGTATTGTAATTTTGTTTATTAGCGCGTTAATGTATTTAGAAAAAGGGTGTACCTATTAATAGTTACTAAAGTTCTAACAGGAAACTCTAATTAATGGAGAATGGAATGGAAATCAATTTTGAGCACTTCTAGCAAGTCACACACTTCCGGTCCCTTAAGAAGAACCATGTATCCTCTGGGAAGAAGGTGAACCTAGCAAATAATATATATGTATGTAGCCTCGATTTGCGTCGTCTTCTTGCGGTCCCAATGAACGACGCAAATCGAGGCTTTGGTCTATATCTTACTACTATATAAAGGGGAAAGTTTGTAATTGAGGACCTTTGTTACTCTTTAACGTAAAAACTACTCAATGGATTTTAATGAAATTTTACAATAATATATGTAGCTTATACATCAGAATAACACATAGGGTACAATTTATAAAGATAAACGCCAATAAATTTGCCACGCCAACCTTATCCGCCCAATTTGTCTTATCTGTTATTAATACCTAACAAATATTTAAACAGTTTAAGGCAAATCAATCAAGTGTATTATTTGAAAGTGTAAAAAAGCCACGTAATAAGAATTATTTCCTAGTTTTCCAAGTATATACATATACATATATGAAATTGAATTCAAATATATTTTATTAAAATAAAAATATAATAACATTTATTTAAATTGTCCTCAGCTTGTTTAGTAATTCAAATATGTTGAGTCAGGTCAATGAATGACAATGCAAATGTTACGCATGCATTAAAATGTTCACATGTAGACATAACACACAAACACAATCTTATGGGAACTAGCCGATAAAAAATACCATATATCGAATATCGATATTTTTTTGTGATATTTGAAAATTTTTTGCGTTGGGCACTCTTGTAATGTGTATGTACAGAACAAGATCAAAATGGACGTAAAATTTAATTACAGCGAAATAAAAAATGGCACAGCCAAGTTTCAGGTGACGAAAATTCAGATGACCCTGGTGATGACTTTTAAGGAGCTCATGATAGGTCAATTTGAAAAGGTTTGTCAACGTCGAGTCGGAAAATTGGGAGCTGAAGTTATACCTCAACTTGCCGCAAACTAAATGGGAAAGTTATCCCTTATGTTCTACCGCAGGTAATTCAGTGCATTCGAAGCGACTTCGACATATAATGTGTCGTTTGTGACTCACGTAGCCGTATGAGGGATTTGCATATAACGCAATGCGTTTTTTAAAGACGTTGGTAATAAAATACTGGATTAAAACATTCTTTTCATATGAAATCTGTAGGACTTGAAAATAAATGGTTTGGCGGTAAACATCATAGTTCGTTACCGGAACATCGGAAACAAAAGAACTTATATGCATTTTAAAGGTGATAAATTTCTTGAGGTAATCACGAAGAATTTTTATTTTTCTAAATTTTTGTTCTATTTTGTACAGTCCTTTAATGTGAAAAACGCAACTTTAGGTAAAAAAATCGCGTTTAATTTGTTATTAATGAATTTTAAAAATTAAAACTCTTCGTGATTACCTGATATGTCAAGAAGTAATGTTCGAGTTTTCAAAAAGAATCGGTTCAGCGGACTTTGAGTTACGATGTTCGCGTGCTTTAAAAATAACCTTTTCAGGAAAATCGATTAAAAGTTGTTCATACGCAGGGATGCCAACTCAAAATTTGAAAATTACGTAGGCTGGCTCCAAAATCTACGTGTTTTTCCGTAGCACAATTTTGCTGAAATACGTAGATCTACGTACTTTTTTTAAAATTTAAAAACAATAAAAAAATGAATAAAACAATAAAATTTTAAATTAACTGTCTGTACTTCATTGTTTCTGTTGACGTTTTAAAAAGAAAATTACACTGTTCAAATTGTTTATACACATTAATGTACAAGTTTTACAAAAATTTATACATGTTTTTATTAAATTATTTTAGGTGGTTGTCAGAAGGCTCTAAGTTTTCCTTTAACCCACTTTTTGTGTGAAGTAAACCTTTTAAAGTGTCCGTTTTTAACTTATTTCTATTATTAGTTTTAATTAAATTTATTTCAGAAAATAGTTGCATTTGCTACATCTTCTGCGCTGTCACTTGTTAAATCTTCGATGTCCATTTTTATTTATTTTTACCTTTATTCTTTTTTTCTCCACTTTCAATCACAAATAATCAGGGACCGTAAATAAGAGTTATGGGATTGAAAAAAATCAAAGCGACATATAGGGATAAGGTTGATGCGAAAACGACCAAATACTTTGTTTTAAAGCTGGGAATTCAAAAATGGAATAAACTTTTATTTTCAATTTATATAAATAAATTAACCAATAACTCTTATTTTTCGACCTAAATTAAAAATTTTTTATTTAATTATTAAATTTCAATTTTTTATTAAAAATTGTGAAATAACACTTATTTTTCAATCTTTATTATATAAAAAAAAAATAAAAGTTGATTATCAATTTTTATTTTAAAAATCAAAAATAAGAGTTATTTTTCAATTTTTATTTTAAAAGTTGAAAATAAAGATTGATTTTAAATATCTTTTGAACCAAGCAACATAGCACAAATGTTGACATATTCATGATCTACACTCAAATACCTTTCCATTGATATACTATAACATGTCCTTCAAGGATCAACATTAAGGATCAAATTTATATGTTGTCTTTATAAGACAAAGGAAGAAAGAAAACGCTTTGTGGCTACGTATGTGAAAAATCAAATCTCTAAAACAAAACCGTAGATGTGCCAGAAATTAGGGAGATTTCATTTTTCGGTAAAACGTTTCGGAGCAAATACGTGAAACGAAAATGGCCAAAAAGAGTTGCTATCTTTCAAAAATAAAAATTGACCAAAAGTATTTGCTATTTTTGTCATTGTTTTCAAGGTTCGCGGCAGGGCATTAGTGTTATATTTAATAAACGGTAAAATAAAAATATGTTAGGTCTTATCTCTTGTAATTCTTATACAAAATAAATATTTAATATTTTGCCCGCCAAGTAACTCATGTTGCTTGACAACCCTGCCGTGATAGCTTGCTTCAACAGCTGTCCCACGTATTTAGTGAATGGCAAATCTGTTTTGTTTACATTTTAAAAGTGCAAAAGTAAAAGTAAAATTAAGTAGAAATGCCTCTTGGAAGTTTTCTTTTGATTGACATGCTTAGAAAAGAAGAGTTGGCGGAAGAAAAGGTTGAGCGCCGGCTACTAAGAAGCGCATCGGGTTTACTATCGACTTGTGACAGCACGTATGTTATTTCATTCAAACACTTAAAACAAACAAAACAAGCCGCAAAAGCTGCCACATTACAAAAAACGATTTGCTGCAATAACTTTGTTAAATTAACAACAAACCATGCAATTTTGTTACCTAAAAGTTCGATTTTTTTATGTTTATTTGTCACAAATAATTGTCTTTTAAATTGACGTATTAAAGACACCGAATAATAGTTATTGTTAAACGAACAAGGTGGCACCTCTTTTGTTAGTGAGGGTTTTGCACGTTTACACGGAACGGCAAATAGTCTTAGAGATTTGTTAGAGTTTTATTAATATCGAAAACCATGAATTAAAATATTTATAAAATTCGAATGTATTTGCAATATGCAACTAAGCTTAAAATTACCTTTCGATAAAAGTAACACTTGTTATGCATTAGACATTTAATATTGCTTAAACTAACCAAATCTCTGACCAAATTTGTTGAGATTTCCAAACCATCTCGAACTCTGCTCTGGCACACCTTAAACCAGCTCGAGGTTGGTATTCGGTTGGTTTTGATGGCTGGCACAGTCCTGTATAATACTTAGAGCTTGCCCTTTGTGTCTAGCTGACGATAATGTATGTATTTTATTTTTGTTGGCTAGTTATTTATCAGCCCTCAGGTCGCTAGGATTTTTGTTATTCGATTTGTTAAACCTAATGCTGCTCAATTTATTGATCCATTCAATAGGATATGTGATTATCTTGACGATCAATATTTTCTTCGTATACTCGATACCGAAGGTAAAGAGTATATTGGGTTAGTGCAATGTCCGTCATGGTGTCTGTCCGTCTGTTTGTCCGTATGAATGCATTTTTTCCTGACACCCTTCAAGCTAGAGACTTGAAACTTTGCAAATATCTTATTCTATGGGCGGGACAGATAAAGTGTCAAGATTGGGGTTCGACTACTCAAAATAAATAAATCCTTATATTTCCCAAACCCTTACAGTTAGAGTTACCGAACTTTTTAAAAAGATTGCTATTGTCATCCCCAAAAAAACTGCATCAAAATTGTTTGAGCCACGCCCACGCTTACGGCCCCCACGTTTTTTTCTTTTCCCATTCTAATAGCGTATAGCCTGTACGTATTTTGATCCAAACTATAAATGCAATTTGTCAAATTAAAGATTAAAAAAAAAGCTCAAACTCTGATAGGAAATCTTGCCCGTTACGTTTTGAAACAACATATTTCCTAATGTTATATCCATTACCAGCAAAAACCAATTACAAGCACATTAAAAGATCATACGTCATGTAACCTTAAATGTTTTAATAATATAAAAATAAACAAGGCCCAATTTCTCAATGTCCGGTTAGTCAACTTATTCTAAGTAAAGTCGAATTGAGTTTCTCAATGTTCGGTTAGGAGTATATGAGAAACAAACTAAACGGAAGGCTGGGTCTCGGTTAAAATTTATAGCGCGTTGAAGTCACGATATATCGATAAGAATCATCGATAAGGCAAACAGCTGTCCCTTGAATTGTATATTTATTTTGTTATTAAAGGCCTGTACGCAGAAGCCCCGTACAGCGCCAGTACAGTAATACATGAGTTTTACGGGCTGTAACGACAAATGTTGAAAAATTCACATATTGTGGCGGTAGGTTGATTACTTTATGTAAATAAATCGGAAATGCAACTGTGTTTTGTTGTTTGTTTACATTTGGGCAAATCAATTAAATTAAAGTAAAATGGATTGTGAACAACAAAATTTATTTGCAATAATGTGCACAACCAACACCATACTGTTGGCACTTTTAAAAAAAAGAAGGGACGCTGCGAAAGCAAAGCGCTAGAGACGCATTTGGGTAAATCCATAGTTGATGGGCAGGGCTGAGCACGGACGATTTACAAGAGATGTAAGTATTTTTAATATATGTATGTACAAACAATGGAAGCATGAATATTGATTTTGAAACTTAATTTTAGTTTGACAACTTGTGCAAGGAGCCGGCAGCCTTCTATGAAAATTTGCATATGTCGTCCAACAATTTTACGGATTTGTTTGTATGCATGCTTCCTGCTGCACAATTTTTTAATCAAGAGAAATCCGCAAGCGTATGGCAACACAAGAGATTTAAATATACCGGAAAGTGACAATGACGCAAACGCATATCCCTCACATGGACGAGCGCGGTACTATGCAAAACAAGTAAGGAACCACTTGAAGAACTATGTAAATTCTTCGAGTGGATCTGTACCCTGGCAATACGAGTCGGCGAGAGTGCCGCAATAAAATAAATTCCAATAAATTAAAAACAACCAATGTGTTATTATTTCATTTATTGTTGTATGCTTGTTGCAAATTCAGCAATAGCTGCGTGACTTGTGCCACAGCATTGCACTGTTTTACTCCCGTAAATAGCTTCTGAACGCTATTTACAGTCGTACAAATTTAACATAAGACTTTAACAGTTTCATTGTCCAACACTACGAACGGCTCGTAGAGAGTAAATACTGCGGACTTGAAAATGTTATTACTGTACTGGCGCTGTACGAGACCATTTTTTTTATATGAAGTTTTGACAGTACGGGCGCTGTACGGGCTTCTGCGTACAGGCCTTAAGGCCCCTACGCAGATGACAGTTCAGCTCTCGTACCGTACTGCACCAATTTAACGAGCCGTATCGACCAGTTCTAAACAACGCACATATTGTGGCGGTCGGTTGACTACTTTCTCGAAATAAATCGGAAATGCAGCAGTGTTTTTTTAAATTTAACTGAATTTTAAATAATGATTAACGAACAACGTACGCTACTTTTGTGTTTCTGTACAAGAAAGAATTGCTACTGGCGGCTAAAAAAAAAAAAATCAGGCTGCAAATGCAAAAAAAAAATGGTAGCATTTTAGTAAACCCATGTTTGATAAGCACAACTGAAATTACTAGAGATTATGATAAACATAACTGAAAGCACTCAAAAGACTCAAAGCAAATTCACCTTACAGATCTTTACCCGGGCAGTACGGGTCGGCTTGAGTTGAAGAATAAAAATTTATATGTTATTTAAATTGTATTATATGAATTAATTTATATATTTTTATTAATTTCTTGTTGTGCAGCATTGACTGCCAAAACAATAAGTATGGCGCTATAGGAGTTCAATTTTGTCAATATTTTCCGAAATATGTATAAGCCGGCTCTTGCCCGCCATGTTGTTTACTTTTTGCCACATTTAACGAGCCGTGAAGATATGCTCAGCATTCTTCACTGGCCGTACACAGCCACACTGTTAATTAACATTTTCATTGTTCAACACTTATTAAAGGCCAGTACTTAACATACTGCGTACAAGGGTCTCGTAGAACTGTACGGGCGCTGTACGAGACCATTTTTTTTATATGAAGTTTCTACGGTACGAGAGCTGAACTGTCATCTGCGTAGGGGGCTTTAAAGCAAAACTCTAAAATATGGTGATTCGACTCCACTAGTTCCACCAACAAATGCACCTCAAAAACCGAAAAGTTTTTCCCACGGAACCGTTCGCAATCAGGCGTGTTCCTTTTAATTTATATTTTATTATTTTAAAAAAAAAACAAGTCAAGTTAAATAAAAGTATGTAAAAATAAAGTAAGGCAATCCCTTATGCACTCACTAACGGGACTGTTTTTGTGATACTTTTTCCCAAGGGCGCCTCCAGGTAGAGGCAAATAGGGTCTTCCTCAGTTTTGAGCTACAGCCACCAAATTTATAGCTTAGATAGGTGATGACGCTCCCCAACAAAATTTATCAAAACTTTGGATGCCACGACCACCCATACCACCCTAGCCAACACCAGCCGCCCCAACTTTTCGTTAAAACAGGAATGCATGTATCTTTCATAGTGTTTGAGCTAGAGTCTCCAAATTTGGTAGGAAGATAACTGATAGCGACCGACAAAGATATTTTGGAGCCACGCCCACATATACCGCCCCACACCCCCTACCCCCACCTTTTGCAAACTTTTAGCTAGAATCACCAAATTTGCTAGGAAGATAGCTGGTGGCATCTTCATCTGCATCAGACAATTTTTGAGGCAGCTTACACATTGCCGCATTCTCTTTGCAATCAGGCTTCTTTTTGCCGGTTTTAATACTGGTATCGAGTATACCGCAGTCGGTTGCGTTCGACTGCAACGTTTCTAAATGTTTTTATGTACAAACTAGTAAGTGCCCCGCTTACTTCGTTGCGCTGATAGTTTATATAAATTACAACAGAAGATATAAAAAAATATATTAGAAAATATTTCACAAAATATTTAAGCAAAGTGTTTAACATTCTCTTTTCCACGCCACCATTGAGGCGCGTCATTATACTCGATAACGAAGGTAAAGAGTATATTGGGAGTATGTCCGTCATGGTGTCTGTCCGTCTGTCTGTATGAACGCAACTTTTTTCCACACAATTCAAGCTAAAGACTTGAAACCTTCCAATTCTCTTTATCTATGGCATAGTAAATTAAAGTGTCAAGATTGGGGTTGTACGATAACTGGGGGGCTGGCAAATTGATAAATTCGATAACTCAAAATCGACAAATCCACCTATTCAGCTCCCCTGCAATTTTAAATCAGAAACGCTTATAACTTCAGTTTTTGAGCTGGAGCCACCAAATTTTGCGTCAAGATGGGTGATGACGATCCCCAAAAAACTGCATCAAAACTTTGGATGCCATGACCACCCATACCGCCCTTGTCCACCCCAGTCATTTTGACTATATTTGGATTCAGCAAGCGAAAATACATTAAACGTGACGTATTCAATATGATACATGACATGCAACATGCAATCAATTTGTATCATTAAAGGTCTATTCCCAGAAAAATAAATTCTTACTTTCGGAAAGTACAAAATGATTTGATAGAGCCCTCATAGAGTCGGTATGAAGTATGGCAAAGTGGAACACACCAAATTTTGGTTAATATGGCAATATTTGTTGGTTACTCAGCGTATCAGAACGTTTGAACGCACAGAATAGAAAAAAATAGCTGCAAACGTTTGCAACTAGCTTGACAAATAAGGCCCCTATAAAGTTAACAGAGATCTCAGATTCTTTCTATAAGTTAAAAATTTTGAATTGTACTTATGTTTTTAATTTTTATTCTTCTATCAAACGAGTGATATTGGACGAAACAAGTACATATGTTACTTGGATTTAGTAACATTAAAAATCTAATTGATTTTAGGCCATTTATTTTGGTATATGTATAATACTTTTTATTTTAACAGGACTAGTGGGAAATAACGTGCAAAGTACATTAATACTTGCATGCTTTTCGCAGCAAGTCAAAATTCCAAAAAAAAAGTGTGTGTGTGTTTCACGCACGACTGAAGTTATACTTCTTGTTTCTACTTGTTGTTGTTGTTGTTGATTTTGTTGTTGCTGGGTTTGTTTTACAGCATTTGCATTTGGATCCATTACACTTAAAATATAAATTTGTGGTAAAGTTACTTGTCGGCCGTTTGTATAGTAGTGCTGTCAAGTACTTTAATTGAACTTTATTGATGTGTTAACATCTATAGGCGCGGGTAGCGCAACTATCTCGGTACAATACATGCAAACCTCACACCGCGTTAGATCACACATGATCAGCGTCGACGCTTTCAAAAAAAGCGTTAAGCGTTAGTATAGCAAATAGTATGTGTTTGTTGTAAAAATTTTTTCTCTGCTCAAAATAAGTATGATGGTATTAGTGCTTTGTGCAGCGGCAGAGCGCCCCAGCCCGGGCATGCAGCTGTTAAGCAAAGAGAATGATGACTGTTGAATACCCTAATAAATTATAAGTGTTATTGAGGACGTGTACTTCAATAATATATTTGCTATAAATGCATACTTTTATTAGTATAAGTTGGCGCTTAGCAAACAATTGCGAAACTACTAAAATAGTTTAATAATATTAATTGATTAATTGATAAATATAGCAAATAAGCTTGTTAGGGTATGCAGAAACATCATTCGTCCAAGGCAATTCTGTTTTGCTTCTTCGTGAATGCACAGACACAACACACACACACACTTACAGACAAACATAGCGGACTTCTGTAATAAGAAAATGAACTGACGAATGAAGAATCTTATGTACCCTAATATTATATAAGTGCTACTGTGGATATTATATATATGCAATAATTGCATACTTAATAAGAATAAGTTGGCGCTTAGCAAACAATTGAGAAATTACTAAAAAATAGTTTAATAATATTAATTAATTAATCAATTAATATAGCAAATGAACTAGGTAGGGTATCCCACACCATCATTCACTTATTAAAGAAGTTCGTTATGTTTGTTTGTAAGTGTTTGTGTGTGTCTGTGCGTATTTATGCGTATGGCAGTACCGTTTCTATAGAAAAAGGAATTAGCAATATGAAATATTTTCACATATATCGTGCTATCGCGCTCTATTGTATTTGTGTTTTGTGTTTATGCTTTGTGCTATATTTTCACGTATATCTCTCCATCGCGCTCACATATTTATAAACACGTATTGTATTGTAGTATTGTATTCTTGTTTTGTGTTTATGCTTTGGCATGTCGATAATTTTCTGTCGTTTCTTTGGTATGTCGTTCTGTTTTCTGTCGTTTCTTTGGTATGTCGTTCTGTAAATTTTTACCCCCATATAAAACCCTCGATATAGAAGTATAACTTCAAAAACTTTTTGGCAAATGCAATTTGTTGTTGCTTGCCGTGTGCTTTTTATGTTATTTATACTTTTATCACGAAGGTGTAAAGTATATTGGTTGTGTGCAATTACCGTCCATCTGTCTATTTGTCTGTATGAATGGGAAAAATGATAAAATGGTTTTTTATCAAATGTATGTAAGGGCAAAGAGGATACAATTTAAAGAGTTTGCAATTGGCAAGACCAAGCATAATACCGTTTTCGTCTCAGGCAGACGGAGGTAGGCAATAACGGTTCTTTTCTATGTTCTGCCTGTGAGTGAACGCGGTAGCGGATAGCATGTGCAGCGGTTTTTGTTTCAGTTGCCCTAGCACTCAGCGGCTTGTCAAGCGGTGGGCCAGCGGCAACCCAAAAGGGTCAAAATGTGTCATGTGCGTTTTTTTTACATTGCTTGCTTAGCCTGCTTGTGGAGACCTTTGCTATTTTTTGATATTTGTATCTTTGTCTGCCTCTTTGACAAGTGCATTACTGAATACACTTTCGGAATTTGTGTGCATCTTTGCGTAACTGTATGGTAGTTGCGATACCATAATTGTTGGCTAATGTCATAGAATATAAAATTGGAAAGATTTTAACCAGCAATTGTCAAACTGAAATTTGGCATCATCTATGCATATGCAGCACTTTTACATGTATGCGTAATAGTGTTGATCATGAGTGAATGAGCAAAAATGAGTTGTGCACCCAACTGAACAAGTGAGCAATGTTCTGTACCATGATACAATAACATATGTTATTGTATCAAGTTCTGTACTAATTGTTATTTTTTGCTCACTTGCTCTTTTGTTCTTGTTCTTGTTCTTGTTCCTGCTGCTCACTTGCTCCCATATTTCTATTTGCTCAGCTGTTCATTTAGTTGATTTAGCTCACTTTTCCACAGAGGTTCTTTTTCACCGTTCATATGAAGATTTTAGTTCATTTCTGGCTGTTATATCTTAGCGCCAAAAACAAATTTTTTTAATGCAAATTAATAAATAGTATTTAGTTTTTTTAGTTTTTTAGTTGCCTTCTAAAGACATTTTTTTATTTTATTAATATTTTTTAATTTTTAATTTGTTATTTGTTAAAGGTTTGCACCTATGAAAAAGTAAAAATAGATATACAGTCGACTCTCGATAATTCGAAATTGGAGGGACTCTTAAAATATATCGAATTATCGAGAGTTCGAATTATTGAATGGTTCGAAATGTTTGAGAGAAAATAAATAACACTTCGAATGATCAAGTGTTTTTATTTAACTGGTTCTGTTATTGATCAATGAGTGGAATGCTCAAGCAAAAACAGATTTTTTCCTTTTCGTTTTGCTCGTGTCTTCCAAAGAACGTTTTGGGTGAGCTCAAACGCAAAAAGTGTATTTTGTGTGTTTCTATAGTTCACAGAAATTACACACAGAAAGACATTTTTAGCTTCCACTTTTAACATTTTCTCTTCTGCGGACATTCATTTGATGAGAGATCGACAATTTGTCTCTCTTCAGAGAACACGAAACAGAGAACTAAAGAGAAACGAAAAAAATTTTTTGCTCACATAGAGACAGACAAATTTGAATTGTCGAGTGTTTGACCATATGAGTTCGAATTACCGCGTTGTAGCAATGATTTTTTGGCTTGAATTACCGAGTGTACAAAAATGTATGGACATAATTCGAATTATAGAGATTTTGTAGGGGACTCGTGATAACTTCGAATTAATGAGAGGTTCGAATTAACGAGAGTCGACGGTATTTTGTTTATAATTGTTCAGTAATGTGGTTTTGATTTAGTGATAAATTAACTTAAAAAGCAAAAGAACAACGGCCGGTTTAAAGCACATGAACATCAGAGCAACAGAGCAACTTGAACGAACAAGAGAGCAGCTGAACAACTTGAGTGAACAAAAGAGCAATGTGAGCGAGTTGACTCACTAAAAAAAAAGAGAAAGTGAACATGTTCTTCAAAATGAGCAGTGTTTACCCAACACTAGTGCATGGCGATTGTATATCATTTATTGACTTGCCACAACTTTTATGATTTGACAATTTAGAAAACAGCTAGACAAATTCATAAAAAGATTACAGCCTGTGTTAGATCACACGGTTAAAGGCCTGTACGCAGGTGCCCGTACAGCGCCCGTACTGTTAAAACTTCATATAAAAAAAATGGTCTCGTACAGCGGCCGTACCGTAATAACATTTTCAAGTCTGCAGTTGTACTCTTTACGAGCCGTACGATAGTTTTGGACAATGAAACTGTTAAAATAATATGTTAAAACGTTACGACAGTAAATAGCGTTCAAATTTCAACTTAATGATTGGCGCCAAAAATGTTTTGTAATCGAAAACTAATATATCCGATAGGACAAAAAAACTTTTCATTCCGCTTTCCTCTCAATATTCGCACAGCTGTAAAGCTTCAAACAAAACATATGTGTTTCATCAGCTGACGCTAACTGCTCTCCCGCCAATTTTGACCACTTGCTAAAATTTGCAAATAATTTGATTTTATTTACTGCAATTCAACTTTTTGCTATTAAATATGGAAAAAGGTATGTAATTAACTACAAAATAAGTGTTTGTGACCTGTGATTGTGTTCGTCCCAAAATTGTATGCGCTGTAGTGCATGTAAGAGATATGATGTTTACTAACAAACTAAACTTTGTGGACCAGAACTTTTGAGGTTCGACTGGGTTCGATACCAAAGTTTTTTCTAAAAATTAGTCAATGTTTTGCGCTGTGAAATTGTCCAACACGAGCCGCATATTTCCGCATATTACCTTTAAATATATTTTTTTAGCCTCAATGTCAGTGTCCAAGCGCGTGCTATTTTCAGTATGGCCCATGGAAAATGATGCTTCCAACAAATTGTTTGCTGTGCAGACATACTACAACAATATTATAGACAGAAATATATATAATGATAGTGACTGCGCTAAAATAACTGCGAAAATAAAAAAAATAAAACCAAAAAATTGGCATCGAAATGGCAGGAGAACAATCGTATTCGTAAAAATTTTGAAAAAAAAAAATATAAAAAAACTTTCAGTAAAATAAAAATTCTTTTGTATATTAGTTATGAATTGTGGTTCGAATCTCTACCAAAAAAAATTATCCGTACAAAAATATCATCATTATTGCAGAAGAAATTAATAAATCGCTGCTAAATCAGCCGTTTCTCCCAATGTGCGCTGGTCATTTCTGTATGATTTTTATGCGCAAACAATTGATAATTGCAAAAATGTCTTAAGTAAAATTAAGTGTGGAGGATGGGGAAAAATTGAAGGTTATAACGCGATGTGGATAAAAATAAGCGAATGAAAAGAAAAATAAATATTCCGTTATTCCGTTCGGTTTCAGTTTCAGTTGCATGTGGCAACCCACTTAAAAAAAGTTTCTAATAAAGCTTCTCCAGGAGGCACATATTCTGATATCACTCTGTGATCACCAATATTCACCTGGGACCAAATCTCAGTTGTTTCCACTGGAAACATTAAAATAAAATACTTAAATTAAAATTTTTATAACTTAGCAGTAATTATAAATATACAAATATACCTGCATGCTGAACGTTTTTTAGTTTTTGCTCATAATGGCACAAGGGTGATATCTTTTGGCCAACTCGGTTGAAAGACGATCGACCGGGTACAATCGTAAAAACAAACAGCCCATCCAAATCGCACTTTTTTAAGTGTGATATTCAGTGCGATAATACCTTTTCATCAAAGGCTCTACATTTCCATTCCTAATGCCAAATTTTTAAATGCATCTAATGGTTAAATCTTTACAAGGTCTTTGGCGTGAGTTGTTGCTGTCGTACTGTTATGCTTTCCACTGCGGATTGTGATATACTTTGGTATAGAATATGTAGCTGCTTCTTTTCAACTCATGCAATTATTTGTAATCATGATACCAGCATACAGAGATGCTCCAACAAAATAATGCTAATCGAGGAGCACTTTACAACTGAGTTGTATTAAAACAATATTTTCAAAAGTTCAGGCCCAGGTATAGATGCAAGTTAAGCGAGACCGTAGCCATGCAAAAATGTTGAGCGACGTGGTCTTTCTGTTTGGGCTCCACATATACTTTTGTGACATGGCTCTTGCCCTCTAAAGATTTAAAAAACTTTGGAATTAGCCTTCGGTATTTACATATATGTTCGCGAAACAAAAATCCATCTTCAAGAATCCGAGCAAGCAATTTTTCCAGAGTCTTACAAGTTCTCAATACTTATGATTGTCGTCGATCAGCAGCTCAGCATTTATGCTATGTTGCTATGTAACAAATTTCTTGAAGAAGACCTGACTGATTTTCTTCAAATGCAGGGCATCTTTTTAGACGACGATTATACGGGATGAGCTGGTTCCAGGCTTAAAACTTCAGCTTTTTGTTTTGCCCATAAATGTTTTCCGCACGTAGTTAAGCTTACCTATGCAGCTCTCTTTTCTTGACACCAGTATCACGCATTCCTTTTTTTTTTTAATTTCCTTATCAGTTCCATCATATCTGAGTCCTGTACCTCGCTTTCCTACGGCGGCATTAAAATCTAAAACTAAGTTTAAAAACTTTAATTTTGGGTTTCAAAGCATCCTATTTTTAAGTCGGAGTTGTTGGAGGTTCTGATGAAGAAGGTATTGAAAAAGATGATTGAACGGAAGATTCAGTGTTACTGCAGCCAAGAAAAATAATGCAATCTGTATAATATTACTATCCATATTGAAAAAAAAAACTTTTGGCAGAACAGAAAGTGGTTGGTTACCAGAGAACTGCAACGAGTATGATTAAGTATGATCAAATACTCTTGTCAAAAATATAATCAAATCAACTCAAGCTACCTGACTCAACATGTTCAATCGATTCAAGAATTTTCCAGCGTCAATTGATTTGATACAACATTAACCGACTCGTGGGCTGCTTCGGTCAATATTTATGTGGTACTATGTCTGGCAAAACGATTAGCCCTTTTTTTTTAATTAATACTTGAACGTTGCTTGTGTTGGACACCATTTGCATTCGGTTCTTTTCTCATTTAATCAAAAGAAAATACATAAAATGAATTAAAGTAATCATTGGTTCCTAGTACATTGCTGAAAATAAAAAATTAATCAAAAAACATAACTAAATTATATGTTATAAACATAAACCGTTCGCTATATACAATGTAGACTTATTGTTTATACTATGATCCCAAAGGCAATAAGTATATTAGTTTTGTGCAATATTCGTCTGTCCGTCCGTTTGCAGTCAATACACCTCGATCTAAAACATAAAAAATTATGTTTTCCACAGACGCATGAATTTGTGCGTATAAAACTTACTTATTTAATAATTTTTTTTTTCAATTAAAAGCAATTTATGTTTCAAATAAGTAAAGTGTTGATATGTAAAATGTATGAGGGAGAGGTTCAAGTCCAGTGCTTAGTATGCTGAACAGGAAATACTACGCAGCGCGTTAACTATATGAACGAGTTAAGTAGGAGAAAACCTAAGCAGCAAACCCAAACGGCCAGAGAACAAAAAGAGGCTTTGAAAAATACGAAAACCACAAATTTCACCTTCTGGACTATCTGAGCAAAAAAAAAATCAATAATTGATTGTCTTGAGGAAAGAAATTCATTTTGTTTTTGATGCATCTCCGAGCCATTGTACATATAAACTATGTGCTACTAAGACTTTAGGACATTTCCTGTTCAGCTGTGTTTGGATAAACATATGTTAAAATTTTAATAAGTTAGTTTATTCTTTTTGTAATCTTAACTCCAAATGGGTAAAGAGGATACAATTAAGTTGCGCAAATTTATGTAACAGGCAGAAGAACGTATCTCCGAATCAATTAAGTGTACATATTCTTGATCAGCTTCAAAAGCAGAGTCGATTTTGCCATATCCGACGGTGTGATAAACGCGTCGATACCAGCAACTTTAAAACCTAAAGATTAGATTTGAATTGTTATTTGGTGGCTCTAACTTAAAAACTGTCACAGATATGTTACAAGGTGGCTAGAGGAAGACTGACTAAGCGAGCCATAAAAATTTTTGATGCAGATTTTTGGGGAACATCTTGAAATCAAACTTGTGATCTTAGCTTAAAAACTGTGGAAGAAGGGGGCATTTCCAATTTAAAAATAGGAGGTGGGCAGTGGGTGGAAAGAGCGGGCGTGGCAACAACATTTTTTGCAGATTTCCGGATGACGCCAGTTGATGTCTTACCAAATTTTGCAGATCTAGCTTTAAGGATGTGGACTATATGTGTGTAGATTTACATATTTCACCGGTAGGTGTAGCATCCCAAACTTGACACTTTATCTATCCCGCTCATAGACAAAGATTTTTGCAAAGTTTCAAGCCTCAGACGAACAGACACCATGACGGACATTGCAGAAAACCAATGTACTCTTTACATTCAGTATCAGAGTATAATGACTGTACGCGTTAAATATAGAGTTCAGTGTATCTCCAGTTCGATATTTCTCTACCAGAGCCGAGCACTTAATATAAAAACAAATTTTGCCATATTTTCAGAGCGCTATAACTTTATTTCAAGCTAAAAATGTATATGTATTCTTTTGAAAAACTTACAAATAATTGTTCAGAATTCCAAAAATCTATTTTTTCATTGGTATTTTAAAAAACGCTTCAAACTCACCGTCAAAACAGAAACCCGTTTTAAATCGCAGGTCATAGTTATTAGCAAATAGTTTAATGTCAGAAACAACGTACAAAAAGGTGAAAATTGCTCGAAAATCTAGTGTTAGGTACTTTTGACCAGTTTTGTATAAATATTGTTGACCGGCATTAACAAACAATGACTAAGTTTTGTCGGTCTGTCTGTCTGAGAGCTGAATACTTAAGATTTTGAATTTGATTTGGACTTAACGTTTACCATATATGATCAATTTAATCAATAATAATTTTATTTAAATTACAAAAATCATCTCTATAAGTTTTATCGACACCGGTCTTTTGCGTGTTTTGTAGATTTTATCATATACCCACGCATATATATAGACTGTTAGTAAAGCGACTTTTTTGTTAAGAGCTAGGTTCACAGCAATCAGAACTTATATATGTTTAGTTTTGTGGGTACACGAATAGCATTCGAAGCTAAAAAGATTAATAAACTAAATTAAACAAGTTTTGCGATGTGCTCTTAAACAGAGGTTGCATGTTTGTTAATAGTATTTATTCATATTTTCAATCTTGATTTTAAATATCATATTTTCAATCTTGATTTTAAATATCATATATTCAATCTTGATTTTAAATATCATATTTTCAATCTTGATTTTAAAAAGTTATTTTTAAGGCAACGCCCATGCAAATATTACAAATCACTTAATTCGACTCAAAGTTGATTTTTTTTAATGTAAATAAAAGAGAACAAAGAAACACGTTGTCAAAGAGCTAACAAAACAGGTAGTAGTAAAAAGTAAACAACGTTACAAGCCCCGACTGTTGCCGTATTCTATTGCTTAACAGGGAACGAGAAAATAAATGGCTTGGAAATTCAAACACAAAAAATAACATATCGAAGCTGTCGAACTCAAATCGGAGCTCGAAATCAAAAACGAATCGACTCAGCTCGAGTCGACACAATCCAGGCTAATGTGCCAGCAGGTAGCGAATAGGGTTTAGGCCCGCTGTTAGCTTCATGTCGCTGACGACAATAATAGTCTGAGCATTGCCAACTACTGTCTGCATATTCAAATGAGTGTATCTGTCCATGCGTGGGTACGCTGGTCAATGGGGTTATTGACCTGAAAGTTATTATTAAAGGGTTTAACATATCTTTATCTATGGCCGTGACAGATAAAGAGTCAAGATTGGGGTTCTACGATAACGGGGGGGCTGACAAAATCGATAAATCCACCTATTTCGCGAATCCTTACAGGTGGAACTATCAAATTTCGTGAGAAGATAGCTACTAGCAAGTTAGAAATCGGAAACGCTTATTACTTCGAAAGTTTTTGAGCTAGAGGCACCAAATTTGGTGCCAAGATAGGTGATAACGACCCCCTAAAAACTTTGGATGCCACGCCCACCCATACTGCCCTAGCCGCCTCCAACTGCCTCAACGATTCGTTAAAAACGGGAAAGCGTGTGTCGCTAATAGTGATTGAGCTAGAGTCATCAAATTTTGTAGGAAGATAGCTGGTATCGACCCCCAAAAATATGCATCAAAGTTTTGAAGCAACGCCCGTCCATTTCGCCCCCATTTGAGGCAGCGGACACCCCTGCCGCATCCGTACCCCTTTGCAATCAGTCTTCTTTTTACCAGTTTTAATACAGAAATCAAGTATACCACACTTGTTCTTATTAAATTTTTGGAAAACGCCACGTATTAGTAAATGATTATATTGAAAGAAAAGCATAAAACATAAAAAATCGGCAAATTTTGCAGTAACTCATTTTTTTTGTGCCCGCCTAAGGGTTAAATGCCCAGAAAAAAATCTCCCACACACAAGTATGCACTGAGTCTAAGGGACCGAAATGAGCTAGCGCGGCTGCCGACGAGACCACCTAATACTTATTCCATCATGTACAGAAAGACACTTTTTGCTTCCACTTTTAAAATTTTCTCTTCTGCGGACACTCATTTGATGAGAGATCAACAATTTGTCTCTCTTCAAGTTGTTATTGCAAGACTGATTCGTGTGTTTGCTCAATTGAAAACACGAAACAGAGAACGCAAGAGAACCAAAAAAAGGGTCTTGCTTGAACGAAAAGTTCGAATTCATTAAATATGAGAACAAGTTGGTTGATTAAAATAAATTTAAAATAAATTTATGAGCCTATTGCCCTTTTTATTTATTTATTTATTTATTTATTAACTTATTGTCAGCTTAGAGCAGTTGATAATTTAAATAAAAAATAGTTAAAATAATTAAATAAAGTAAAATATAGAATTATATAAAAAACTGAAAATATATTTAGGTAAAAAATAAGTAAAAAGTTAACGTTAAGGCTCTGGGAAATTCAATAAAAAATTTAGTAGTCCATTATTTGTTGCGTGGATTGGGAAAAACCCAGAAAAACCCAAACCAGCGTTAGATTAGTAATTAGTGGTTACGATTAGATAAAGCAAAAAGGATCGATCTTTTTTTAGTACTGGAATTGAGGCCTCAAAGGAGACAAGATAATAAAGTTTGTTATAGTCAGAACATATAACACGCAATGGTTCGTGAGTTAAATAGTTGCTAAAGCAACGATCAAGGCTAAGGGGTAAAAAGTTACGTGTAGATCTAATTGGGACATTAAATTTAATTCGACTCATGATGAGTCGATTTCACCATTAAGTAGGTTAGTAATAAATAGTACTCCTTGCATAGTTCTACGGTTTAACAGGGAGGGAAGATTAATCAAAAGGAGTCTAATTGAATACGGGGGTAAGTCTACTCCAGGAACCCAGTTAAAACTCCTAAGAGCAAATAGAAGAATTTTCTTCTGCACAGATTCAATTCTATCCTGGTGAATCGAATATTGTGGGGACCACAAACAAGATCCATACTCCAGGATGGGACGTACTAGGGATGTATACAGCGTTTTCGTGGTGTAGGGATTAGAGGTGGGCTCGGGCCCGGTTTCTGAGGCCCGGGCCCGCACGAACACAAAGTCTTCTATAAAAGGCCCGGCCCGGCACAATTTTATTTCACAGAGGCCCTGCCCGAAACTGTCGGGCTTTTAGGGGCCTTACCGGGCCGGGCCTTTTTGCTTAGGCCTGGGCCCGCACGAAGCCCGCACGAAACTCATTTTTGAGGCCCGGGCCTGTGCAAGCCCGCGGGCCACATAAAAAAAACCCGGCCCGCGCCCACCTCTAGTAGGGATCGTTAAACTCTTTCGACCACCGCTTGATGAAGCCAATGACATTAATGGCCTTATTGGCCATGGACGAAATATGAGAGTCAAACTTTAATTAAGGATCAAGAATAATCCCTTAATCTTTAATTTCAACCACGCGGTCAAGTGGTGAGCATCAAGCAAGTAGTGAGCAGTATGAGGGGTACTTCTACAAAACGACATGACTTTACATTTAGAGCAATTTAAATTGAGTAAATTAAAACGGCACCAGGCCGACAATGCATCCAAATCCGACTGTAGCAAGTTACAAAGAGAAGCATCATTGTAGGTTAAACATAGTTTTACATCATCAGCAAACATTTATACATAGGAGTTAGTAATAACAGCTGGGAGATCGTTAATAAACAAATTAAATAGCAAAGGACCAAGGTGACTACCCTGGGGAACAAAAGAGGTAACATAAATAGGTTTAGAAACAAACGATTTAAAAACAACTTTTTGTGTACGACCACACTTTGAAGCAACAGAGAATGACTAACAGAATCAAATGCCTTACTAAAATCGATGTACACAACGCCAGTATGCATTTTTTCCTAAAACCCTTTGATAACAAGCGAAGTGAAGTGAATTCAAGAAGATTAGTGGTAGTAGATCTACGCCTAACAAAACCGTGTTGATAGGGTGATAAAATTGAACTGCATGTGTGTTGCAATTGAGAACATATAATTTTTTCAAAGACTAGGAATGCCAAACAACTTGGATATACCCCTATAATTTTTAACGTTAGACTTAGAAGAATTTTTATGAAGTGGAATGATAAAAGATTCCTTCCATAAAGCAAGAAACACAGTTGAGTCAACCGACAAGTTAAATAATTTATGTAAGGGTTTACAAAGTGAATCCGCAGAGTATCTAAGTATAGGACCAGGCAAGTAGCCGGGATTGATAGAGTTAAGATCACTTAGGAGCGTACACTCAGTTATTACTGGGACATTATGCAACTATATAAACTCGTTGAGTATACTGATTGAAAATACTCAGCAAATAGATCGGCCACTGCCTGATCAGAACTGGCTTTTGTATTATCGAGGTAAACTGAGGAAGGCAAACATGAAGATTTACGTTTTGAGTTAACAAATTTATAAAACTGTTTAGGACCACGGGAAAAGTTTAATCTACAGCAATTAAGATAATTATTATAACAAGATGTGTTAACCGAAATAAACTTTGACTTTGATATTAAGTACGAAGATTAATCTATAGTAGATCCCGATTTTTTAAATTTCTTATAAGATCTTGTCTTCACGTTTTTCAATTTTGATAGTTCTCTCGTAAACCAAGGTGGTTTATTATCACTTGAAGAACAAGTGAGGGGATTACAGATATCCAAAAGCGAATAGCTGATTATATATTACTACAAGAATAAAGGTGAGATCAACTAGTATGTTGAAGAAGATAATTTAATTTAGTAAAATTAGTTTTACGAAAACAACGGGTTTTTAAAGAACTTTTAGATGGTGGATAAGAGCTAAGAATTTCAAAGGAAAATTCTAAGGTTGGACACAAATATTAAATCCAACATTCTACCACTACAGTTATGCACCCTGTTGACTTGCGATAGGCCTAACTCCTGTAGGCCATCGATAAAATCATCAGAAGTGGCTGGTAATTGCGCTGAAGATGTTTCATTCACAGACCATACAACTTGCGGCAGATTAAAATCACCAACCACTATCAGATTATCCATATCTGTCAACAATGACGGAACAAGTTGCAGGGCACTCAAATGGGATGCGTAAATGTTAATGGCAGAATGAGGAAGAATATAAGAACAAGTAACATAAAGTGAACAGCCACTAAGTACTAATTTAGCACATAAAAACTCTTAGTCCGGAAAATCATAAAAATGAATCTGTTCGGAGGAAATACAAGAGTCAACAGCAATGAGAACGCCGCCCTCTTGCGTTAGGCGCGATCGCATCTGTACAAGTTATACTTAGAAGGAAAAACGGTATAATCAAAAATATCGGGTTTTATCCAGGTTTCTGTGAGAGCAATTATTTGTGAATCAAACGTAAAGCTGTTAACATATAATTTAGCAAGTTTAGTGTTAAGGCCTCTAACGTTTTGATAGGCCAAACTAATACCGATCAAGTATCGGATGCTAGCCTAGACACGAAAATAAATTTATTTAAAGGCACAACAAGAGACTTGTGAGCCAAAGCTGTACCTAGGGTAGGATTAATAGGCACACAAGCTGTTGAAACGGAGGGTTCATTAATAGGATCGTTTTCAAACGACATAATATCGCGCGAGATTATGTCGTTTTGAAAACAGCATAAGATTGCCATCGTGTTACATTTTCGTTTTTTCAAGGTGATCTTTAATTTAATAGATTTTTGAAAAATAAAACAAAAATATGAAACAGAAGAAATCCATACACAAAAACTAAAAATTACCATATTTTGAAAGCATTTTAAAAATATATAATAAGATTAAAAATATATAATATTGCTATACCCATATTGCAGACTCATATTTGAGAACCAGCTTAATGTTTTGACTATTTAATATAAAATTGTTGTTGCAATTTACTAAGTTAACGACGCTGGCAAAAATTTATTTTCTAAAAAATCGCGCAATTTTTCCCTGCGGCGCTCTTATTCTTTCCAGCCTTTACAATAGTACGCAGCGGCGGCTAATTATAATAAATACTTAATAAGTTCCGGCGTTCATGTACTTCTTGGTGTTATTTTATGGCCATTTAAATTCAAGTTATATCTATATTTGAATATTACAGCTTTGTTAAAAAAACATTATTTACTCAAAATGTGCATGTATATTCAAAAACTGGCGGCGATCTTATGTCGTTTTTACTCTGCGATCCTATGTCGTTTCAAAACGTCATAAGCTCGCGCGACATTATGTCGTTTTTTCTCGGCGATCTTATGTCGTTTCAAAATCTCGCGCGATATTATGACGATTTGAAAACAGCGAGATTGTGGCGGCGAGATTATGTCGCTATGCCCTTAAATTAATGTTCTGAGTCAAAATAAAGTATTTTTAATATAATAAAATATATATAAATATACGGAGCCACCCAATCTTCAGTGATTCAGCATCTCTGAATCAGCTTATGAAGTCATCAACATCAGTACTCACTTATCGCAGCTATATTTAAACATATAAGAGTGTGGAAAAAAACTGCGCACATACGGACGGACGGACGGACAGACACCATGACGGACTTTGCACAAACCCAATATACTCTTTACCTTCGGTACAACATGGGAGCGTATTCTGAAGAGCAAGAAGAACGTTTTCATCAGGACATTTTGAGCTTCGAATAACGTTATCAAGGCCAATACAATGAGCACATGATGGGAGACTATATTTGGAGTTCTTACAAACATAAGAGTAAAAGTAAATTATTGTCTACTTTTTTGTAAATTGTTTATTGAAGATTTAGGCGATTCTGATTTAAAATTGCAAGGGGGTGAGGGGTAAGAATTAGTGTCGTGGCTCCAAAATTTTTGATTCAGTTTTTTTGGGGTGCCATTAGCTGTCTCCTTACCAAATTTGGTAATTCTGTAAAACTGTAATGATGCAGAAGAATATTGTTGGTTTACAGATGTACAGACGAAAAAAGTTGCGTTCATACAGATGGACAGACCCTATGACAGAAAAAACCCCAAACCTATATACTCTTTACCTTCGGTATAAAAAGCGAGAGAAACGGAAATTATCTGAATGAGTGAACGAGTAAATGTCAATCTCCAATATCTTTCATTTTTACCTGATTTTCTTGAAATTTTCAGAGATTATAAGGTTTGTCTAAAACCTAAATTTTGAATTAACTGTCCCCGATAAAATGTTAACACAGGAAAACGCCTTTACGAGTTATATAAGAATTTAGGTTTGAAGTCTGATACAGACAGACTTACAGACAGAAAACATGGCTATATTAACTCAGCTGTTAGTGCTGATCAAGAACAATATGCTTTATGGGTCGTTAGATGGTTCCCTCTGCCTGTAACATTTGCACATTATACCCGTTTTTACCCTGAACCCATGTTATGTTAAAAATTCTTGATCAGCAACAACCACGTCAATTGTTTGAGTTAGCTGATGAAAAATGTATGCTAAGTCATAATGCAGTAGAGCAGTTGTGCACACAACCATACAAACAATTGTTGCACGCGTACTGTCTTGTTCACAATCTCTCTTAGATCTTTTATCGATGCCCAATTGAGATACAAATGAAAAACATTGGGGTGTTCACTAGTCCTCGTAAAATCGTAAAGCGTAAAATCGTAAACTCAAAAGTGTAAGAAAAAACAACAAAATACATGAGAAAAAATTAACGACGTTTACGATACCCTTGGGTATGCTTAAAAAAACTGTCGTAAAATTGAAAAAAGTGTGAAGTTACAGTGTTGTAAAATTTTCCAAAGAATCTAGTAAAAATACTTGGTATCAAGCATATTTCGGTATTTTTGTCAAAAAATGCATCTGGCTACTTAGGTAACAAACATGTGATCCTATTTCTACTGCACTCTCAGTTGGTCTACCTATTTGACCCTAAATGCGCATATATTTCATGATTTAATATTTTGAATTTCCAACATGTGTCCCTTGCACTCTCGTTTAGTCTACCTGTATGACCCTAAGTGCGCATATGCCCTCTTTATAATCTTATCTTATTCATACCTAAAAAGTAACGAATAAAGGTTTTGTATTTAAATAACAGCTTGTCACAACAGCTGTTTTACGACGACAATTACATGTGTGTCGTGTGTCGTAAAATTACGCTTTACGATTTTACGAGGACTAGTGAACACCCCCATTGTAAAGAGGAATGAAACATCGAAACGATGAAGAGGCACAAAATTTGGCGGCCGGGGACGGTGAGAGCTCATCCGTAATGTCAAAGTTTTACTCTTAATGAGTCACAAGAATAAGAAACATGCACTAACCTGTTGCCATTGATCTTCAATCGATGGCTGTGATGAGAAATACCCAGTTGTGCATATTCGCTCGAGTTCGTTGAATATATTTCCGCTCGGTAATATGTCCATCGCGAGAAGTCAAAAACTTTAAGAACTTCGTGATGAATGTTATTTCTTTGAGGGTAATGATAATGTGCTAAAGTGCTGGCATAGGTTTTTTTTTTAACTTGATGTCATCTATAACCGACGACACTTTATATTCTTTTTTTGGTAAACACTATATATTTAAGTTAATTACTTAAAAATATATTACTTATATGATTAGACATACTTTTGTATGCTTTTTGACTAGGCATTCATATGAACTACACCGGGTAGCTTCAAAACAAAAGCGCCTACATTAAGGTACAATAAATACATATTTTTTCACTTTTTATTTTTGAGCTTTGTATTAAAGTTTTGCGTTTAAATTTATTTTATTGATCTCCAGCACATATTTAATGTATTCAAAATTTTGAGTGCTTGTGCGTTTTCCTTAGTTCTGTAATAGAAAAAGTTTATGAACATAATTAGTAATAATAATTAATAAAACATTTAATTAATTAAAAAAAAGGAAAGTCAAAGTGGATTTATTGGAAATTAAGCTTAAGCCAAAGCAGTATAATAAGTTTTCTGAAAATGTATGTAACCGGCAAAGGTATAGTATATATTCTTGATTATGTTCGTCTGTCAATTCGTATTCATTAACCCACTTATAACAAAAAATAAATTTGCTTGAAATTTTTGAATTTTTATAGATTAATACCATCTTGGAGATTACCAAAAAAAATCTATTGAATGTACGAAAATTTTGATGTACCCAAGCGAGTACATTGGCTAAATATGTATAAAATATCTATCTATCAATCGCGTTTTACGCACAAAGCAACATCGCATAGCTCGCATCCAATTCGTTGATGGCAGATTCCGCATCTAAGAGGATCAAGGATTCTCTTTGGAAAATGTGCTGCTCACGTAATAAAAACACCTACTTAGAATTTAACAGAATTTTCAGTACCTACGCTTAACGTTAACGCTACAAAATGTGCTGCTATCAATTCATATAAAGCGAATGTATTTTTTTTTGTTGTGTCTAGATATAAAACTACGCATATAATCAAAAATCTGTGTGCTAATACTTAGCATTGAGTAACAGTAGTTGCAAGAACTTGACTAATTTTCTGTACACAAGCGGGTATAACGGTTATAAATGGGCTTAGACGTCAAGTATCGATACTATAATAGCGAAAATCTTTCAAATTTGGAATATAAGCACCTCTATACCATTGGCAAAAAATCCATAAGACCCATAACCATTGGGGGTACGGTAATCCCAATCTCTACGGAGATTAAGTATTTGGGGATAATCTTGGACAAGAGGCTACTTTGGAAACAGCATGTCGAGCATGCGGTACGCAAGGCAACACTGGCTCTTATGAGCTGCAGATCTCTCGCAGGGAAAAATTGGGGGGTGTCCCCAAAAATCCTTCTGTGGATGTACACAGCAATGGTGAGGCCCATAGTCAGCTACGGCGCTGCGGTCTGGGCAGGACGTGTAGACCTTGATGTCACTAAACGGCAACTGGGCAAACTCCAGAGACTTGCCTGCACGTGCATCTCGGGCGCAATGCGTACGTGCCCGTCCTCAGCACTGGACGTACTGCTAGGACTTCCGCCCTTGCATGTTTACATCAAACACAGTGCGATCAGGTCAATTATAAGAATGGCAGGAGCGAACGCAATCGCTTCTGTCTCTAGTGCAACTGGCACACTGCTGGCCTTTCCGCAAGATACGCAGTTGGCCCTTTTTAGTTTCGAGAAGCTCTTTAAAACGGAGCTCAGTAATAAAGCAGAGTGGACTAGTCTGTCGAACACCTATAATGTGAAACCACATGCTATTAGATGGTATACGGACGGTTCACTAACAGATGAGGGTGCTGGAGCTGGAGTCTGCGGACCCCGGCTCAAATATCATGAACTCCTTGGTAAATTCGCCAGCATATTCCAAGCGGAAGTGCATGCGATTGAAAGATGTGCCTCCCTCAACATCGTGAGGGGATACGCTCATAGAGGCATAGCCATTTTCTCTGACAGCCAGGCAGCGATCAAAGCACTCAGTGCTTACAAGATTGTCTCCAAGCTGGTTTGGCAATGTATAGAAGCACTCAAAAGGTTGGGCAGTAACAACACAGTCACCATCTATTGGGTACCCGGACATGCGGGTATTCCCGGCAATGAAGTTGCCGATATCTTGGCCAGGAGAGGAGCTAGCACTTCTTTCCACGGCCCTGAACCTTTCTGTGGGCTAGGACCAGGGATTATCAGTCAGAGCAGTCGCATCGATCTGCGTAATGCTTGCGAGGACGCTTGGCGATCCTCACAGGGGGCAAGACAGAGCAAGCGACTGCTAGGTAGTTACAACAAGAAAAAGAACTGAGGACTGTCTGAAATTGAGCAAAGGATCTCTTCGGATAGTCACGGGTTTCTTGACTGGGCACTGCAGACTGCGCAAGCATCTGCATAATCTCAAGTTAGGGGCGGACAGTCTTGGCAGAATGTGTCTGGAGGGGGATGAGACTCCAGAGCACCTGCTTGAGGAGTGTCCCGCCATAAGTCGACTGAGGCTTTCTCTTCTGAGGAGCCTCTTTCTGTCCACAGAGGAGATGAGGGCTCTCCGACCAAGTCACATCGTCGCGTTCCTGCGATCGATTGGGCTGTTCGAGGAGCTGTAGCTCACAAACAGTAAGAGGGCACAATAGATCCTAGTGGTCGCAGTGCACGTTCATCATTCAAATAATAATAATAAAATACCATTGGCAAAACAAGTTTATCTCAACCAGTAAAAAACAGGATAGTGAAAATTTGAAACATGGTTACGACCCCTTTTCAAACATGAGATACTATTTAAAATATATCGTTTGTCTTTTGTTGGTGACGGTTGTGGTTTTTGCGTGCTCGTAAAAGTAAACAGTTTTCTTGTGTTTGTGCTTGGTTTTATTTGGTAAAAATTTCTAATTGTGATTGCAATTATACGTTGTGCAAAATTGTCTTTGCCGTTTAATATTCGTTTTAATTTGTGGTCAAACTGAGCTGGATCGCCTTATTACAAAGAAAACATACGTACATACGTATTTTTTCATTTGCATATTCTGTTCTGTGTAACTAACAACAAACAGCTGGTTTATTTTCTTGCTCTCGCTCTCCAACAACCCCGCTCTTGTCCGCTCTTAACCGACTTGCTTGTTTCTGCCTTACGCTCTCTCGCTTAAGTGCTCTTTCGATATTTACCGTTGTATCGTGCTTGTTACATTCCTACTTACTTACGTGCACCCTACTCATTTTTGTTCAAGCTTATTCATTTTGTCATTTAATTTGACTCACGTAATTAAAATGCTGTTGTGCTGCAGTAAGAATTGCAAGACGGTTGGAAATACCAACCAAGATTTCATTCTGTGTAGATTGTGTGACAACATGATCCACATGAAATGTGCTGGCTTTACGGCCAAAATCAGGGACTGTTTAGTGTCCGATACAGGCTTTAAATGGTACTGTGAGTCATGCAACCAGGTTGAGAAGGAAACTGCTCTACACATAAGGCAGACTCACGTTGGCTTTAAAGCAGTGGTTGGCAAGAAAAATTCTGCCGGCGTTGCAGCCGACACCACGGTTGCCTCTTAAAAATTAAAGATTGATCCAAAAAAAAAACGAAGTGTCAAAATCACTAAAAAAATACAATTTTTTTTTGCAATTAAATTAAAAAATATTTTTTTCACAAAATCTTTTAGATGTAACTCCAAAGTTTATCACATTTTCACCTTTATTTAGTGATGATGAATGATATTAAATAAAAAAAAAAATACAGTATGACCTCGGTTAACGTAACCTATTAAAATTTGGCCAGTTGCGAAAACTATCATGGTTGCGAAAAATTTTTCAAAAAAGATGCCTTTGCTTACCTTTACAATTAAAGTAAATCGAATATGACTGTGTTTAAAGGAAGGATTTACAACTTTTTTTTAATAATTTTTTTAAAAATGTAGAAATTTTTTTGTACTTTTTTACAGTTTATACTTTTCTGAACAGCAGTTTCGCGAAAATCTGAAATTTGGGTATTGCAATTTTCGAGGAGTGTATCGAGGGTTGCGTTAACCGAGGTCGTACTGTTACAGTACTACTGTATGTAATTTCATCAACTTAAAACCGGAGTTGGCGATGGGCTTATGCGACAATTGTTTACAGAATTGCTTTTTTATTTTGGTACACCGATGTATCGATAATTTTCAGTGCTATAAACGATACTTATTGTGTGCTGAGTAATGTTTAAAATTATATTTTCTGAAGCCAATCACAAAAAAAAGAGCCAAACTGAAAAAAAAGTGCCACCATCAGGAAAAATAAGAGCCAGTTTTGGTGCAAAACACCAATTGTGGCAATCGTGGCCGACACATATATAGAGAGAGAGAATATGTGTATTTTATAAAGAGAACGCTCGGCAGCTTGTTCTCGTAGGATGCGACTCATGTGTTCGGCTGAAGATCAAAAGTCAAACGCGCAGTCATTCGCTATGCTGCCTTTAATGAGGAAAGACCATAAGGCGCATGATTTGTACACTACACCGAAAAAAATGTTTGATGTCAATTGGGGAAAATGAATTATTTTTTATTGACAATATGGATGGTAACGCTCAATGTTTATTGTGCCATAACCTTGCATGTCGCTTTACCTTTGATACAATACAAATATCTTTGGACACCACTGCTTTAAAGCTATGCATATTGCATTCAGCAAGTTGCAAACCTCATTTAATGAGCTAGAGGAGAATTCTAAAAATGGCAAGATTATGCCCGAATCTCCGAAGCGCAAAAAGACTTCGGGTCCTCATCCCCTAACATTATCTTCTGCCTTGCCCACGAAGCCACTACTGGGTCCTACTGCTAGCCCATTAATGGTTTTTAGCTCGCCTGCTAAAATTCCTACTAATAACTTAAACGATCCTATTAATGAACCCTCCGGTTCAAGAGCTTGTGTGCCTATTAATCCTACCCTAGGTACAGCATTGGCTCACAGGTCTCTTGTTGTGCCTTTAAATAAATTTATTTTCGTGTCTAGGCTAGCATCCGATACTTGATCGGTATTAGTTTGGCCTATCAAAACGTTAGAGGCCTTAACACTAAACTTGCTAAATTATGTGTTAACAGCTTTACGTTTGATTCACAAATAATTGCTCTCACAGAAACCTGGATAAAACCCGATATTTTTGATTATACCGTTTTTCCTTCTAAGTATAACTTGTACAGATGCGATCGCGCCTAACGCAAGAGGGCGGCGTTCTCATTGCTGTTGACTCTTGTATTTCCTCCGAACAGATTCATTTTTATGATTTTCCGGACTAAGAGTTTTTATGTGCTAAATTAGTACTTAGTGGCTGTTCACTTTATGTTACTTGTTCTTATATTCTTCCTCATTCTGCCATTAACATTTACGCATCCCATTTGAGTGCCCTGCAACTTGTTCCGTCATTGTTGACAGATATGGATAATCTGATAGTGGTTGGTGATTTTAATCTGCCGCAAGTTGTATGGTCTGTGAATGAAACATCTTCAGCGCAATTACCAGCCACTAATGATGATTTTATCGATGGCCTACAGGAGTTAGGCCTATCGCAAGTCAACAGGGTGCATAACTGTAGTGGTAGAATGTTGGATTTAATATTTGTGTCCAACCTTAGAATTTTCCTTTGAAATTCTTAGCTCTTATCCACCATCTAAAAGTTCTTTAAAAACCCGTTGTTTTCGTAAAACTAATTTTACTAAATTAAATTATCTTCTTCAACATACTAGTTGATCTCACCTTTATTCTTGTAGTAATATATAATCAGCTATTCGCTTTTGGATATCTGTAATCCCCTCACTTGTTCTTCAAGTGATAATAAACCACCTTGGTTTACGAGAGAACTATCAAAATTGAAAAACGTGAAGACAAGATCTTATAAGAAATTTAAAAAATCGGGATCTACTATAGATTTATATTCGTATTTAATAGCAAAGTCAAAGTTTATTTCGGTTAACACATCTTGTTATAATAATTATCTTAATTGCTGTAGATTAAACTTTTCCCGTGGTCCTAAACAGTTTTATAAATTTGTTAACTCAAAACGTAAATCTTCATGTTTGCCTTCCTCAGTTTACCTCGATAATACGAAAGCCAGTTCTGATCAGGCAGTGGCCGATCTATTTGCTGAGTATTTTCAATCAGTATACTCAACGAGTTCATATGGTTGCATAATTTCCCAGTTATAACTGAGTGTACGCTCCTTAGTGATCTTAACCTTCTTGAAATTATCAAAGGGTTTCAGGAAAAAATGCAAACTAACGTTGTGTACACCGATTTTAGTAAGGCATTTGATTCTGTTAGTCAATCTCTGTTGCTTCAAAAACTAAATATTATTGGATTTCCATCAAAACTCTTATTGTGGCTTTCGGAGCACTTGTGTGGTCGAACACAAAAAGTTGTTTTAAATCGTTTGTATCTAAACCAATTTATGTTACCTCTGGTGTTCCCCAGGGTAGTCACCTTGGTCCTTTGCTATTTAATTTGTTTATTAACGATCTCCCAGCTGTTATTACTAACTCTTATGTATATATGTTTGCTGATGATGTAAAACTATGTTTAACCTACAATGATGCTTCTCTTTGTAACTTGCTACAGTCGGATTTGGATGCATTGTCGGCCTGGTGTCGTTTTAATTTACTCAATTTAAATTGCTCTAAATGTAAAGTCATGTCGTTTTGTAGAAGTACCCCTCATACTGCTCACTACTTGCTTGATGCTCACCACTTGACCGCATGGTTGAAATTAAAGATTTAGGGATTATTCTTGATCCTTAATTAAAGTTTGACTCTCATATTTCGTCCATGGTCAATAAGGCCATTAATGTCATTGGCTTCATCAAGCGGTAGTCGAAAGAGTTTAACGATTCCTACTAGATGTGGGCGCGGGCCGGGTTTTTTTCTGTGGCCCGCGGGCTTGCAGAGGCCCGGGCCTAAACAAAAAGGCCCGGCCCGGTAAGGCCCCTAAAAGCCCGACAAATGGCTGATCTAAATTTACTTAAAATATAAGCAAAATAAATGCTTGCTTTTCCAGCAAGTTCGGCAACTAGCGAATGGCTGTTTTCAACATCGGGCAATGGTATTGGATGAAAACGCACAAGATTAAAAATTCAAAGTTGAAAAAAATTTTCATCCGAAACAAAAATAAATATATACTTGTATTAGTTTCGGGCCGGGCCTCTGTGAAAAAAAATTGTGCCGGGCCGGGCCTTTTATAGAAGACTTTGTGTTCGTGCAGGCCCGGGCCTCAGAAACCGGGCCCGAGCCCACCTCTAATCCCTACACCACGAAAACGCTGTAAACATCCCAAGTACGTCCCATCCTGGAGTATGGATCTTGTTTGTGGTCCCTACAATATTCGATTCACCAGGATAGAATTGAATCTGTGCAGAAGAAAATTCTTCTATTTGCTCTTAGGAGTTTTAACTGGGTTCCTGGAGTAGACTTACCCCCGTATTCAATTAGACTCCTTTTGATTAATCTTCCCTCCCTGTTAAACCGTAGAACTATGCAAGGAGTACTATTTATTACTAACCTACTTAATGGTGAAATTGACTCATCATGAGTCGAATTAAATTTAATGTCCCAATTAGATCTACACGTAACTTTTTACCCCTTAGCCTTGATCGTTGCTTTAGCAACTATTTAACTCACGAACCATTTCGTGTTATATGTTCTGACTATAACAAACTTTATTATCTTGTCTCCTTTGAGGCCTCAATTCCAGTACTAAAAAAAGATCGATCCTTTTTGCTTTATCTAATCGTAACCACTAATTACTAATCTAACGCTGGTTTGGGTTTTTCTGGGTTTTTCCCAATCCACGCAACAAATAATGAACTACTAAATTTTTTATTGAATTTCCCAGAGCCTTAACGTTAACTTTTTAATTATTTTTTACCTAAATATATTTTCAGATTTTTATATAATTCTATATTTAACTTTATTTAATTATTTTAACTATTTTTTGACGTGATAACGTCTTATAAATTGAGGAACACAGGCTGCAGGTTCAAAGAAGTCTTCATCATCGTTACAATCATCATCGTTACCATCATCATCGTTACCATCATTATTACCATCAAAACGTTACCTGCAATACAACTAAGAATTAACGCATTCATAATGTAAACATAGTTGTGGCGCTGCTGCGTGGACGCTCCGTTAATGCACATTTGATTTTTTACGACCCGAGTTCAACACCGCATGGCAATTTCTTGAATATTTATTTTTTTATTTTTTTTCAACTAGATTATGGACTAGACGATACCCTGAACTTTAGAAATCACGCGAATAGACATTGTGTGTATGCATTCAATTGAATTTAAATGTTTAATAGTTTTTGATTACATATTTTTATAAAAAATTGTTGTCGGGCTTGCCGAACAATTTCAAATAGATGATTGTGTTGTTTTTGAGGCAACTCATTAATATTTATCAAGCAAAGCCAAGCAAAATCAAAATATTTGAGCTGAGTTACAAATATAATTGTAGAAAAATAAATGTGTAGGCAAAAGTCACATTCCATACAATAACATGCATAGCAGATATCAAAGAGGAATAGAGATAGAATATAACGGGACTGTATAAGAGCCGTTATGTTTTGTCATTTTTCTTTGTGTTTTGTGTTTTTGCATATATGTACATGGTTTGCCACTGAGTTGCAGTTTCGATCTAACAGCGAGTGGAAAAAATAAATAATATGTTCACAAAAGTATGAAATCATTTAATCAGTGTTCTCTTATGACGTTGTCACGTGAGACTATCGTCCAAAAACAAACTTTACAGACACCCATCTTTTTTTAATTTAAATTATCAACTGCTCTTAGCTGACAATAAGTTAATAAATAAATAAAAAGGGCAATAGGCCCATAAATTTATTTTAAATTTATTTTAATCAACCAACTTGCTCTCATATTTAATGAATTCGAACTTTTTGTTCAAGCAAGACCCTGTTTTTGGTTCTCTTGCGTTCTCTGTTTCGTGTTTTCAATTGAGCAAACACACGAATCAGTCTTGCAATAACAACTTGAAGAGAGACAAATTGTTGATCTCTCATCAAATGAGTGTCCGCAGAAGAGAAAATTTTAAAAGTGGAAGCAAAAAGTGTCTTTCTGTACATGATGGAATAAGTATTAGGTGGTCTCGTCGGCAGCCGACGCTAGCTCATTTCGGTCCCTTAGACTCAGTGCATACTTGTGTGTGGGAGATTTTTTTCTGGGCATTTAACCCTTAGGCGGGCACAAAAAAAATGAGTTACTGCAAAATTTGCCGATTTTTTATGTTTTATGCTTTTCTTTCAATATAATCATTTACTAATACGTGGCGTTTTCCAAAAATTCAATAAGAACAAGTGTGGTATACTTGATTTCTGTATTAAAACTGGTAAAAAGAAGACTGATTGCAAAGGGGTACGGATGCGGCAGGGGTGTCCGCTGCCTCAAATGGGGGCGAAATGGACGGGCGTTGCTTCAAAACTTTGATGCATATTTTTGGGGGTCGATACCAGCTATCTTCCTACAAAATTTGATGACTCTAGCTCAAACACTATTAGCGACACACGCTTTCCCGTTTTTAACGAATCGTTGAGGCAGTTGGAGGCGGCTAGGGCAGTATGGGTGGGCGTGGCATCCAAAGTTTTTAGGGGGTCGTTATCACCTATCTTGGCACCAAATTTGGTGCCTCTAGCTCAAAAACTTTCGAAGTAATAAGCGTTTCCGATTTCTAACTTGCTAGTAGCTATCTTCTCACGAAATTTGATAGTTCCACCTGTAAGGATTCGCGAAATAGGTGGATTTATCGATTTTGTCAGCCCCCCCGTTATCGTAGAACCCCAATCTTGACTCTTTATCTGTCACGGCCATAGATAAAGATATGTTAACCCTTTCAAAATAACTTTCAGGTCAATAACCCCATTGACCACCGTACCCACGCATGGACAGATACACTCATTTGAATATGCAGACAGTAGTTGGCAATGCTCAGACTATTATTGTCGTCAGCGACATGAAGCTAACAGCGGGCCTAAACCCTATTCGCTACCTGCTGGCACATTAGCCTGGATTGTGTCGACTCGAGCTGAGTCGATTCGTTTTTGATTTCGAGCTCCGATTTGAGTTCGACAGCTTCGATATGTTATTTTTTGTGTTTGAATTGCCAAGCCATTTATTTTCTCCTTCCCTGTTAAGCAATAGAATACGGCAACAGTCGGGGCTTGTAACGTTGTTTACTTTTTACTACTACCTGTTTTGTTAGCTCTTTGACAACGTGTTTCTTTGTTCTCTTTTATTTACATTAAAAAAAATCAACTTTGAGTCGAATTAAGTGATTTGTAATATTTGCATGGGCGTTGCCTTAAAAATAACTTTTTAAAATCAAGATTGAAAATATGATATTTAAAATCAAGATTGAATATATGATATTTAAAATCAAGATTGAAAATATGATATTTAAAATCAAGATTGAAAATATGAATAAATACTATTAACAAACATGCAACCTCTGTTTAAGAGCACATCGTAAAACTTGTTTAATTTAGTTTATTAATCTTTTTTGCTTCGAATCCTATGCGTGAGCAACGGTTCTGAAGCATGCTTGACTTAAAATAACTTTGTAGTTTTCACTTATTACCCTGTACCCACAAAACTAAACATATATTGCCTAAGTTCTGATTGCTGTGAACCTAGCTCTTAACAAAAAAGTCGCTTTACTAACAGTCTATATATATGCGTGGGTATATGATAAAATCTACAAAACACGCAAAAGACCGGTGTCGATAAAACTTATAGAGATGATTTTTGTAATTTAAATAAAATTATTATTGATTAAATTGATCATATATGGTAAACGTTAAGTCCAAATCAAATTCAAAATCTTAAGTATTCAGCTCTCAGACAGACAGACCGACAAAACTTAGTCATTGTTTGTTAATGCCGGTCAACAATATTTATACAAAACTGGTCAAAAGTACCTAACACTAGATTTTCGAGCAATTTTCACCTTTTTGTACGTTGTTTCTGACATTAAACTATTTGCTAATAACTATGACCTGCGATTTAAAGCGGTTTTCTGTTTTGACGGTGAGTTTGAAGCGTTTTTTAAAATACCAATGAAAAAATAGATTTTTGGAATTCTGAACAATTATTTGTAAGTTTTTCAAAAGAATACATATAAATTTTTAGCTTGACATAAAGTTATAGCGCTCTGAAAATATAGCAAAATTTGTTTTTATATTAAGTGCTCGGCTCTGGTAGAGAAATATCGAACTGGAGATACACTGAACTCTATATTTAACGCGTACAGTCATTATACTCTGATACTGAATGTAAAGAGTACATTGGTTTTCTGCAATGTCCGTCATGGTGTCTGTTCGTCTGAGGCTTGAAACTTTGCAAAAATCTTTGTCTATGAGCGGGATAGATAAAGTGTCAAGTTTGGGATGCTACACCTACCGGTGAAATATGTAAATCTACACACATATAGTCAACATCCTTAAAGCTAGATCTGCAAAATTTGGTAAGACATCAACTGGCGTCATCCGGAAATCTGCAAAAAATGTTGGTGCCACGCCCGCTCTTTCCACCCACTGCCCACCTCCTATTTTTAAATTGGAAATGCCCCTTTCTTCCACAGTTTTTAAGCTAAGATCACAAGTTTGATTTCAAGATGTTCCCCAAAAATCTGCATCAAAAATTTTTATGGCTCGCTTAGTCAGTCTTCCTCTAGCCACCTTGTAACATATCTGTGACAGTTTTTAAGTTAGAGCCACCAAATAACAATTCAAATCTAATCTTTAGGTTTTAAAGTTGCTGGTATCGACGCGTTTATCACACCGTCGGATATGGCAAAATCGACTCTGCTTTTGAAGCTGATCAAGAATATGTACACTTAATTGATTCGGAGATACGTTCTTCTGCCTGTTACATAAATTTGCGCAACTTAATTGTATCCTCTTTACCCATTTGGAGTTAAGATTACAAAAAGAATAAACTAACTTATTAAAATTTTAACATATGTTTATCCAAACACAGCTGAACAGGAAATGTCCTAAAGTCATAGTAGCACATAGTTTATATGTACAATGGCTCGGAGATGCATCAAAAACAAAATGAATTTCTTTCCTCAAGACAATCAATTATTGATTTTTTTTTTTGCTCAGATAGTCCAGAAGGTGAAATTTGTGGTTTTCGTATTTTTCAAAGCCTCTTTTTGTTCTCTGGCCGTTTGGTTTTGTTGCTTAGGTTTTCTCCTACTTAACTCGTTCATATAGTTAACGCGCTGCGTAGTATTTCCTGTTCAGCATACTAAGCACTGGACTTGAACCTCTCCCTCATACATTTTACATATCAACACTTTACTTATTTGAAACATAAATTGCTTTTAATTGAAAAAAAAAATTATTAAATAAGTGAGTTTTATACGCACAAATTCATGCGTCTGTGGAAAACATAATTTTTTATGTTTTAGATCGAGGTGTATTAACTGCAAACTGACGGACAGACGAATATTGCACAAAACTAATATACTTATTGCCTTTGGTATCAGAGTATAAACAATAAGTCTACATTGTATATAGCGAACGGTTTATGTTTATAACATATAAGTTAGTTATGTTTTTTGATTAATTTTTTATTTTCAGCAATGTACTAGGAACCAATGATTACTTTAATTCATTTTATGTATTTTCTTTTGATTAAATGAGAAAATAACCGTATGCAAATGGTGTCCAACACAAGCCACGTTCAAGTATTAATTAAAAAAAATGTGCTAATTGTTTTACCAGACATAGTACCACATAAATATTGACCACACGTAAACACAAATGTATGTATGTATGTATGTGCATGCATACATAATTATATATGTATTATTATGTATGTATGTAGTAGATACATACATATATATACATACATGTATATACTTAAGTATTATATGTATGTATAAATACGTATTATATATGTGTATAAATACATGTACTACATACATAATAATACATATATAATAATACAAATGTAAATAAATATACATATATGTATGTACATACATACATATTTTTTCACTTTGCTTCGACAACCGCACAAAAGATTAAAAACTGTTGTGTGCATGAGTCAACCACATTTTACCATACATATTTACATACATTTTGTCCCTGCTACATTATTAAATAAATAAATAAATTATAGCAGAATCGGTTATGCTAATTACTTTAAAAATATGTATTTAAATATTTTTTCCCACAAAAATAAATATTGAAACATAACGAGCTCAAAAAATAAGTTATGTACATACATATGTATGTCTTTATGACAGAAAATAATAAAACGAGGTCTGCTGCGCGTACGTTTACATACATACATACATATGTATGTATTTGTAACGTGCGTTGTGCGGTCTATGCGCTGAGTCACTTACTGCGCTCTCTGCTAGTGGTGGGATAAAGATGATGCAAGAACGTGTGCTTGGGGATTTGGATCTATGACTGGCTTTAAGAATTATCTGAAAATTTTTGTTATTTTTTTGACGTACCTCTAAACTTTTATTTTATTATAGTCGCTGCTACACACTTGTTAAGTTGACGCACCTTGTGCAAAACTTGTTTACACAAAAAACACTGAGGCACACACTCATAAATAAGAGGAAGACTTTACACAGACACAGTAATTGCCGACAAACAACAAACGGGCGAACCGATTCCACTACAAACTTTGAAAGAGCCGATACAAATTTTGTTTGCACTCTGCACTTATTATTTTATTATTTTTGGATTCTCTTTAATTTAACGTTAACATTTTTCAGTTGCTGCTGGCAAATGCTGTTCTCTTTTAAATGTTTATTTAGCACTTGTCGCCGTGTATTCAAACCTGAAAGCTGTTTAAATTGTGGGTGCGGTTGTTGTCTGTTTAATCAAAACATGTCTACTTTATATCAACACCTCGCTTACTTACACAAAGCACACTAACAGCTCAGACAGAGCAACGCATTAGGTACTATAATGATTGGAATATGGCACGAGCACGACTTTCAAAATAAAACATAAATTCCTTTTAGGGGAATAAAATAAAAAATTGTGCAGTTGTTTCTAATAACTGCGACTACGACACCGACGTACGGTAAACCGTTGACGTTACCGGTTGAAACAAGACTGTTGCTGCTGCTAATCTCTGAGAAACGCGAGTGCAAGTAAGCAACGTTAACAGTCGGATGTAAAACACAGAGAGTGAAACGTAAGTTAACAGCATGATACAAGAAAGAGTTTTATCGTTCTTGAGTTAACAGTGCCTTCTTTGCGCTCAAAGAGTTAAATTACACTCACTTCTCTTCGACTCATTTAGATGCGCAACGTCGGCTGTGTTGTCACTTTGGCAATTTACTTGTTTACTCTAGAACTTACTTTAGAAAAAATCTTTTATTTTGTATTATATGCTATCTACATATATTTTCAATGGTTTCAGCAAATATTTTTTTTTTTTTTTTCTTAAATGCCGTTTTTTTAAAGATATTTAAGGCAGAACCAAACGATGCTTTCTTGCAAAGTATCAACATAGGCTACGTCTTGTATCCGCCCAAACGATGCTTAAGCACGGTTTCGTTCAGTTTTTTTTTTTACACGTATTAGGCTGCGCTTATGGTCAAGCGAATTCACGTCGCGCGATGCGACGAGAATCGCTCAATCGCTCCAGCGATTTTTACCAGCGATGAAGTGTTTATGGTCAAGCGATTTCACAAGCGACCAAATATTTATGTTCTGATTTTAATAGAGATTTAGTTGTGTTGTGTTTATAAACTTAAAAAAATACCAAGTGCATTCTATTTTGAAAGAACGGGAATGTAAAGGAGAGTTACATCATTTACATTCCAAGCTGCTGTAGTATCCCAAAAAATTTAAGGAATATAATAGAATGAGTAGAGAAACATTTGCATACATTTTGAATGAAATATCTGCTCACATACAAAAACCAACTTCAAACAAACTACTACGTACAGCATGCACAGACGTTATAACGGTAATTGCTTCATATGAAGAAGCACTTGTAGTTGTTTTGCTTGCTCAATCGCTCCAATCGCTTGAAAAAATCAAAAAATTTTGGTTGCTAATTCTCGTCGCTCTCGTCGCTTCAATCGCTCGTTGTCGCGCGACATTAAATCGCTTGAACATAAACACTCTCATAAGGAACAATGTATTTAGTCGCTAGTAGCGTTTCTCGTCGCGACGAGAATCGCTTGACCATAAACACAGCCTAAAGCAAAAGTTCGCTGAAATGAAACCATGCGTCATGCTTTGGGCTATAGAGTTGTCGCTGTTTTTTATTTTATGTAAAATATTTAAGAAAATTGTTAAATCTTCATTTTATTGTTTAGTAACACATTTATATAATATACCAGATCTATAAAGAATGTGTTGTCTTTATTTTTAACATAATATTACATTAAATGTTAACATTCATTTTAAATGGAATAAAAAAAGAACACATGGCAACAATGTATCACTGCTACTGTCATATGGTTTGTTTACATTGTTTCTCTTGTTGTTGTCAAAAAGAAAGAAGAAGAAGAGACAAAGCACGTAAGCAACGTAGGGCTATAGACGTTGATGCTTAATGCTTAAGCATGCTTTTCGTTTAGTCTTGCTGCGATGCTTCAAGCAAGAAATCATCGTTTAGTTCTGCCTTTAGAATAAACGTATGTTTTAGGCTAGCGATGCCCAAAACTTCGTCATTATTATTATTATTGCGTATCGCTGTTTTTTCTTGTTTATATTTTTATAATGATGTGTTATTTGTACATTTTAAGTTCATGGAAAATTATTCAAACTCCTTTCAATATCAAAACTTAAATGCTATGCTTTTCTGCACTATTTTTTCGGTATTGTAATATTGGCACAGAGGAACGCAATTGCATGTAGACATTGCCTCCCTTGATTTAAGACCACAGAACTAAAACAAAAGGATTTAAAACATGTGGAAACGTTGAAGTCGGACCCAACCGACTGCGATATAATTGATACCTGCTTAAAAAGTGGTAACAAGAGGCCTGGTTGCAAAGGGCTACGGATGCGGCAGGGGTGTACGCCGCGTATGATAGGTTGATGCAGATCTTTCGGGGATGCCACCAGCCTAATTGAAACCAAATTTGATGACTAAAGCTTAAAAAAAAGTAGATTATATACGCATACAGAGGTGGGTGACTGGGGGCGGAATGGTAAGGCCCTGAAAAGCCCGACCAAGGGCTGAAGAAAATTTTGATTAGCTTTTAGTTTTTGCATATTTCACGTACTGGAACCGCCATTTTTCGCATAAGAAATGTTGGTTGAAAGTACATATCGACATGCTAATAGTTTTTTTTGGTGCATTAAGGCTCGTTAATGCTCAGTTACCCGAACTTATTTTAAACTGAACTTGAACTGAGAAACTAGCTGATCCATTCAACTAATCGAAAAACACTGCTTGCTGGTTACCCTCAACTTGACCAGAATTGAACTGAATTGAATTGAAAACCTGCAGAAAATAGAATTTAAATTCAGTTCACGTTTCAGTGCAAGTTCCAGTTAAACAGCTGTTTGAAAAACAGACGAGCATCAACTGATTCGCTTGGTGCATTCGCATTTACGGCCTTTTCACACTTATAATACCCATTTGTATTAAATACATAGAATGTATTGCCAACATATCATCCATTTTTATTTAATTTATTATTTTTTTTGAAAGAAATTGTGAGAATGTCAAAAACATCGGCAGAAACTCGCACTTAATTGTGAGAATGTCAAAAAAATGACAAACAGCTTTTCATTCAGTTTAAGTTTTGGGTAATCGCTTGTAGTTCATTTTGAGCTCAAAATAACGTTATATTTCAGTTCACGCTAAGATTGTAGAACTTGTGTTCTATATGTACTAATCTTTATTAATAATTAAATTATGTCTTCAATGAACATTGTTACTTGGCGGGAGACGCGCTAGATAGGTGTTACCAGAGAATATGAGAACGTATATACTAAATACTAAATGATATCGATATTTATTGTTAGTAAACATCGCGAGGAACCAGTATTTGTTTATGCCGCCGTGGAGCTACCATATTATTATAGCCTATTTTCATTGCTCAGTTACTGTTAACTTAACAGTCAGTTACGAAAGTTGTTTCCATTGCTCTGTAACTGAACCTCAGTTAATGAATCACCTAATCGGTTTGTTTTGTTTTGAATTGTTGTAGCTAAAATTACGAATTAATCATGAAGCGAAATTTATTATTCAAAATCGTTAGTGCATTATTGTCAGATTGATTGACATACATGCTATTTCTACAAGCTGATTTGCTTGTTATGAAGGAGCAATGTAATTTTATAAAAACGTCGGCCACGAACACTTTAAATAGCAGAAAACGTAAGCGTCTATCTGAGTGGTCATTTGTAAGTTAAAATTAAATTGCAAGCATATTTGAAAACAGTATAATATCTCTATATTTATGTTGAAAATAGCCAAGGCATGGAAAGTTTTGGGAGCTGGATGTGCCACAAAATAGTGATGGGTTTTTCAAGGAGAATTTCCATCCACGTCCCGCATTCCCGCCGTGGAAGTTTCTCTGCAGTTTTACTTCAGTTAATTCTTTATGGAAGAATACATGCAAACTGAACCTCAGTTACTGTTAACTCACTGTTGAATGAATAACTGAGCAGTGAAAGTAGGCTATTAGGCTGTGGCTGGGCCGCCACAAGATAATTTTGGGTAACTGAACGTTTGCTCACCACTAATTAAGCGCGCAAGAGTGAAATTTTTTTAGAAAATCTAACAATGTCGCGATCAATCAATCTGGAAGCCGTCAATAAAAAAGTGATAGTGTAAAACTATTGCCAAATAAAAAAGTCAGGAGTAGGGCTACCACCTGGGGCTCAGGCCATTCCGGGACGGTTGACCACAACCCTGCCCCTCCCCTCCAACAATTAAAAAAAAATTTAAAAAAGTTTTATATTCACATATTTATTCATAACATATGTATTACAATTAATTATGTAACATTACTTATCATTATACTTCTCCGCACTGCCTTTTTTTTCAACACACTAATATTCTTTTTGTCCATCAATTCTTTATAAAAGTTTAAACACCTCATGTCTACAAAATAAAATTGAACAATCATTAAGGCGGGTTTGCAATGTCAGCTTGAGATTGCAAAATGTTTTGTTCCTATCTGACACACATATTTTTCACATAAGTTCGTCTCACGCACTTTCAATCTCTAACTGGTTTCACTTTTTCACAGATTGCATTGAGAAAAGCTATTCGTTAATTTAGTTTTAAAAGTGGCTTTTTTTTTCGAAATTAGCAATATGTATGTGCTTGAAAGCACTAAAAGCTATTCGATAATTTTGGGTTAAAAGTTGACAATAGATGTCTTTTTTTCGAAATTAGCAACATGTGCTTGAAAGCTCCTAAGTTTTTACCTTTATTTTACTTAATACAGAGGTAAATGATAATAGAATTCACTATTTAATATTTATTTAGTACATATTAATAAATATATATCAATAAAATCATTGTTGTATAAAAAAACAAATTTAGCCGAGTTCGAAACAGCTGATCACATTGATGGAATTGCGCGCATATCGACAATTCGTGTTGAAAATTTGATAAATATAAAAAAATGGACGAGGAGAGAACTGCACGTTCGAATACTTCTCTGCGGCTGCTCCTCTTCTTCTACAGCAGCAGCAGCAAGAACTGCCTGCGTCATTATGGAGTTATATGCTAATATAATGGCTTTGTTTTTATCCATTTTTATTATTTTAAAAGCTTCAATCTAAGCCAAGCTCCTTATTCGCTTTACGCCACACTTTTTGGGCACCATCGGATCCAAAAATGTTGAGCTTTGATTCATCACTGAATATGACACTGTTCCAAAAAGAATCTGGCCCATAAAGTGTGGCGTAAAGCGAATAAGGAGCTTGAGGAGAAAAATTTGATTAAAACTGTAAAGCATGGTGGTGGCAACGTTATGGTGTGGGGGTCATGTACGGCCTCTGGTGTTGGTCAATTGGCGTTTATTGACAAAAAAAATGGATACACATGTATTTCTTAACATTTTAAAAAATAATTTGCCACAAAGTGTTGAGAAATTGGGGCTGCAAGGGACGAATTGGCTTTTCCAACAAGACAATGATCCCAAACATTCGTCATATTTAGTGCAGGAATGGCTCATTTACCACTGGAAGCAGCTGAAAACACCCCCACAATCACCGGACCTCAATCCTATTGAGCATGTTTGGCAATTACTGGACAAAAAAATACGGTCTCAGTCCATAACTCCGAAGGAATCCCTCAAACAGGCGCTCGTTACCCAATGGGGCCAAATAACAAGCCAGGAGACCTCGAACTTAGTTGTAAGCATGGAACGACGTCTTCAAGCCGTTGTCAAGGCCAATGGTGGCCCAACCAAATATTAATTTTTTGTTTTTACCAATATTTTATAGTTTATGTAAGTTTTTTTATGAAGTGTGCCAATACTTTTTTTGCGTAAATTGGTGACTTTTTTCACTGTTACTAGCATAACTAAGGACCAAATATGAATAATTTAATTTTGATTAGTAAAATAAAAAGATAATTTGTTGTTTTATAAAATAGCTTTTTTAATTTGGGTGTCATCCTTCAGGATCAAAAGTTATTGCGTTCGGAACTTGAAATTTGCTTCTGTGCCAATACTTTATTGGCCCACTGTATATGTATGTATTTGCAATAATTGCTTATTGTGATAAGCATAAGTTGGCGCTTAGCAAACAATTGAGAAACTACTAAAAAAAAGTTCAATAATATTTTCTTGCGTTGCTGTTTGTGGGCATAACCTGAACAGCAGATCTGCGTGGTTGGACCGTGTCATTCTACGCACAAACAAACCAAAGCGAATGCAAAGCAACCGACACATACATGTATGTATGTATGTAGTTAATTTACGACGAAGACTTCGTCTTTTACAACTTTTCGCTGCCGCTACACCAATACCATCAAACTCATTTTCAGGCATAGACTATTGTTGTACAACAACCACATATTATTTTCAATGCACACGCGGCAGAGCTTCGGCATTGTTAACGCTGTGATGCTAAACAAGGCGTATTTAACAAGGTGGCAGCAGCGTCGACATTGCGTTGCCTTACGAAAAATAAATACGCCTTGATGCTAAAGGCCTGTTGTCACATATGTATAGGGATGAAACGATACAAGTAAATACAAGTATATACTCGATACTTTTGTCTCCAAACCAAGTATTTCTGTAATCGATACTTTTACCAAGTATACCAAGTAGGTATCGGAAAAAAGTACTTGTATCGATGAATTATATTTTGTAGCGATTTCGATATTGCATAGGTAACTCTGTTAGTGGCGTCCACCAAGTGAAGTGCAGTACTGTGAACATAATTAAATTGCGGTATAAAAATCTAATAAAAAGAAGCATATCAAATAAATATTACATCAAATAAAGGTAAGACTAAATATAGTTATAGAAATTATAAGTTGTATTGTACAGTAAGACCCCGCTTAAAGCTGTTTCGCTTTAGCGCTCTACTTTGATGGAACGCATCCCCCGCGTTAAACGGGGTATTACTGTACATTAGAATACATGTATAGGTGCTTTGCTTATATACAGCGTTGCCAAATAGCAAAGTAATGTTTTGATCATTAAATTTATTAAGTAATTGATTAATAAAAAAAAAAATATTAATACGGAACATTGATTTAAAAAAAAAAATAAACCATACAAAAATCTTTTTTTTCTTGGAAACGAGGTTTTTTGGTTGTACACCTAATTCTGTTTTTACACGATTTTGAAAAACCAGGGTTTGAAAATAATTATTTTTAATATTTTAACACGATTTAACTCCATTTAGCACGGTTAAAAATTTGGTTGGCTTAAATTTAAATCGTCAGTTTTAATTTCTGCGAAATATTTTCATATCACAAATTAAGGGGAATTCCCCTTCTGTGCTTACAAGCAAGTTTACTGGTCGAGCAATTGTAAAAAGCACAAATTTAGGGTAATTCCCTTTTTGTGCATACAATTTTAGCATACGATCAATGTCTGTTTTTTTTACAAGGTTTTTTATTTGCACGCTTTTTTCAGGAACCAACTTTCGTGTAAAAACAGAATTAGGTGTATTTAGTATCGAGTAGGTACTCGATACTTTGACAATACTGAGTACTTGCGATACTTTCGTCGATCGAAGTACAAGTACTAATTTGAGTAATACTTTTTAGTATCGTTTCTTCCCTAGTCACATACTAGGGATGGCAGGTCTCGATACGATACTGGAGGTATCGTCTTTTTTATCGCAGTATCGTCGATACGATATCGGCGATACTTGTGTTGGACGATATTATCGATATCAATATTTTGCTAGTCGATACTCTAGGTATCGTCGACGGTTCACATCGTCGACAATTAAGCCATTACTGCCAAGTCTGAAATCAAATCATTTGCCAATCAAATTCGATCGCCGTTTGATGTGTTTGAAACCATTGTTTCCCCACATCTTTAAGATGGCACGAGTTTATTTGCCCATCTTGACAACTTCAGTTCCAAGTGAGCGATTTTTATATATGTACGTTATCTGAATTAATTTTTTTGTGTATTTTAATATGGAAAGAAAAAAAACGGAATATGTCGATACCACGATAATATCGATACTTGAGATCTAATATATCGACACCAAGTATCGGTGTGGTCCAATACCGATACTTACGCTGGCGATACCCATCCCTATCACATACAACGGAAACCGAAACTGATTTTCGGTTTCGGTCGGGTTCTGATTTTGCGTGGGTTGCTACATACAACTGAAACTGAAACCGAACGGAATAACAGAATATTGATACTCGATACCGAAGATAAAGAGTATATTGGCTTTGTGCAATGTCCGTCACAACTTTTTTCCACACCCTTCAAGTAAGAGACTTGGAAATGTCTTTATCTATGGAAGGGACAGATCAAGTTCTAAGATTGGTGTTCTACGGTAACTGGGGGCTGGCAAATCGATAAATTCGATAACTCAAAACCGATAAATCCACCTATTCCGCACACCCTTACAGTTAGAGCTACCAAAATTGGTAGGAAGATAGCTACTGGCATCCCCGAAAAAATTTCATCAAAAATTTTGGATGCCACGCCCACGCATTCCGCTCCCAAAAGAACTTGTTTCGGTTTCGGTTGCAAATGTACTGAATTCGGTTTCGGTTTCCGTTGTATGTGACAACAAGCCTTAACGCGGTGTGTGATTTGCACGTGTTGACTTTCTGGTTTTGCTATACCCGCGCCTGCCGCTACACCAATACCATCATACTTATTTCCAAGCAGATACTTTTTTTGTACAACAACCATTCATTCACCATTTGATATGACCATATTCTCTTTCTTAAGCTAGTGAGCCTTTATTGTGTCCATTTAGGCAATCGATCTGAAGGAGTAAACTCCATTCGTGCGTCGGACCTGACACACAATGTTTTTTTTTAATAGTGTTTTTAGTCTGTTACAAATACTTACTAAATTATTATTCTTAATATTGGTCTTTTGCATCTCATAGTTTGTATTTGGGACTATGATCTTTCAATAACAGACAGTGCTTATTCACAAAATTACGTAATTATTATTTTAAATTAAACAGTTCCTTCCAGCTCAGTGTGAGCAGATGAACATAGGTCTTGCAAGAAAATATCACATCTAATTATGATAAGTCTCATTCGGCCTAGTACATCAAATATCCGCGAGATGGTGGACAAGACACATCGCTTTGTGATTTGTTTGGTTAGACGAATATTAAATTGATACGCCAGTTCATCCAGGGTGGACAGCCATGATAGCCCAAGTGCTTTCGTTGCACTTCAGTTCTATTCCGAATCATATAGGCTGGGAAGATAATAAATAAATCGAATTGTTAAAAACTGTGCTAATGACAATCCTTATGTTACTATGTTCAATTAACACATTTGAATTAAGACGCACAGTGGCGCCCGTAGAACAAGTGAGGTGGCAAAAATCTAAATTGCATGTGCCCCAAAGAATATTGAATGAACCTACTTTATAGGAATGTACAGTTTGCTTTGCGGTTGGCCAGGTAAATCAATATTTGCCAACTATCCATTTTTTCACTATTTCTCAACTTTGATGGAAAATTAAAAAAACGAGTCACATTATACATCTGCCATATTTTCAAAATAAATTCTTTGATTATTCCTCTATCTAATACAAAAAGTTTCATCTGCCCGTCCTTTTTTTTTAATTATTAGATTAATAATTTTATATCATAAAAGCCTTTAAAACAATCAAAATTTTAAAAAATATTTTTTTATTTCCTTTCCATAAAATTGATTTTTCCAGAAATTTTAACTTTGCATACTTATAAATAGTCACCTAAGATTCGTAGAATTCTTGTCAAATATTCATTAAATTGATCAATTATCTTATTTGGTTCAAAAGTTATGATTTTTGCAACGAAAAAAGTCAAATGGCGCCACTGTGCGATGCTTGGATTTAATAAAAGCTAAAAAAAACTCTGTTGCGAGGATCACTCATAAACTAGCGTGGCTAAGACGCTGAAGTTTTCGCTCCAGCACGATAAAGCGGATATATGTATACCATAGTGTATGAGTGAGCACCGAAATTACAAAAGAATTTGTAAACGTTTATCTGAACAAATGGTAACATTGTTTATGAAGTGGTTTTCACATATATATAAAATAAAATATAAATATTTGCAAATATTTGTGAACAGTGCTCTTGAGCTAGCTAAATACATCTCCAACCTCGTACTCTGCACAGAAAGCAAGTTTATATATGCCGATTGCCACCTGTTTTTCGAATGCAACGGGAATTGTAATAATATGCACTTGTTTCGGCATATGTGGAGCCTTAATGAGTTTTTGCACATTTGACAATTTTCAAAAAATAGGTGTTCATTTTCTGGAGCTTGTATCAGCATTCAGTATGAATCGCTTTTAGACCGGCTACGAACTGTTCGGAATCGCGGTGTTAAAAGCGTCAAGGCAGGAAGTTGACTTGCAAACTAGTCCAATAAAATTTTCTTGCGTTTGGCTTGTTCTAAATTCCATCTACGTCTTATGGCCTTCATTTGCTCCATTCTACGCCCTAAAAGACATCTGCGATGTTCGCGCAAGCCGTTTAATTAAAAAAAACTTTGAATTTTTTCCATTTTTATGATTTAAAACGTTTAACGTTTTGGATTTCGATCCATCAGCTGTTTGTGCTGATGTGCTGCCACCTTTTTGAAGTTATTCTTCTAATACCGCAGTAGGGTAGTAACCCACAAAAACGGCATCCAAAAACGACATAAAAAGTGGACAGAAAGGTGCATAAAAGGGGAACAGCGGAGGCATGGTGAAACAATTACAAGGTGTTCTATTCCGCATTCCTGCTCTCTTTCGGGGTACTTATTTTTTGTCAGTATGCATTGACACTTTGAAGTGAGCAGAGCTGCAGCTAACAATAACACTAGCAAGAGCAGTGCGGTGATATGAAGTCATAGCTGTCTCTTTCTTATCTCTCTCTTGCTCACTGCTCTCTTCGTAAAATAAGTACCCCACCACGGCGGAATGGAACACCTTGTTATTATTTCACCATGAGCGGAGGTACCAACAAGAATACATACAAACATGGCTGGCTGACTGTGCTACGCAGTGGCAGTCAGCAAGCAGAATAACTTGCATTTTTTTCGCGCCTCGCGCGTCTTACAATATGGTTACCAAATGCGCTCTCTGAGAGAATGGTCGCCTGGATTTGAAAAATCCAACTGGCAGTAAGATTTTGGCCTCATAACGACTCTATCTGTATGTATTCTTGTTGCATTGAACAGTGAACAACTGAACAGTGAGCAACTGAACAGTGAACAACTGAACAATGAACAACTGAACAGTGAGCAACTGAGCAAAGTGAGTCATGGTTGAAACCAAGGGCGTAGCCAGAATCCGAGGAAGGGGGGACAAAAAAAAAAAAAATTTTTTTAGAAATCAAAAAAACGAAGGCTTGTAAGGTATTGGTAGTGTGGTTTTGTGTTTATTTACGTTTTTTTTACCAACGTTTTTTTTTTTTTCATTAACAAACGTAGAAAAAACAAAAATTATGCAAGCATCAACTTACGTTTATTTTGAATAATGAATTTTCACAAAAAAAATTTAATTTAATTTCTGTCAAGGGGGGCAGCTGCCCCCCGCCCCCCCTGGCTACGCCCTTGGTTGAAACAGTCATAAAAACACGGGCTCTAATTTCTGGAAGATTATAATTTCCGAGAGTTCTAATAAGTGAGCGTCCACTGTATTAACATATGTATATTGTGAAGTTAATATTTAACTTTTAAAGGCATATTCCCGGCAGCTCCGAAACGGAATTTTTATGTGCAACTCTATATAAAAAAAACAGTTGTCAGAAATTTTCCTGTCAGTGTTCCGTTTTTAAATTCCCAGCAATCATCAGAAAAGTTAATCGATAGTTGCGATAGTGGAACTATTGTGGATTCCATAATCAGCTTTTCTTAAAAACGGAATAATAGCTTCACAATTATTTCGGGCAGCATCAAAAATGGACGCGCAAAATAATTTGAAGCGAAAGCGAATAGAAAACTTTGTTCGTGAAGAGAAAATAGCATTAATAAATGCAATAAAAGTTAATGAACCAATTTGGAATATAAAGTCCAAAAAATACTGCGACCAAATTGCTATAAGAAGCGCCTAGGAATGTGTTGGCGCGGAAATAAATAAAGATGGTGAGTTGATTGTTTACCTTTATAATAGGCATTTATTAAAAAAAATATATATAAATTTTTAGTTGCCGCATACAAGACCGCGTGGAACAGGTTGAAGGACAGCTTGCGTTACCATCGCAATAAACAATTAAAAAGTGGAAGCGCTGATGGAACCCGGCAGAAACAGCCAGGGGTGGGGGACGCCATAGATTGGGAATTTGCCCAATATATGGATTTTTTGCCAAGTTTGGCTGCGGAGAGCACAACAACACGCAGCGATTTAGTAGAGAATGAGAGCCCAGCATATTGCTCGACACCTTTGGCGTCACCGGCTGCCAACTCTTTGGAGTTCCTACTTGACGAAAGCAGCGCAGAAAGAAAATTCGAATGTATAAATTAAATTAAAAGCATTAACAATTTTAAAGTAATGTTTTTACTATTTTGCGATGGCCTATTATTCTTTGCTTATGTTTCAATTCGAATTTTTCCCAACCATCTCTGCAATGTTGAAAGACTTGGCTAAAAAAAGTAACATAACCTAAAAATTGCACGAAAAATTCGTCCGCACTCACAACTCACCACGTTGACAGCTGATTTGCGACTTACAACAGGCTCCTAAAAATTGAGCGAGCTCTCTCTCTTGACATAGCCATGTATAATTCAACCATGAAAAGAGTGAGTTAACTCACTTTGAAAAAAAGAACTCATCAAAGTGAGCAATGTTTACCCAACACTATGCGTGGATCGCTCATGTCAATCTACTGCTTCTCGGCATCTACTCACAAACAAACCAAAGCGAATGCAAAGCAACAGACACATCGTTAATTTACGACCAAGACTTCGTCTTTTACGACGACTATTCGCTGCCGCAACACCAATACCATCAATCTCATTTTCGGGCACAGACTATTGTTGTACAACAACCACATATTAATTGCAATGCTTACGATCCGGAGCGTTGACGCTGATAACCAACAAACATACATACATTTATGCATTCTTGTTGCTGATAACGCTGTGATGCTAATGCGGTTTTATGTTTGCATGTGTTCACTTTGTGGTTTTGCTCTACCCGCGCCTATAGATGTTAACACATCATAAAACTACATACTGTGAGTCCGATCACACGGGAGATGTGTAAGAATCAAGATATTAATTATTTTTATACTCGATAACGAAGATAAAGAGTATATTGGGTTTTTGCAATGTCCGTTATGGTGTCTGTCCGTCTGTATGTGCGCAACTTTTTTCGACACCCTTCAAGCTAGAGACTTGAAACTTTGCAAATATCTTTTTCTATGGCCGGCAGAAAAAGTGTTAAGATTGGGGCTCTGGGATTACTGGGGGCTGGTATTGCTGGGCGTGACATCCAAAGTTTTGAGGCAGGTCTTTTTGGGTCGTTAACAGCTATCTTACCAAACTTGGTGATTCTCGCTTAAAAACTGAGAAAGATACACGCATTCCCGTTTTTAAAGAGGCAATGGGGTCCGTGGCATCAACATTCTTGCTGCCGATTTTGGATGTCACCAGCTATCTTCCTACCAAATTTGGTGACTCTAGCTCAAAAGATATACACATTCCAGGTTTTTGTGGTAGGGGGTTAGGGCGGTATGGGTGGCCGTCGCATCCGTAGCTCATACATACAACAGACGGCGGATAAACGAACATAGCTAAATCGACTCAGCTGTTGAAAAATAATATGCCAACTTCACTATACATTTCCTTTCAACAATTATCAATGGGTGCAGGGTGTAAAACAAATTTATGTAGTATTTCTAGAGAAACTTTAGAAGATTAAATGCTCATGCTTATTTAGAGAGCAAATTAAATCTTAGTTGCATGAAAAAAGTAAAAAAAAAACACACAGCGAGAACCTGGTTGTACAGCCATAGTACAACGCTTTGAAGTACAACCGGGTTAATTTTTTGTTGCACTTTTTGGTTCACGGCGCAGGCGAAGTACCCTGAAGAGACTTACAGATGTGAACGCGCAGGTTAGCCGGTAAATAAAGTAAGATAAAAACAAGTACACAAAACATATCTTGCAAGCTTTTAAAATGAAAGTAGCTCACCTAATATTAAAAGATGTACTCAATAAAACCAGTGACGTTGCATAATTTTCAAACGCATCTTAAGCTTATAGAAAACACATGCCACTTTTCACAAACATATATATATGTATAAAACACCGGCAAAAGTACCAATACACAACAAGTTCGCTATGCCTTAAAATTTGGTCTATGTTTAATTGTGTCGGTTTGCAATAATGCACTCACTCCCCCGATATGTGGTTGGGGTGTATATTTGTGTGTTTTTGGCCGACTAAGTGCAAAAACAAGCGCAAAAAACTGACACTATATGTTCAAACGTTGGCTCGTTTCTGTTCAGTTCAAGCTTTGGTCGTTTCGTGAGGACGACAGAGAGGTAATCGGCGAAGGTCTTAACAGATGCTTACCACTACCGATTACAGTGCCAACAACTCTATAGTAAGAATTTTGGGACGTGTGTCACACGCAAGATGTTTAAACTGAGCAGCCAAGTTAAGAGTTTCTGCCGTGATTGCGAACTGTCCTTAGTTTACACACGTCTTTTGTGGCTTCCTTTAATTGGGAGCTTTTAGTCAAGCCTAGCCAGCACATGAACGTTCATGGTTGTCACACAGACGCAGTCAAACGCTTTTTTTTGCTTCAAATGCTCTTTAAATGTATAAAGTTTAACAGAAAACATGTGTGCGTCAGCTCTATCTTGCTCTCCGTGAGAGCTATCTTATTTGTCTTTAAATCAGGTCTGGCCAGCGCATGATGGAATCAACAAGGTGGGCTCATTTGTGGCAGCTGGGTGCCACCTGAATAGTTTAGTGAAAGGATAAGCTAATTTTTCTGCTCTCTCTGTTTTGCGTTTTTGCTGTTGTGCTAATTCTCGACACACAACAATTAGAATATCTGGGCGACTGGGCTCACTAGTACCCCAAATTGAGTGAGCTGTCAATTCGAGTCCACCTGGTTGATTGCATCATGAGCCAGCGCATAGCCACCGGCAAGGTATACTTAACTAGGTAGCATAACTCGGCCTGTCGCCCTCTTTTTATCGCCTTATACTTCAGTCTCGAGCCGAACGTTGTGTGCGACGCATCTCCGCGGACGATTTTTTTTGTGTTCTGCTTTGTGCTCGAGACTTTTCAATAAAACAAGACTTTTCTTTAGAATAAAATATTGAAACAAAAAAATAAAACTGCAAAAGCAAAAACAGAAAAGCAGTTGGCAACAAAAAAATGCTAAAAATTTTTTTATAAGAATTATTAAAAAAAAAAAATATTAATTAAAATTTGCATTTCTTGTGTTATATTTATTCAAACATTTCCGTGTTAGCTGCAGGAAAAATTGCAAATTACATATATGTATTTAGAAACGCATGCACTCACAAATTTGATTGTGTTGACGCAAGCCAGACCAAGGCATACTTAACTAGGTAGCCGCACTCGGCTTGTGTCCCTCTTTTTATCGCCTTATACTTCAGTCTCGAGCCGAGCGTTGTGTGCGACGCATCTCCGCGGACGATTTTTTTCGTTCTGCTTTGCACACTAGCACACAAATATGTGTGTATATACAAATGCATGCGCTCACACATTTCATTGTGTTGACGACAGCATGATATTCCTTTCTCCCTCTCACATTGCTAAGGCGAAACGAAGAGCGAGTGCGGCTACCTAGTTAAGTATGCCTTGAGCCAGACCATGGTTGAATTATACATGGTTAAGTCGAGAGAGAGAGCTCGCTCAATTTTTAGGAGCCTGTTGTACAGTGCATTGCATTGAGCGCTCTGAAATTAGAACCGCGGTTGAAAATGTAAACAAAATTACACATCGTTCTATCTCTTTTTTACTCACAAAAACCAGACGATAAAGCAATATCGAGAGAGCAATTATGCTATCTCTCTTGCACTCGCGTGGGCTTATCAACAGGCTCCTTCTCTCTCGCATGACTTAACCATGTATAATTCAACCATGAGCCAGACCATGATGAAATAACATAAGGGGGTCCCATCGGCAGCCGAAGTTTTACGAAGTATACACTTATTTCAGTGCACGTTTGCTTGTTGACGAGAAAGGTTGTCTGCGGACGAATTTTGTTTTGTTGTTTATTAACCCTTGAGCGTGCACATAACAATATGAAATTTGTAATTTCTTTTTATTTTAAAATAAGAATATATTTTAAAGTTAAATATTTAAACAAAAAAATTTGTATTAAGAACCAAAAGCAGCGTTTAATTGGTAATGCAAAATTATTAAAAATTAAACTTTAAAACAATGTCTCGTCTTCTTATTATAAATGGCATATTCAAACCCTACGGACATGCTAAGGGTTAATCAACAATCACATTGCCGCCTCACTCACACTCAATACGACACTCAGTATACTATGTTCTTTTCACTCGCACTTATTGCAAGCATACAATAAGTGGATGTCTGTTGCCGACGGGACCACCTTATGTTATTTCATCATGAGCCAGACCATGGTTGAATTATACATGGTTATGCCGAGAGAGAGAACTCGCTCAATTTTTAGGAGCCTGTTGTTAGTCGCAAAGCAGCTGTCAACGTTCAGCGCTCTGAAATTAGAACCGCGGTTGAAAATGTAAACAAAATCACACATCGTTCTATCTCTTTTTTGCTCACAAAAACCAGACTATAAAGCAATATCGAGAGAGCAATTATGCTATCTCTCTTGCACACGCGTGGTCTTATCAACAGGCTCCTTCTCTCTCGCATGACTTAACCATGTATAATTCAACCATGAGCCAGACATTTAATACTCTCTCGCTCTCGCTCTCTTTCGTACTCATTTTTGTTCTACACATTTAAAGGCGATAAAGAGAGCGAGTGCGGCTACCTAGTTAAGTATACCTTGGCCACCGGTGCATAAAGTCGTTCGTGCATTTCGCACAGACGCAGCCGGAGGAATAGCTTAGATAGTCGGTCGTTGATAGAGCAACCGAATGAGCTTTAAGGACACAGCAAAAAACTACGCTGGTCGTCATAATTAATTTGACGAAAACTTCTTGTGAACATTGAAGCTTACATACTTTTATGAATAAAATTGAATCATTTTTATTGAATTATCACTATTTTGTACTGATACACATAAGGAGTGAAATAAAATCTACATTTAATTTTTTATTTTTCGGTATTTCTCTGCTATTTTTTTGTACATTTCTGATTTTTTCTGTATTTATGGTATTTTTGGGAACTCTGGTAATTTTTTGTGTTTTTTTTTGGTATTTTTTGGTATTTTTATTATTATTAAATTTTTGGTATATTATGACAAAAATAATTAACCTTTATTTGCGAAATTGTTATTGCCACACAAAATTAAATAAAAACCAAATAAGAATTGTCTGTTTATCAGCCATGACGGCGTTAACATTTACTTGTATTGAGCAAAACGCGTTGAGCGTAACGCACCGAGCGGAACACTTTTTCGTTCATCGATTTATTAGACATTGGATGCGTTCTCCAGGAAGTTTTGCTTCACGATACTGAATCAGAAATGTGATTCGTATCGAAGCGTTCTGGTGAACTCATGCTCCATTTTTGTGCATTTAGTGCCAGTTTGAAGCGTTGCTAACTTATTTAACTCTTACAGCTGATTTTTGTTTGAGAGTAGAAACCGCTAATGTTTGTTTTTTTTATTTGTTTCTATTAAAAAACTTATGCGCTACGGCCTGCACTACTGAAATTAATTACAGATCATGCAGATTTTTGGAGATCGTTACCAGCTATCTTCCTACCAAATTGGAGACTCTAGCTCAAACACTATGAAAGATACACGCATTCCCGTTTGTAACGAAAAGTTGGGGCTTTTGGACATTTGCAAAGTTTCAAGTCTCTAGCTTGAAGGGTGTGGAAAAAACTTGCGAACATACAGACGGACGGACAGACACCATGACGGACATTGCACAAACCCAATATACTCTTTACCTTCGGTATCGAGCATAAAAAAGGACAGAAAACAGGACAAAAATTGTTCTGTGCAATTTTCAGCATTTAGCATCAAAATGAAGGTTGCACAATTCCGTGAGGTGATAATAAAGTTTTCCGGTAGGGGATTTTTGATATTTTTTTCGGACAAAGCACTTAAAAACAGGTCAGATCTGTCCGGGAATAGGCCAAATCGGCATCACTGTTGTTGGGCCCGCTCTGCTACTTTTTGTTGGTGTCATTGATTTAAAAAAACAACAACTAAGCAAAACTTGGTACGTCTAGAAAAATTTGGCACACCAGAAAATGTTGTGGGGGTGGATTTGCATACTTGCTTAACTTAGACAAAACGCAAGAGCGATAAAACTCAGATCACGCAGTCAGTGGTTTACACGTTGTACAGTGAAGTAAATTTTTGACATAGTTTGAAATATTTATTTATAATACTTACTTTAAATTAAGTTGTTAATTTGTTTTGCTTATAATAATAAGTCGACTTTAGACTTAATAATTGAAGCAACATTATATATAGTTGGATAAAGACTACTGAGGAAACCACAATAAAAAGCAAGTGGAAACGTTGCAGTCGGACGCAATCGACTGCGCTATACTCGATACCAGTATTTAAACCGGTAAAAAGAGGCCTGATTGCAAAGGGGTACGGATGCGGCAGGGGTGAAAGCTGCCTCAAAAATCTTCCTTCCAAATTTGGTGACTCTAGCTCAAAGTTTGTAAAAGGTTGGGGAAGGGTGCTGGGGGCGTTTAGCTCAAAAACTATGAAAAATACACGCATTCCCGTTTTTAACGAAAAGTTGGGGCGGCTGGGGTTGGCTAGGGCGGTATGGGTGGGCGTTGCAACCAAAGTTTTGCAGTTTTTTGGGGATCGTCATCACCTATCTTGGCGCAAATTTTGGTGGCTCTAGCTCAAAAGGAACTGAGTAAAATATAGAGGCGTTTCTGATTAAAAATTACGGGGGGGCTGGGGGCGGAATGGGTGGGCGTGGCACCACAATTTTTCGGGGATGCCAGTAGCTATCTTCCTACCAAATTTGGTAGCTCTTAATGTAAGGGTGTGCCGAATCGGTGGATATGTCGATTTTGAGTTATCGAATTTATCAATTTGCCAGCCCCCCAGTTATTGTAAAGCTCCAATCTTGACACTTTAATTTACTATGCCATAAAGAGAATTGGAAAGTTTCGAGTCTTTAGCTTGAATTGTGTGGAAAAAAGTTGCGTTCATACAGACAGACGGACAAACACCATGACGGACATACTCCCAATATACTCTTTACCTTCGGTATCGAGTATAATGACGCGCCTCAATGGTGGCGTGGAAAAGAGAATGTTAAATACTTTGCTTTAATATTTTGTGAAATATTTTCTAATTTATTTATTTTATATCTTCTGTTGCTAAAATGTATATAAACTATCCTCGCAGCGAAGTAAGCGGTGCACTTACTAGTATAGATAAGGGAGAAGCCCTAACGGTCATAGCCCTTAAGTACGTCAACCGGAATATTTTGGCGAGTTTTGATGCTAGCGGGGTCTAATCACTGTGATTGAAAGCTCTTAGTGCCGGCTTGCTTTTTATGTAGTCTACTGGTGTTTATACTTAGTTTTGGATGCACCAGAGACTAAAATTAAAATACCGATATTTCGATCTAAACTTTGTAAATTTTCAACGCGTTTGGAATTGTATTATTTCAAGTTTCAGCAAAGGGAAATAATTTTTTTCTTAATCGTTTTTTCATGCCCTTTCATAATCTGTAAATCAAAATTTTTCTGTTCAATATTTTGGGTTTTACATTAATAAATGTGAAATTATGTGATGTGACACACTTTAACACTGATCAATATTTGTATCGACTATCGTATCACTTTGCGTCTCTCGCGTTGCTCTTAATTGCGTGCAGGCGCGAAAATGATTTCGCCACGCAAATTGCTCGCTGCAATAAAAATGGTTTTAATTGAAAAAGAATCAAAAAGAAAAGTGGCAAATGTATTTAAAATGCCTCGTACAAACTTGGTACATTAAATTAAGAAGAATAGAAAAATGAAATTATTATTTAGTTATAACAAAGTTTAAATGCATTTTTTATGATTTGCCACAAGAGCAACATTAAGAAAAATGAAGAAATATAAATAAAATAAAGTTATTATGATTTGGCATAAAACTTGACTTAATTTTTTGTAGATTTGCTTAAAACCTCGCGCCCTTTTTAATAGCAACATGACACAAGGAAGACAGATATCGCATTGCGCAGATGACGTCACATATGATGCATATTAACAAGGCAAATATTCAACACATGCATTGTGACGTCATCTGCGCAGAACATAAACAAGTTTCTGAGCAATCTGAAATTTATTGTTCTTGTGTGTGCGATGTTGAGCGTGCAATGCATAAATCGATACTTTAATCGATACATCGCTGCATCGCTGGCGATACTGTTTATTACGAGTAATAAATTTTAATAAATTAATAAATTCGGTTGTTTTTGATTTTTTAATTGCATAAAATACAAAAGCTTAAATAAAAACAATGATTTGGCATTTTATTTTATTTTATTGGATCTATTTTCACAAGATTAAGGGGAGTGACCACCATAGGTCGAAAATCGTGATTTTGACTATTTTCATTAAATCCTATATATCTTTGAAAAAACGAATGAAATGTGTATAATGCCTTACACTGATCGATGGGCAATTGAACTAGCTTTTTTACGATACCAACAGATAAACTTTACGTTGATTTCTGACAATTTAATGTCACAAAAACCTTAGGGGTGTCCACCATTATGGCTTCTCCCTTACTTATATATTATTGAACTACATATCCACAATAGCGATTATTTATTATTAGAGTATCCAACATTAATCATTCACCAGTTAATTCTCTAATTAAAGAAGTCCGCTACGTTATTCTGTAAGTGTATGTGTGTATTCACAAAAGAATAAAACAGAATTACACTGGACGAATGATGAATGTTGGATACTCTAATAAAACATAAGTGCTATTGTGGATATGTAAATATCGAATATCGAAGTTAGCAACATCGATACTTTTGATATTTAACGAAGCTTCGATATATCGATGTTATTCCCAGCACTACTGCATGGCTCGACCGTCTCGTTTGGCTGTTTCTCTGCCGCTGCACCAATACCATCATAGTCATTTTCAGGCAGAGACAATTGTTGTACAAAAACCACATATTATTTCACTATAAGACTGCAGCTCTACTGTCTCTGAGACCTTCTTTGTGTGAATCACAGAAGTGCTCTTTGCATGTGTTCATTTTGTAGTACCCGCGCCTATAGATGTTAACTAGAGCTCGCAAACAATCGATGGTACTATCGGACTATCGATGGTTTTATAGTATCGCTGGCACCATAGAGGGCAGCAGCAACTATCGATTGTTTACAATAGTTTATTTTTGCTGATTTCATTGCCACTAATGGCAACAAAACTTTATCCAAGATTCAAAAAATACGGTGTTGATTCACCTTTCAATGCAGATCATGCTGCTGTTTATTTAGAACAAGAGGTGGTGTTTTAGTACAATGTCCGATTTTATTGATAAACGCATAAGCGGAGCATCAAAAAGATCTCGGTCAGACGGTATAATAGTTATACGTCAATATTTCGAACGCGCCAACATAAAAAAACCGTTGACCCACCGATATTTTTGAACAAAATTTTAATAATTTATTTTATACCTAATTCTGTTTTTACAAGTTATTTTTATACACGGTTGTGAAATAGCACGGTTTGAAAATATTTTTTTTTAAAATATTTTTACATGATATACTTAAATCCATTTAGCACGGCTCAAAATTTTGTTAGCTGAAATTTTATTTGCCAGATTTAATATTTGTAATAGTGTTTAGGTGCATATAAGTTAACACGAGCAGCTGCGAAGACGTTGGCCGCGCGGTACATGCAAGCACTGCATGCATGGGAAAGAGTGTCGAACCCGACACCCGCCAGCCAGCGCTGACCAAGTCCAGCGGGCACGAGGCGTCGAGTCAACATTCTGCCGCTGCTTCCGCCGCCGCACCTGCCGAAATGAATTACGAAATCGTGTAAGTGAGGTGTTCTCTTTTTGCCAAAAATAAATACCAGAATAAAACCAAATTGTTTTAGAAATAAAAAGTGAAAGTTTTATCTTTGCCTGCAACAATTGTGTTATGATAAATATTGAATTAAACAAAATATTTTTTTCAGTGTCCTATTTCTGATTTCTGCCAACGTTGAAAACATTTTTTTGAGTTAGTGTTTTGGCTTCAATAAAGTTAAATAATTCTCCTTTATGTTTCTGAATCTATGCAAAAGACAGGGACAGTGACAGTAGTGGCGAAGAGCTCATAACATCCTACATTGAAAAAATGAACGAAGACAGAATTAAAGACTTGGAAGATCAGGTGAACGCCTGTCTTGCCAATCAAAACACACTTATTGAACAGAAACTGAAAGAACTAACAGCAAAATATGACAGCCTGAAAGTTAACACACCGCAGGTAGAAGTGTTCAAAGATATCAAGATAGATTCAGAAATCGAATGCAGACGTACCAGCTGCAATCAAAGATCCTTTTAACAAAATGATTCAGAAAACGGTAAAAGCCTTTGCGGATGTAAATGAGTCTTTGCCGTATCATATAAATACCGTCGCCACTATCAGAACAAATGGTGAACCGGTATATTCTAAATCATACCCTTACCCAATGGGTGTGTCTGAATTCGTCAACGCAGAGGTTAAACAACTTTTAGCGAATGGCATAATTAGACCATCCAGGTCACCCTACAATAACCCACTGTGGGTAGTCGACAAGAAAGGTGTCGACGCATGTGGCCACAAGCTAAAACGTCTTGTTATCGATTTTCGAAAGTTAAATCAGAAAACAATTGACGACAAATATCCGATTCCGGATATCCCCACAATTTTGTCAAATATATATTTCTCTACCTTGGATCTTAAATCAGGATTCCACCAAATAGAATTGGCGGAGAGAGATAGAGAAAAAACTGCATTTTCTATCAATAATGGGAAATATGAATTCTGCAGACTCCCATTCGGCTTGAAAAACGCCCCAAGTATTTTTCAAAGGGCAATAGATGATGTCCTCCGTGAACAGATCGGAAAGCATTGTTTCGTCTACGTTGACAATGTAATAATTTTCTCTAAAACCAAAGAAGAACATGTCAATCATATTGAATGGGTCTTGACGAGTCTTAGAGACGCAGGCATGAGGTTATCGCAAGAGAAATCTAAGTTCTTCAAGAAGAGCTTAGAGTATCTGGGATTCACCGTAAGCAGAGGTGGAATACAGACTTCGCCTACAAAAGTGCAGGCCATTAAAGATTTCCAGCCTCCCAAAACCCTTTTCGGTCTTAGATCGTTTCTAGGACTAGCAAATTATTACAGGTCTTTTATTGAAAAATTCGCAAACATCGCGAGACCTCTTACAGATAACCTAAAAGGCGAAAACGGCAAAGTAAGCGCCAACGAATCAAAAAAGATAAAAATTGAATTAACACAAAATCAAATTGCTGCCTTTAACAAGCTCAAAGATATTCTAGCATCTGAGGATGCGATACTTTCGTATCCAAATTTCAAAATGCCTTTCGACCTAACGACAGATGCGTCAGGTCATGGGCTTGGAGTGGTATTATCCCAAGCGGGCCGACCCATTACCATGATTTCCAGAGCATTGCGTAACAATGAAATTAATTTTGCCACAAACGAGCGAGAATTATTAGCTATTGCATGGAGTATTATTTGTTACTAACCTACTTAATGGTGAAATCGACTCATCAGTTCTTTTGAGTCGAATTAAATTAAATGTACCAATTAGATCTTCACGTAACTTTTTACCGCTTAGCCTTGATCGTTGCTTGAGCAACTATTTAACTCACGAACCATTTCGTGTTATATGTTCTGACTATAACAAACTTTATTCCCTTGTCTCCTTGGAGGCCTCAATTCCAGTACTAAAAAGATCGATCCTTTTTGCTTTATCTAATCGTAACCACTAACTACTAATCTAACACTGGTCTGATTGGGTTTTTCTGGGTTTTCCCCAATCCACGCAACAAATGTTGGACTACTAAATTTTTTATTGAATTTCCCAGAGCCTTAACGTTAACTTTTAATTATTTTTTACCTAAATTTATTTTCATATTTTTATATAATTCTATATTATACTTAATTTAATTATTTTAACTATTTTTTAATTTAAATTAATTTTGATTTCATTTTAATGTCAGCTGCTCTTAGCTGACAATAAATAAATAAATAAATAAATTGTTTGGGCATTAAAAAAACTTCGCAATTACCTATACGGTGTCAAAGAGTTGAACATCTTTACAGATCACCAACCATTGACATTCGCAGTATCGGATAAGAATCCAAACGCAAAAATAAAGCGCTGGAAAGCCTTTATTGACGAACATAATGCGAACATCATCTATAAACCTGGTAAAGAGAACTTCGTGGCCGACGCCTTGTCTCGCCAGAACGTTTACGCACTCGAAGAATCCGCGGATTCAGATGCGGCTACAATACACAGTGAAGAATCGTTAACCTACACAATAGAGAAAACAACAAAACCTGTGAATTGTTACGGAAACCAAATAATCATTGAAGAAAGTAGTGAATCTTCGGTAAAAACTCATATTCTGTTTAAAACCAAAATAAGTCATATAATTCTATTTTCAAACAAGGAAGCTTTAATAGGCAAATTACACGATGTTGTCAAAGCAGACGCGACTAACGCAATATATTGTGAATTGCCTATCCTAGCTTTCATACAACATAAATTAATTGAAGCTTTTCCTTCAACTACTTTTTGGTATTCTGAAAAACTCGTTATCGACATTACCAATAAAACAGAACAAATTGAAATCGCCACATTAGAACACAACCGAGCTCACAGGGCAGCCCAAGAAAACGTAAAGCAGATGCTTTGTGACTACTTCTTTCCTAAAATGAGCCGGATTGCCTCAGAAATAGCTGCAAATTGTAGGGTTTGCGCCATGGGGAAGTACGATCGGCATCCCATCAGGCAGGAAATGGGTAAGACCCCAATCCCGTCTTACGCTGGAGAAATCCTGCATATCGAAGTGTACTCCACGGATAAAAAATTCTTTTTTGACCTGCGTTGATAAATTTTCAAAATTTGCAGTGGTTCAACCTATCAGTTCACGCGCCATAGTCGATATCAAAGCCCCAATCTTAAAACTTATTAATTTATTTCCAAAAACAAGAACTATTTATTGCGACAATGAAAGGTCACTAAATTCCGAGACAATTAGGACTGTTCTAAGAAACAATTTCAATGTGAAAATTTCGAATGCGCCTCCTTTGCATAGCACATCGAACGGTCAAGTGGAGCGATTCCACAGCACCTTAGGAGACATAGGTGGTTGCCTAAAAATAGACAAACATTTATCAGATACTGTCGACATCATCCTTTTAGCTACAATAAAATACAACAGATCAATCCACTCAGTAATCAAGGAAAAACCAATAGACGTAATCCACTCGAGGCCAATAGAGCTTACGTCAAGAATTCAAAACAATATTATAACAGCACAGGAAAAACAGTTAGAAAGAGCGAATAAGGATAGAGCTTATAAAACCTATAGAGTTGGAGAAAAGGTATGGCTCAAATCCAATAAAAGATTGGGAAATAAATTATCACCCCTCTGTTCAGAAGAAATAATAGAAGCGGATTGTGGAACAACGGTCCTTATTAAAGGGAGGGTGGTCCATAAGGACAACTTAAAATAAAATCCAGTTAAATTTTATATTTTCAGTCTATTAAATACTAAACAAGGTTGTCGGGTTTATTTTAATTTTAGGTTTGGATATCTGCTTATAATGACATTTACGGCAAAGACAATGACGGCAAGACTCAACAACTACTCTCACGCGGACAACCTATCAATAATGGACGGTGACGTGACGATTTGGGACGAATACGGATACTTAGGCCACACGACGAACTTGACGACATATGAGGTGTACCTGGACGAGACTAGGAGGACACTAGACCCCACGAACAAGGACTATATGGTAAGACTACTTAGGACAGACCTCGGACACATAGAGACGATAATAGCCACGTTGAAAGTTCACCACAGGCACGCGCGCAGCATTAACGTTCTGGGGAGCGCGTTAAAAGTAATAGCGGGCACACCCGATTTCGATGACTGGGAGCTTATTAAATTCAAGCAGGGTCAACTCATAGATTCAGAGAACAGGCAAATAGAGTTAAATACAAAATTTCAGATAAGACTTAACGAAATATCTCAAGCTATAAACTCTATCCGGAAAACAGAAAATACAGATACCGACCATCTTAATGAAATTATATTAGCAAAAAACAGTGTTGAGCTACTGAGCTTTTTCAATAGCTATCGAATTTTCAAAAGTACAAAGTTAGTGAATATAAATGCACCGAAATTTTGCATAAATATAATTATAATTTATTTGCCTTCGTGGCCGAACTTATTTATACTGTCAACAATTGTTCAATTCTTAATGCAAGCTCCGAATTGAGCTATGCAATAATTTTATATAGCAAAATAATTTGGCAGGCGTCGAATGCCTTGCCGCGACTTGAATTCTTGCGCGATCGAAACAGAACTGATTAGCTGCCAAATTGCAGCAGCAGCTTGAACTCAGCTGAAGGCCAAGGGCAAGCAATAGAAAACATGCAAGATAAAACGAACAATGATAGCATATGCAAACAAGAATTATGAGAATTACGTTAATTTGCTCTTATGCTGCGAAAAGCATAATTGATTAAAGAGAACTATTTTAAAATGAACTGCGTGTGTTGTTGTTTGGCGCAGATAGCTGCGTAACCAAACATTCTCCCCCGTTGGAAGACACGGGCTTTCAGCAACATCCTCTTTCGGAAGCGCACATAATTTGCGCACAGCTCTCTTGATGATTCCTGTTGACGTCTTAAGAACAGCTACTCGAGAAACGCCGTCAGCGCCAGCAACAAGCTCAACCACACGAGCTAGTGGCCATTTAAGAGGTGGCAAGTTTTCATCCTTTACAAGGACGACATCATTAATGAGAACGCCCGGCTGGGATGTTCTCCATTTGGATCGCTGCTGAAGAAGCGTTAAATACTCCTCACGCCAACGTCTCCAGAAAATTTGCTGATAATATGTTATACGCTGCCAGCGATCTAGGCGGCTAACGTTCAGAGCGGTGACGTCAGGCTCAGGATATAAAGCGAGTGGTGCAGTGCCAAGGAAGTGCGCAGGAGTTAGCACATCCAGATCTGCAGGGTGCTCTGAAAGTGGAAAAAGAGGTCGAGAATTTATTATTGCGCCAATGTGGCAGACGAGTGTACGCAGATCATGCAGGGGCAACAGAGAGGGCCCGACCGATCGATAAAAATGGTATTTGGCTGTCTTAACCGCCGCCTCCCAAAGTCCACCGAAGTGTGGGGATCGAGGTGGAATGAATTCCCATTCGATGTCATCAGCGACACAAAACTCTCGGACAGAGTCTATGTGCTTCTCGCTGAGGAAGAGTCGCTTGAGCTCTGCTAAGTCGTTTTTGGCTCCCACGAAATTAGTGGCGTTGTCCGACCATATGCGAGCAGGTTTGCATCTGGTGAGCATGAACCGCTTAAGCGCATTGAGAAAGGCTGCTGTCGACAAGTCAGGAACCAGTTCGAGATGCACTGCCTTTGTTGCAAAGCAAATGAAGACTGAGATGTAGCATTTTACTGGTCCCTTGTTCCGAATCTCGCTCTTGTAGTAAAATGGTCCACAATAGTCCACTCCAGTCACAGCGAAAGGATGCGAGCCACTTACACGATCCCGGGGAAGGTCCGCCATGATTGTCTCAGCCAGGACGGGTTTAGCTCGAAAGCACATGACGCATTTGCTTGTTACGCTGGAGACAGCCTTACGGCCACCAATAGGCCAATAGCGGAGCCGTATGTGAGCGAGCAGCGAACGAGGTCCAGCATGCAGCTGACGCCTATGAAAATGCATAATGATAGCGCGGGTGACAGGATGACGACTCGGAAGAATGATGGGATGCTGAGCATCGAAATCCAGACTCGAATGCTTTAGACGGCCACCAACCCGAAGGAGTCCAAACTCATCAAGGAATGGGTTAAGCGAGGCAATAGAGCTGGATGATTTGATCACCCGTCCGCCTTGAAGAGCTCTATAATCATCACTCAGATCCGCCATCTGGATGCTCCGCAATAGTAAGTGGGTGCCTTTATGTATCCACTCTACTGTGAGGCTGGGATGCCTGATGCGATTTCGAAATTTGTAAATATATCCAAAAACACGACGCAGGCTTTGAAACGAATTTAAAAACTTGCATCCTATGCTGACATCAGAGCATCTAGAGACGCCAACTAGCGCCTTTTGTCGCAGCTCAGGAAGCTTCTGGGTTGGTAGACATGTTGTAGGCCATTCGCAATCTCCTTTGGTTAAAAAATCGGGACCATTCGACCATAACGATGACTTTATAAGTTCGCTTGGGAGTGCCCCTCTAGAAAGAATGTCTGCCGGATTGCATGCCGTCGGTACGTAGCGCCATTCCATTCCTGCTGTTAGCTCTTGGATTAACGATATTCTATTAGCCGTAAACGTTTGGAATCGAGAAGGCTCATCCCGTATCCAGGATAGGACAACTGCCGAATCTGACCAACAATAATATCTGCAATTAAACAAGTTCATGTGAGATATTTCCCGAATAAGCTGAGAGAGGAGTGCAGCAGCAGATAACTCCAGCTTTGGTACTGTGAGAGTTCGCAAGGGTGCCACTCGAGACTTAGAGCACAACAAATGAACTATGCGCCTTCCTTCGTTTATCGAAACGACGTAAATGCATCCACCGTACGCTTCAATGCTAGCATCGCTGAAACCATGCACTTCTATGACGCCCCTTGGAACAACGACCAGTCGAGGGAGTTTAATTTGGTCTGTATTACAAATGTCCGCACACAAACTAATCCAAGAACAGTGCAATGCAGCAGGAAGACTTTCATCCCAATCCAAATGCTCTCTCCAAAGGTGCTGCAAAAAGATCTTGGCCTTGGCTACCACGGGTCCGATAAGTCCAAGCGGATCATAGAAACGAGCAATGGTAGACAGCACAGAACGTTTGCTAGGCTTGCCATGCGTTTTCATGGGAGAAAAGTTAAATAGAAGGCAGTCAGAAGCTGGATCCCATGCAAGTCCGAGAGTCTTCGTGACATCCGTGCCATCATCAAACTTTAGAAAAGTCTCCTTGTCCTCATCGGGAACCTGCTGAAGCACGCGAGGATCATTGGAGCACCACTTCCTAAGCTTGAAATTTCCTTTCCAGAGCAGCCTGACTGTCTGATCCATAAGGTCAACTACTTCCTCGACAGAGTTGCCTCCAGTGATGAGATCATCTACATAAAAATCGCTCAAGACCACTTTGGATCCAGCAGGAAACGATATTTTTTCGTCAATAGCCAATTGCTGCATGGAACGAACTGCCAGAAAGGAAGCTGGCTTCGTGCCATAGGTGACGGTGTCCAGTTTGAAGACTTGAATTTCCTGATGCGGCGAATCACGCCACAGGATACATTGCAGGTACGAATCGGGTTCAGCCATCCTAACGCACCTATACATTTTGCAAATATCGCCTGTCAGTGCTATTGGGAAAGTCCTAAACTGCAACAGCGTACTGAACAGCTTGCGTTGTATAGTTGGGCCTGCCATGAGGATTTCATTCAGGGAATAACCAGACGAAGACACGGCCGAACCATCAAACACAACTCTGAGCTTAGTTGTGGAGCTATCTTCCTTAAGAACGCAATGATGGGGAAGATAATATTTGCAGTGACTAAGCATTTGCGACTCAACCAAAGACATGTGATTTAAATCCACATACTCCTTGATAAATGCTGCATATTGAGACTTTAGCTCAGGATGACGCTCCAATTTGCGCTCCAGATTGCAGAACCGACGATAAGCTTGCTGATACGAGTCTCCAATTAGATCCACAGCATGCTTGACCGGAAGGCGAACCGAATATTCACCAGTGCCTAAACGAGCAAAAGTTTGTTGAAAATGCGCCTTACAATCAAGTTCCTCCTTGGTAGATCCGTTGACTGCACGAGAACAGGATTCTACCTCCCAAAACCGACGAACGATCTCATCAAGCTTGTGATCAGGGCTGGAGCTTGGCATCGAAGCAGAATGAGTCACCATTAATGAGGCAGGGCTTGTCGAAGACGTTCCACCTGTCACTATCCAGCCGAGTTGAGTTTTTTGTAGAATAGGCAAACCAGGAGCGATCTTAATTTGACCAACACACAACAATTCAAAAAATAGGCCTGCTCCAATTAGCAGATCTATTTGTTGCGGCTTAAAGAACTCTGGATCAGCCAAGCGAATATTTGAGGGTATATTCCAGAGGTCAGTACTAATATCGTAGCTCGGCTGATTTCCAGTTATAGACGGAGCTATCAAAACTGAGATGTCAGCAGAGTAATCAGATGCTCGTGATTGAAAGCTTATTTCTGCTGAATAGCCTTCTGAGGCAACACTAGACTCTCCTAATCCAGAAATCAACGTAGGCGACCGATGCTTGCGAAGCTGGAGGTGTTGAGCTAATCGAGACGTAATAATGTGCACCTGCGAACCAGAATCGAGAAGAGCACGGCACGGGACCAAAACCCCACGGTGACTCCTAACGTTAACAACAGCAGTTGCCAAGAGCACAATGTCGGGACTGAGATTTTGGGCTACGAGTGATGCTGAAGGTTTTGCAGCAGGCAGATGCGGGGCAGAATTAAATTGAGAACCGTCAATCTGATTCTCAAAGTGCAGAAGCGTGTGATGCTTGGCCTTACAACGGTTGCAGGCAGTTGAGCTGCATTCCTTAAGCCTATGACCCTTGCGCAGGCAATTGATACAAAGGGAAAGCTTTTTTACCTCGCGTAGACGCAGTTGAGGAGACAGATTGCCAAAACGGGAACAGTTGTATATAACATGGCCAGAGGTCTCACAAAACACACAATCATTTGTGTTGGAGTTAGTAGCGACAAAGGCCTTTCTACTGGTGTTAGAGATTTTGCTACTTTTTCCCACCTTAGAGCTAGGCGTATACGTTGCCATAGCGTGTTCCACATTTTCCAACCTTTGGCATCGTCGATCCAGAAATGCCATGAACTGCTCACAGGTCGGGATAGTATCCATCGGTGCTGTCTCCTCCCAACTGGTCTGCGTTGCCTTATCCACCTTTTGCAGCAAGCTGTGCACAATAATGCAGCCTGCAATCTGTTCCACGCTACCCAGGCTTTGTAGAGCGCGGATGTTGGAATTCACCGTATCCGAAAGGGCTCGAAGTTTTACAGCTGACGACGACTCGATGCAATCCAAACCCAAAATCTCAGTGACATGTGCCTGAAAAATAAGACGCTTATTATTAAACCGCTTTTTAAGGAGCTCTAATGCCACTGGGTAGTTTGCGCTGCTGATTTCCAATGAAGAAACACTATCTAGGGCTGGTCCTTTCAGGCACGATCGCAAATGCTGAAACTTCTCCACATCTGACAGGCCTGAGTCCCCGTCAATGATCGACGAGAACATTGCTATAAAATCAGCAAACTTTGTATATCCTCCGCTAAACTCTGGAAGCTTGAGTTCAGGCAATCGAATCCGGCTTTGAGACAATGTGTGATTGTCAACAGAAGCATCTTGCCTCATAGTAGAGCACAAAGGTGAAGATAACTTTCGCTTATTTATTTCGCGACGAAAGCTAGCTTCCACTAAGATAACAAGTTCATCAAAAGATTCGCGTAAATCACTCCCGATTTCGTCGTAGTCCAGTTCTTCCAATGCATTATGCATATTGTTGAATGCCTGCTGAGCATTTTCTAGAACCTTAAACCGAACAGCCAACTCTTCTTCACTGAGATGCACAATTTGCTCCGGAGCGACTACTTTGGCCAACCGTTTTACCTGCTCGTTAATAGCTTTGGCTTTGGCTTTATAAAATGCTGCACTAGGCGACGGCACTGCAGCAGTATCTGGCATTTTGAAATATTTGTTTATATGTACACGCACTTGCAAAATATAGTTTGAGAGCCACTGAATGACATACACTTGAGGGATGCAGTTTTGGGTTCACTGGCTGTCAAGCCCTTGCTTTGTTTTTATTGTTCAGTAAATGCCAAAACACTATCACTTTATTGCATTCACTTATGCTTCAATACATTACAGTTTAAAATGCACTGACGATCAAACAACGTAATGTCACTGGCAATGCAGCTGGTAATAATGTACCACGAAACTGCACAAGTCACAATGTCAATTCGAGGGCAAACACTTAAACACAAGCGAATGCAACAGAAACGGCCAACAATAACAATGCAGAAACGGCTGCTGCAACTGTATTAGCGAAAAGCGATAAGAGAATCAATGCGCGGGAGCCAATGCAGGTCAACCACCTGAAGCAAAAGCGAGCGCGAAACGAAGCGAGATCAACGAAAACGATGTAAAGAGCGCGGGCGCGCGCTTTTATCACTCTATAAATTAAATAGTTTTAAGTTATTTAAACAATACAGAGTAGATCACGTCGGGGTCACCAAATGTTGAGCTACTGAGCTTTTTCAATAGCTATCGAATTTTCAAAAGTACAAAGTTAGTGAATATAAATGCACCGAAATTTTGCATAAATATAATTATAATTTATTTGCCTTCGTGGCCGAACTTATTTATACTGTCAACAATTGTTCAATTCTTAATGCAAGCTCCGAATTGAGCTATGCAATAATTTTATATAGCAAAATAATTTGGCAGGCGTCGAATGCCTTGCCGCGACTTGAATTCTTGCGCGATCGAAACAGAACTGATTAGCTGCCAAATTGCAGCAGCAGCTTGAACTCAGCTGAAGGCCAAGGGCAAGCAATAGAAAACATGCAAGATAAAACGAACAATGATAGCATATGCAAACAAGAATTATGAGAATTACGTTAATTTGCTCTTATGCTGCGAAAAGCATAATTGATTAAAGAGAACTATTTTAAAATGAACTGCGTGTGTTGTTGTTTGGCGCAGATAGCTGCGTAACCAAACAAACAGAATGATTATTTCAAACTTAGAAGGTTTAATACTTTCCATAACACTGGTGTGAGGAGCCATAATAAATGATAGCGCCTCACAAACGTTCATGGTTTGAGTTACCGCAGCCGGACCTGAGTTGCGGCGAATTCGCTTGCTGTCTCGCTCTGTCACAGGATGTCAGCGCTAAGGTACGTGTTTGATTACTAGGGGTCATAAAAACACGTACCGTAATTTCGGACAAAGCGCCGTTAGTGTGTGAGCGGTGCGCTGTCGGAGGATAGTGGTCTCTGTCATACCAACGGCAGGCGTGATCAGTAACAGCGAGGAACCGTTGTTGCTAGGCAGACGTTTCTGGAACGATCACGCCACCTTTGCCCTTGATTTGACATTGACGGCGCTGACAGGCCCCGGTCCAGCGAGGCAGCGGGAAGATATAAAAGGAGCCGTTTGCGACAACGCGGGAGTTGGAAAAAGAGTACACGAGACGCAGTATTTAACTACGGAGTGCGAAAATCGGAAATCACGAAACAACGCGCGTTTTGTGAATTACTAAGATAAAGTCTGAGGAACAGTCCGAGCAAGGACTCGCCTAGAAATAAGGATTTCTAGAGGGTCTTAGATATAATATAACTTGTGTGAACTGAACAGAGCAAAGCCTTGTGTAGTGTTGAATTGTGCAAGGGTACAATCCAGCCTTAAAACCAAGTGCCGAAATTAGCTAGCCTGGCGTAAGACAGGTGCAGCGTAACGCAGAGCCTGAGAGTAGGAGAGCTTTTTGGTGGAATCCTTGCGGTGACAAGGAAACCCAAAGTGGTCCTGGCGAGTCCGGCGTTGCGAGCTAAAACCTCGTCGAGTAGGCGAACAGCTGAGCCTGGTGCTTGGTGCGGTTGGGGCACCATAATTGCAGGATAAAAGCCGATTAACAAGGGTTGCGAAGAGTTAAGGAAACACTGTGTAACGTTAAGTGAATCGACCATTGTGCAAAGATAAGTGACAGAGTTTGGCCTCTGAGAAATATACGTATTAAACTATAAAACAATTGTGTTCTTATTATCGTAGCCGCCACAAATACAAATTTGTTGGCACGTTCCCTCAGCACCGCGAGAGTTTAGCCCAGCTAAAAACCCGTGACAGCCTCTGGTTCGTTACAACTGGCGCCCAAATGTGGATCTACTGCAATAACACATAGTTTTGTAAACATTTTACGTATAAATTAACTTTAAAATGGTGCGCGCGTGGGTGTATAACCTTAAAAAGGAATAAGTTTTAAAATATGGTGCGGAATTCGGTTTGGAGCTGTCTGAAACGGTAGACATCCTAAGAAGACAATTCGGAGAATGGGTAAGTCAAAACGAAAACATTCTTCCGCATAGCATTCGCATCGACGAACTGGCCAAGCTACACGGTCGACACTCACCCAGTAAGGAGTTCGAACTGATGCACGGCGTTCAGGAGGAGGATGAAAAGGAGTTGGTTGGAATAAACGTAGAGCGGCTAAGCTTCCCAAGCACCAGCGCTGCGGCCCGGGCACGGGACGCACAAGAAGCCCGCCGATCACCCTGGGGGTCGGTCGTACAGCCACGGGAACCTAGCCACACTCGTACGCAAGAGCGAATCCCAAATATGACAAACGAATACCCGAAAGTAGCCAAACAAGTGAGAGAGTGGAGCTTTCGATTTGACGGTCTATCAAAACCACTCGAATTCCTTGAGCAGGTGGAATGGTCGGCAGACACGTACGGATTAAATTTAAATTTAATTCCAAGAGACATGCCGGAGCTACTTAAAGGAATGGCATTGAAATGGTACGTCGCAAATAATCAGCATTGGACCACGTGGGTAGCATTCGTCTCGAGTTTTCAAGAATATTTCTTGCCTAGAGATTACTTCGAAAACCTAGAAGACGAAGTGCGCAGAAGACGGCAAGCTCTGGGAGAACCGTTCAAGATTTATATAGTTGAAATGCAGACGCTGATGAGGCCGTTGCGTTTCCCTTCGGAAAAGGAGATAAGGACAATTTATAACAACAGCCTCCCAGATTTGCGCGGATACGCACGCCCAAACCAGTTCTCGACCCTGTTCGAACTGATGCAGTTGGCAGAAGAGTTCGAGGAACTGGAAAAAGATCGGGAAAATCTGCGATTGCATAGCGCAAGAAGCCAGCACCCGCCACAACAACAACAAATCCAGCACCAGCAACACCAGCCACAACAACACAGGGACACACACCAAAATGCACGCGAGAACAATCAGGGACGCCCAAATCGTACGCGATTTATGGCCATGGAGGAGCAGAACCGCTACAACGGAGTTAGAGAGACCACCGAAATGCCAAGACCAACACCTAGAACCCAGCAAAACGAAGCTAGAACACACATCAGCAACCCAGGAAGGGCATGTCGTGTGTGTGGACAGGAAGGACACTGGGCGATAGAGTGCAGAAATCCAATGTTGGAATTCTGCTGGGTGTGTGGTCGCATCGGTCAACGCACGGCACTGTGTTGCCAGTCGGGAAACGGCCAGCGGCGTCCGCATTCGGGGAGCGAGCGGGAGCCGACAAGGGCTGCCCCCAGACACTGATCGGACACTTGCAAGACGAAGGGACGCAATTGACTGCCACCGTGTGGATCGGCGATAGTCAATATAAGGCTACAATCGACACAGGGGCTACAAGCAGCTTTATTAGCGAAGAGCTAGCTCGTAGACTGGAAAATGTAGGCCGAAGAAGCTTCGCAAGCCGACAAGTACGATTGGCAGACGGACATAACAACAGAATCTCGGAGCAAATAGACGTGGTCATCAAACTGGGACATCGTAGCTTGGAAACAGCGCTACTGATAATGCCGGGTGTCATTGACGATTTGGTGTTGGGTTGGGATTTTCTAACTGGCATGGGCACAGTATTGCATTGTGCAGGACTGGTGGTCACCATTCCAGCACGACGACGCAAGGTTGAACATCTGGAGGAGAGGCTGTCGGTGGCAGTTGTCCAGACCACAACCGAGCTCGATACGGGTGTGCATGACAGCAACAACTCAGAAAACGTCACCAAGAGCTACCATGAGAATCCGGTAATCGAGGAGTTTCTGCAGCGCGAAATTGCAGCATTTGGGCAGCTTAAGGGAACGTCGCCAATAACGGAACATAAAATCGTGATGAGCGACGATAGACCCATAAAGCAGCGATATTTCCCAAAGAATCCAAAAATGCAGGCAGAAATAAACCAACAAGTGGATGAGCTTTTGGCAAAAGGTTGCATTGAACCCTCAAACAGCCCACACAGCGCACCAATAGTGATGGTGAAAAAGAAAACTGGGAAATGGCGGCTGTGCGTAGATTTTCGACAGCTTAACAGCAGATCGGTCAAAGACGCGTACGCACTGCCACGAGTGACTCATATTTTAGATCAGCTACGTGAGGCACATTTTATTACTAGCTTGGATCTAAAAGACGGGTATTGGCAGATAGCCATGGAGGAATCAAGCAGACCACTGACGGCGTTAACAGTCCCAGGCAAGGGATTGTTCCAGTGGAAAGTGATGCCATTCGGGTTACACTCTGCACCAGCAACTTTCCAGAGGGCTTTGGACCGTGTCATTGGCCCAGAGATGATGCCACACGCGTTTGCATATTTAGATGACATTATAGTCATCGGAAAAACGCTAGAGGAACACATGGCAAATCTAAAAGAGGTATTTCGGCGGTTGCGGGCAGCAAATCTGCGGATCAACGTGGACAAATGCGACTTTTTCAAAAAGTAGTTGAAGTATTTGGGCCATAGAGTCACAGATGAAGGGATCTGCACAGATCCGGGAAAGGTTGCGGCGATTGCAGAGTTGAAACCCCCAGCCAATCCGAAAGAGTTACGGCAATACTTGGGCGTGGCCAATTGGTACCGACGCTTCGTACCAGATTTTGCAACTACAGTGCACCCACTGAACTCTTTGTTAAAAAAAGGCGCAAAATGGGATTGGACTGAGCAACAGCAAGCGGCTTTTGAAACAGTCAAGGGGAAGCTGACTCAGTCCCCAGTATTGGCATGTCCCGACTTTTCAAAAACATTTTGTTTACAGACGGACGCTAGTAACTATGGCCTGGGTGCGATATTAACCCAACATTCGGAGCAAGGTGAAAAGGTAATTTCATACGCCAGTAGATCACTAAACGGAGCCGAACGTAACTATTCGGCCACCGAAAAGGAGTGTCTAGCAATAGTTTGGGGGATCAGACACCTACGACCATACCTGGAGGGCTACCATTTCGTGGTTATAACAGACCACATGGCATTGAAGTGGCTAAACTCAATAGAAAGTCCATCTGGCAGGATAGCGCGTTGGGCACTTGAACTGCAACAATACGACTTTGAGGTCAAATACCGAAAGGGCAACCTAAATGTCGTCGCCGATGCACTTTCAAGACAGCCGCTCCCGGAGACATGCGGCCTTACAAAGATTACTACAGAAGAGGGAATGGCATCGGAGAACGCAAGCTGCTCATGGATCCAAAAATTGAAAAAGGAAATAGCAAAAAGACCCGAGAAATACCCGGACTACGTAGAAGAAGACGGAAATTTGTATCGTCATATACCGCACCGTGCCGGAGGTGGGGACGTAGAGGCATGGAAGCTTTGTGTACCCAGTGGCAAGAGAAAAGGGGTCTTGCAAGAAAACCACGACGCGGCCACAGCGGGTCATTTGGGAAGTCGGAAAACCATAGCACGAGTAGCGACACGGTACTACTGGCCAGGCTTGTTTAGAGACGTGCGTACATATGTACACAACTGCGAAACATGTCAGCAATACAAGCCGAGTCAAGTGGCTGCGGCAGGCAAAATGCTGACACAGATCCCAGAAGAGCCTTGGAGTACCGTGTGCGCGGATTTCGTCGGACCACTGCCACGGTCAAAACATGGGAACTCGATGTTGTTGGTATTTTTCGACAGATTTTCTAAGTGGACTGAGTTGGTACCGCTGAGGAGTGCTACCACAGCCACGCTACAAAAAGGATTTCGGGAGAGGATTTTGGCACGGTTTGGGGTGCCAAAAGTTCTCATAACAGACAATGGTACCCAATTCACGAGTAAAGCTTTCAAGCGCATTCTCGAGGAATTAGGAGTGCGCCAGCAATTCACGGCACCTTACACGCCTCAGGAAAACCCCACGGAACGCGCGAACCGCACGGTGAAAACAATGATTGCACAATATACAAAGGACAACCAGCGGTGCTGGGACGAATTGTTGCCAGAATTGTCACTAGCCGTAAATACCAGCGTATCAGCATCTACAGGCTACAGTGCAGCGTATGTCACGCAAGGGCGTGAACCTAGGCTACCAAATGCATTGTACGACAACCTCGCACTCGGAACGGGTCTACCAACACAAACACCCAGCGAAAACGCGCAAAAACTGAAAGAGGTTTTTGAATTGGTGAGCAGGAGTTTGGAAAAGGCCGCTCAGGACCAGGCGAGGTACTACAACCTACGGAGACGGCAATGGAAACCCTCTGTAGGTGACAAGGTGTGGGTGAAGCAGCACCACTTGTCAAATGCAGCCGAAGGGTTCGCTGCTAAACTTGCCCCGAAATTTGCTGGGCCCTACACAATAGTAAACTTCGTATCGCCGGTAATTTGCAAATTGCAAGGCAAAACAGGGGAGAAGTTAAGGACAGCACACATAGGCGATATTAAACCTCATGGAGGTGAAGCGGACAAAGAGAAAGCCTAGTCGTATGTTTATAAAAAAAAAATATATATATATATAAGGAAAAAAAAATAATCTGAAAGGAAAAAGGAGTAATTAATGGTTGCAGTGTTGGACGTACTTCATTTACTCACCTGAATGCCCATTGTTTCCTGAAAAGGGAAAAGTTTTAATAAAAATTAATTATTTTGTTTAGAGAAGAATTATTAATAATGAACATGTAAGGTATTACATGACAGGCGTAATATATGGAAAAAAATAACAATAACAATAATAAAAATTTTTAATTTTTTTTTTTATTACAAAAACATAATAAATAAGTTTAACAGGGCCTAACTTGAAAGACACCGCAAGCCGGGCCTGACAGCGGCGAAATTTGTGCGAACGGGCACGCTGCCACAAACGAGACACAAGATAAACCGCAATAATGCGCGGAGAGCGCTGACAAACATGGCTGCCGCGACGGGAAGAATACCGTACGTTTCGCACTAATACTGGTGCGTTTGCGCACGTGAAAAAGGTATAAAAGGAGCCGACCACGAGGAAATCGGCTCTTTCAAATTAAGAACAAAACGTGTAAGGTACTAACCAGGAAAATGAACAACGGAAGCAGCCAAAGTATTGGAGGACGGACAGCCCATGGGCCAAGCCGTGACCCACGCGTGCATCCTCGCGGGCAGGCGAAAGGTGTGCGTGTGGTTGACGCGGCCACCATGGGTGTCCAGGAAGGAGTGCGGCGCAACGTCGCGCGTCGAGGACGCTGGGCTGGTCAGCCCTATCCAAGGGTCACGCAGGAGCGGGAGTCGTCGCCGGACGTATTGGAATTAAGGGCTTCGCCAATAATCGAGTCGAGGGAGGAGCGAGAACGCCTAGAGGCACGGCGATTGGAGCACGAGGCGTGGCGGCGCGAGCGTGATTTGGACCACGACAGCGACGAGTGGGATCGTCCGCGGGAGGTGGTGACGCCGCCTATCCAGGACGAGGCCCGGTTCGTCGAAACAAATCCAGAATGGATCCGGATGTGGTACCCAGAGGCGCCGCCAACACCCGAGGATAACGAATTGGGCCCGGATAGCCCCGAGCGAGTGCCGTCACCAGCATTGCCGGATTCGCCACCGCCGGAGTGGCGCCCTGCGCGGCCGCCATCACCCTATCCACGCGGGGATATCGAGGATGAGGTGATCTCCATATCATCGGAGTCGGAGGACGAGGAGAAGGCCCCGGAAGCGGAGGAGGGGGCATACGCGGGCCCCACGGTGTCGACAACAAGGAACAAGCGTTTCAGGGACGGACGTTGGTGGCATACGGCCACGTTGGTGGTCGAGTGGCAGGAGGAGGTTGCGGCTGAGGCGGAAGGATTTTCAATCCGAGAATGCTCACCGCCACCAGCAGAACAACACACGCCATCACGCGAACCAACACCACCACGCGCACAGACGCCACCACGCGAGCGAACGACACCACGCGCACTGACGCCACAACGCGCAATAACGACATCAAGTACACCGACGCCCGGAGAAATGGTGGTGGTACACGCGCCGACGGTAGGACGAGCGAGGGAGGAGTCTCCGTGGGAGTGGCCGGCACCGCTGCATGAGGGCACGCTGCTTCGCCCCGAGACACCGCCTCCGCCACCAACATGGGCGCCCAATCCGGCGCGCCCAGTCTTCGGCCGGCAGGCTTCATGCCCGGCAGGGGCACGGCCAGCTCGCCCAAAATTGCAGCGGCAGACATCGGCTCCGGCAGCGTCGCCAGGCTGGAGGGAACTGGAGCGCGGCGAATGGCCTCCGGAGGTGGCTGCGGCCGCGGAAGGAGGTGATGGAAGAAGGACGTCAAGGATTGTGTGGGTGCAAGGGACCCGATACCGCGTCCGCATCTCGGCCAGGGGCACGCGGGCCTTCGCGCCGGTATAAGTTGCAAAAGGGAAAAAACCGACGCGGGCGACTAGCAGGTTGCCAAAGTTGGTAAATATACACATAAAAAAAAAAAAAAAAAAAATGATGGAAAAAAAATAAAAAAAAAAAAAAAAAAGAACTTTTAAAAAAAAAAAGTTGACACTTCACGATTTATTTGTTAATTTGCTGAAAAAAAAAAAAAAGAAAGAGAGGTAATAACTGCTGGGTGGTTGTGGAAAAGATTGGAAAGCTACTCACAAAACATTGTGGTTATGGCGGCCAATATAAAGTCGCATGTCCAAAAGGAAAAAAAACCTGGAAAAGAGAAAAGAGTGGGGGTTAAGAAGTTAGGAGCAGGGCGCGAGAGCGCGATTAACTTGTTTCCTTACCTGTTTATATTCTCCTTACAGCAACAACAATCCTGGCCAAAGCAAAGTGCAGAGAAATTCGCAAATTTGCCAATCATGGCCGGCAAAGTGGTGATGCGTGTTTACGCAGTGCTGCAGTGCTCAACGTTTATCGATCAGGCCGAAACTATCGCTGATCGCGCTATCGCATGAGGGGCAGCGCACGACTGGTAGCTGCTGGCTACAAGACAATCGATGGTTGATGGCACCGCTGACGGGAAGCTGCTTGCTATGAAGCAGACGCTGGGTGTGGGCATTTTAAGCTGGCCGCTGCGACTGCACTACTGAAGGGCGCCAACATTCGAATTAAGGCGCGAAATTTGAATGTTGGAAGTAAGTGGAGTTTTTCCACTTCCGAAGAAGGAGGGGAGTGTGAGGAGCCATAATAAATGATAGCGCCTCACAAACGTTCATGGTTTGAGTTACCGCAGCCGGACCTGAGTTGCGGCGAATTCGCTTGCTGTCTCGCTCTGTCACAGGATGTCAGCGCTAAGGTACGTGTTTGACTACTAGGGGTCATAAAAACACGTACCGTAATTTCGGGCAAAGCGCCGTTAGTGTGTGAGCGGTGCGCTGTCGGAGGATAGTGGTCTCTGTCATACCAACGGCAGGCGTGATCAGTAACAGCGAGGAACCGTTGTTGCTAGGCAGACGTTTCTGGAACGATCACGCCACCTTTGCCCTTGATTTGACATTGACGTCGCTGACAGGCCCCGGTCCAGCACGGCAGCAGGAAGATATAAAAGGAGCCGTTTGCGACAACGCGGGACAGTTGAAAAAAGAGTACACGAGACGCAGTATTTAAACTACGGAGTGCGAAAATCGGAAAGTCACGAAACAACGTGCGTTTTGTGAATTACTTAAGATAAAGTCTAAGGAACAGTCCGAGCAAGGACTCGCCTAGAAATAAGGATTTCTAGAGGGTCTTAAAATATAATATAACTTGTGTGAACTTAACCTAGCAAAGCCTTGTGTAGTGTTGAATTGTGCAAGGGTACAATCCAAGCCTTAAAACCAAGTGCCGAAATTAGCTAGCCTGGCGTAAGACAGGTGCAGCAAAACGCAGAGCCTGAGAGTAGGAGAGCTTTTGGTGGAATCCTTGCGGTGACAAGGAAACCCAAAGTGGTCCTGGCGAGTCCGGCGTTGCGAGCTAAAAACCTCGTCGAGTAGGCGAACAGCTGAGCCTGGTGCTTGGTGCGGTTGGGGCACCATAATTGCAGGATAAAAGCCGATTAACAAGGGTTGCGAAGAGTTAAGGAAACACTGTGTAACGTTAAGTGAATCGACCATTGTGCAAAGATAAGTGACAGAGTTTGGCCTCTGAGAAATATACGTATTAAACTATAAAACAATTGTGTTCTTATTATCGTAGCCGCCACAAATACAAATTTGTTGGCACGTTCCCTCAGCACCGCGAGAGTTTAGCCCAGCTAAAAACCCGTGACAGCCTCTGGTTCGTTACACTGGCTAAGATAAATCTAATAAGCCCTCTTATCTTAGATGATATTGATTCAAAGGAGCTGGCAACTGAACACCTCACAAATTTTAGCATTACAGACATTTTAAGAGTTTCCAACATCAAAGCCTTTCTAAATTCAGACTTGTTACACTTTTTAATTAAATATCCAAAACCTACATTAGTTTGTAAGAAAATAAACGTCTACCCCGTACAGCATAACAAAAAATTTTAGATCTAGAAACCAGTAGCACGGTGGCCGATTGCGATACACACACCTTCGCCCTCTCCGAATGTGAAATCACCATGAGCACAACATTTTGCAAGCGCCTACAGACCGTCACCTGCGCTCAGCAACTGGTAGCTGGAACCATCGCCCACTGCGCCACTCGCCCTGGACATCTGGAGCCGGTTGCACAAATTGACGACGGCATCCTGATCATCAACGACGCAACTGCTATAGTCAAGGACAGCAATGGCACCAACCATCTGATCGCTGGAACGTACTTGGTAACCTTTGAGGACTACATTGACTTGAACGGCACACGATACGTTAACAATCGTGGCATCCTGGCAAAAAAACCCGCTGTTTCTACGGCAGTTCAATCAACGTTACCACCCATCGGGACCATTTAAGCCTACCATTTCTCCACGATCTTAGTCTTCGAAACCTCCAGTACATCGGCAACTTAAAATCGGAGCTAACCTCAAAACCACTGCTTAGTAGTTGCCTTGCTGTTGCCCTAACCCTCGTCTGTTACATGGTTCTCCAATGGATCATCTGCCGCCTACACCGTAATCACCGGCTCAGCGAAGCGGTGCCCATACAGAATCCCGGGTACGGCCTTCACTTAACTCAGGGAGGAGTTAACACGAGCAGCTGCGAAGACGTTGGCCGCGCGGTACATGCAAGCACTGCATGCATGGGAAAGAATGTCCTACCCGACACCCGCCAGCCAGCGCTGACCAAGTCCAGCGGGCACGAGGCGTCGAGACAACATTCTGCCGCTGCTTCCGCCGCCGCACCTGCCGCTGGCGCGGTCGACGAGCCAAACGGGCACGAGGCGCCAGGTCAGCATTCTGCCGCTGCTTCCGTCGCCGCATCTGCCGCTGGCGCGGTCCCAAAATTCAGTTTTAATAATAAGTAATTTTGTATGCTGGTTTTAGTTCAGATTTTACACTTGGACAAGGCTGTCCAGAAATAAAGAAACATGTAATAGAAACAATAAATTTGTTCATTTATATATATGTATAGACTTAAGTCAGCATTTACCAAGTTGTCGTAGGCCAGAAATAGTGCACACATATTACACACACACACAGACTACACACTGCTGACTACACATTACGGGTTACTCGTGCAGCGGTCAGCCAACCCGGCAGTTGCCAATTAGCAATTATGCATTGGCAAGCAAATGCTGCGTCAGTAACCCAATATAACCAAATTTATACAAGTAAGCTATTTTTAGCTAAAAATACCATTAAGTTTGACAATAAAAATCAGTACTTGTTATACCATCAACAAACCGTATTCATTCATTTAGAAGGGAATTCCCTCACCACAGAGTCCAACTAGTTCCAAGTACTAGTTGCGACGCCAAACCTGCATTCAGTTCATGTACTGAATGCCCAATCCTAACCTACATATACATTTTGGTGACCCCGACGAAGGACTCCACACAAGGATTCTTCAAACACAAACAAAAAATAAACTCTATTATTCCTTGACCACATCACGGTTGCGATTCGAAGCGTAAGACAGCTCACCAAGGAGCGAATAAAACACTTCCAACGGGTCGGAATAGACAAGAGTGACAATACAAACAGTTTTGAGAGAGAACAAAAATTGATTATATACGGGGGTGTGCCAGAAATCTCTAGAGATTTTGGCTCGAGCAGGTTTTCAAATCTCTAAAACAAAACCGTCGGTGTGCCAGAAGTTAGGGAGATTTCATTTTTCGGTTAAATTTTTCGGAGCAAATACGTAAAACGAAAATGGCCAAAAAGAGTTGCTACCTTTCAAAAGTAAAAATTGCCTAAAATGTATTTGCTATTTTGTCATGGTTTTCAAGGTTGGCCGCAGGGCATTAGTGTTATATTTAATAAATTGTTAAATACAAATATGTAAGGGCTTATCTCTTGTAATTCTTATACAAAATATATATTTCATATTTTGCCCGCCAAATAACTCATGTTGCTTGACAGCCCTGCCGTGATAGCTTGCTTGAACAGCTGTTCTACGTATTTCGTGAACAAACACCGCAAAAGCTGCCAACTTATGAAAAACAGTTTGCTGCAATAACTTTGTTAAATTTACAACAAACTGTCCACTGCTCAACCATGGAATTTTGTTACCTGAGAGTACAATTTTTTTATGTTTATTTGTCACAAAAAAGTGTCTTTAGAATTGACGTATTAAAGACTCCGAATAATAGTTATTGTTAAACGAACAAGTTGGCACCTCTCTTGTTAGGGACGGTTTTGCACGCTTACACGGAACGGCAAATAGTCTTAGAGATTTGTTACAGATTTATTAATATCAAAAATCATGAATTAAAATATGTATTCAATTCAAATGTATTTGTAATATGCAGCTAAGCTTAAAATTACCTTTCGAAAAAGTAACACTTGTTATACATTAGACATCTAATATTGCTTAAATTAACCAAATCTCTGACCATATTTGTTGAGATTTTAAAACCATCTCGAACTCTGCTCTGGCACACCTAAAACCAGCTCGAGGTTGGTTTTAGGTTGGAATTCGGTTGGTTTTGATGGCTGGCACACCCCTGATACAAACTCATTAAACGTCACACAAAGACAAAATGAGCGTTGGAAAATCGATAAATCTGGAATAGGTCCTAGACGATCAACAAGAAATAAGCCAGGAGATCGCAGGGCTTGTAAGGAACACAAAAAAGGATCCAGCAGATAGGAAGGCAAAACCTGGCTACTACTTAGCCAAGGCCAATATCCTAGAGGAAAAGTGGACTATGTTCAAGACCAACAATGTCTTGATAAAAAACTCTAAGTTAGAGGAGTCTCACGCATACCTCAAGTTCTTTGAAGAAGTTCAAGCGTTGGTCATAGAAACCAGAACGTACTTGAAAGAACATGCTGATTTAGCAGAACAATCAAGCAGCAATAGGACGGAACAAAAAACCGCCATTGCCACAGAAAATGAACAATAGAACAATAATGCCAAGCTAAATGCATTATGCCGTCGGCAAAAGGCGATGATTGCCTCATTGAATCGCGCCATGCAACACATGCCCCATAACGCAGAAATTATAAACTCGTTATGGGCAAAGCTTCAAGAGGCCCACTTCCAAATGTACGAGGAGTGCGAGGACCCGAAAGAAGCAGGCTATGACGCCACTGAGTATCTAATGGCTGAGGCTGAGGTTAGGAACGTACTGACAGACATGTCAAAAAGTACGGTGTCCAATGACATTAAGTTGCCACCTATCTCCATTCCCAAACTTGATGGAGATATAATAAAGTGGTCTCAGTTCTTCGATATGTTTTCATGTATGATACATGAATCGAAAATGCAAATGAAACTATACGCAAGATGTGGTACCTCAAGACGAGCGTAATCGGAGAGGCGGAAAAATTGATCCGCCACATCGATCTCAAGGAGGAGAATTACCTCTACGCTTGGGAGATCCTAGTCGATGCGTTCAATAATACGAGAGAGGTTGCATCTCGGATAGTAGACCGTCTTCTGCTGCAACAAACTTGCAGCGACAATGTGAAGTCTCTAAAGGAGCTGCACATCACAACAGTTGAGTCATTAGCTTCATTGAAGGGACTCGGAATTGACATCGCAACTTGGGATCCCATAATCATTGCCATCCTGAGGTGTAAGTTGGATGGCACCAACAAAACCCTATATGAACAATCATTGGGTAATACAAAGGAGATCCAGCCATTGGACACCATGCTCCAATTCCTCGAACAGCGAGTTCGCGTCATGGCTACAGGAAAAAAGGCATCTTCGACTTATAAGAAGGAGCCTAAAAATACAACGTGTGCCTCGTCTTCAAATTCACCCAAAGCATGTCTTTATTGCAAAAAGCATTATTTGTCCAAATGTGACGATTTTCGCGCTAAAACCGTTAGCGAACGTCTTAATTGGGTGCAACGACAAAAATTATGCGTCAACAGTTTTAGAAATGACCATAAGACGAATGCTTTCCCTAGCAAATTCAGTTGCTTTAAATGCAACAAAAAGCACCACACGTTGCTACATTTGGAGAACGCTATCGCTTCAGCAGCAGAGCCACACACACAAGTTGTGGCATCCGCTAACAACCGAAATTACAACGTTCTTGCAACAGCCAAGGTAGTGGTACAAGCAAATAATGGACAACAGGCAACATTCAAGGCACTCCTGGACTCTGGATCACAGATCAACGTCATCTCCGAAAGGCTAGTAACAATGCTGGCACTAAAACGTCATGACGCAACGCTCCGGATTGAAGGCATCGGAGAAAACACACGGATCAGCAAGGCTCGTGTAAATGTGACAATTAAATCACTACACAGCAACTTTACAATGCGAATGGAAGCGTTTGTACTGCCAAATATAATATCGGATCAACCTGCCCAATCGATCAATAATTCAAATTGGAGCATGCCGAGTAATCTGCCACTTGCTGACCCGTACTTCAACAAACCAGGCAATATCGATCTGTTGATTGGAGCGGAGCATTATTACTCAATACTGCTCCCTCAACAACACAGAATATCCCATACTGGTCCAGTTATGCAAAAGACTGAATTCGGTTGGATTATTGCTGGAAAGGTTAAGGCAGCAAATGAGTCATCAGTCATTTGTGCGGCAGCAACTAATGAGGAAACTAATGAACTATTAGAACGATTTTGGACGCTGGACAACATGGAAACAGCAGAGAGACATCGAACACCGGTTGAGACCCATTGCGAAAGGCATTTTTTGGAGAATTTGCAGTTGGCAGTGGACGGCCGACTCATTGTAAATCTTCCATTTTCTGAACACTATTCAGCCCTGGGAGATTCCATGGAGATTGCGACCAAACGATTTTTATCTTTGGAGCGCAGAGCTTCTGCAGATACGTGGAAACAGTATGCAGCGTTCATGTCAGAATATGAGGATCTGGGACACATGAAAGAAGTGCCACCACAACAGATTCCCAGAAGTCATTACTTCATCCCTCATCATTGTGTGCTAAAACCTGATAGCACCACTACAAAGCTAAGAGTATTTTTTGATGCATCCTGCAAGACGTCGTCAGGAAAGTCACTTAATGACATATTGCAAGTAGGACCCACTGTGCAAAGTGGCCTAATGTCAATCTTGTTAAGATTTAGAACACACAAATATGTGTTCACTGCAGACATTGAAAAGATGTACCGCCAGATTTGGATCAATCCAGAGAACCAATTCCACCAGATGATTGTTTGGAGAAACAATCCCAAGGAGCAGCTAAGGTATTATAGACTCAAAACAGTTACCTACGGCACGGCCTCAGCTCCATTTTTAGCAACGAAGTGTCTGAACCACTTTGGCGCAACACATATGGACAAATCACCAGTATGAGCCACTGCATTAGTAAATGACTTCTATGTAGACGATTGCCTCACAGGAGCAGACTCAGTCCAAAAAGCTGTTCAAATTCGAGAAGAGTTGTTAAAGATCCTGCGTCCCTATGGATTTAACTTATGAAAATGGTGCTCGAACAACGAACAACTATTGCAAGGGATATCCAAGGACGACATTGCAAGCGAAGTAAACTTCGAGGGCACAGTGGACAACTACAGGATTAAGACATTGGGACTTATATGGATGCCAAAGGGAGACCAATTGTGTGGCCGCGCTCAGAGCAGCACAGCTACGAAAATAACTAAACGTGTCGTTTGCTCTGAGCTGGCACAAATCTTCGACCCCCTAGGCTTGTTCGCTCCCGTCGTTGTGAAAGCCAAAATTTTCATGAACGACTCTGGGAAGACAAACTCGAGTGGGATGACGAATTACCCACACCCCTTCAGAACGACTGGAAGGACTATCGGGAGGACTTGAAGAGCTTAAATTCGATGCAAATTCCTCGACATATATATGACGGAAAGGTTCCAATCACAAAGGAACTGCATACATTTGTGGACGCTTCGGAACGCGCATACGGCGCAGCAGTATACATTCGCGCAACGTACAAGAATAAACAAATTTCTGTGCGTTTGCTATGCTCAAAATCTCGAGTAGCCCCAACGGCAAAGCAATCAACTCCCTCGATTAGAGCTTTGTGCTGCACTATTGGGTGCTGAGCTCGCGGACACGATTCGACGGGACCTGAACTTGAACTCCAATACAGTACCAGGGTACTTTTGGTCGGATTCTACGGTTGTCCTGTCATGAATCAATGCAGCTGCATCTACATTCCATACATTTGTGGCCAACCGAATAGCAAAGATCCAAGCATTGACGAGCCAAAATCAATGGCGCCATGTGTCATCTGCTAACAACGCAGCAGATGTTCTGTCAAGAGGAATACCTGCACGAAGATTACCCGAGCCTAATTTATGGCTATACGGACCATTTTTCCTGCATGGGTCTCCAGAAAAATGGGCAACCATACCCAACATCATTCCAAGCAACCTGGAAAAGAAAACTAAACATATAAGCCTGGCAATATCCCCATCTACAATAGGTGAAGAATTGTACACTTGCAGACACAGTCATTCGTTCCACAAGTTGCTACGCATTGTGGCTTACATGTTGCGCTTCTGCTACAAAAAATACAGATCAGCAACTTAAACGCTTTGCATCAAGGAATTGGATTACGCTCGCAACTTAATTTTGCGGACAATACAACAAGTTGAATTCACTGCTGATCTCAAAATGTAGCGACGATACAATACAGTGGACAAAAAGAGTCCTATTTCTTCGCTGTCGCCAATACAAGGTGCAGACGGCCTTATGCGAGTTGGAGGTCGCTTGGAGCAAGCCCCACTCCCATACAATGCAAAACATCAGATTTTGTTGCCGTACAACGACCCAATTGTAAAGATGCTATTGCGCGATTTGCATGACCAATCTGGATTCATCATAAACGTCGCGGAAAGCGACCAGACAAAGCATACATTGCCGTCTTCTGTTGTTTCTCTACCAAAGCGGTACATCTTGAGTTGGTGAGTGATCTAACAACAGACGCCTTTTTAGGAGCCTTACGACGCTTCTTAAGCCGTCGAGGCAAGTGTCAAACAATTCATTGTGACAACGCCACTAACTTCATTGGTGCAAACAACCAACTGAAGGAACTACAAGGATCAATCTTTGGCGAAAAGAGCCAAGCAGAGATCATCAATCAGTGCAACAAAAAACAAGTTGCATTCAAAATTAATCCGCCACGAGCGCCATCGTTTGGAGGGCTATGGGAGACTGTGGTCAAGTCTGCAAAACGACTTTTGGTCACCACAACCCATACCGCATCCCTGACATTTGAAGAATTAAACACTGTGATCATCGAAATTGAAGCAATGCTCAACTCTCGCCCAATCACACCTATGTCAAATGATCCAACGGATACAACCGCCCTCACTCCAGCACACTTTTTAATTGGGGAAACGTTGACTGCTCCTCCCGATGTAAACATCGACCGAAACGAAAAATCCTTGGTAAAACGTTGGGAGTTAGTATCCAGACTAAAGCAAGGATTCTGGAAGCAATGGTCCCAAGAATACTTGCAAGAAGTGCAAGCCAGGCACAAGTGGAAATCCGTTAATCCCAACATTAAAGAAGGTATGCTTGTGATCGTCAAGGAAGACAACGTGCCTGTGATGAGTTGGCCAATGGGACGCATTGTCAAAACATACCCAGGACAAGACAATTACGTCCGGGTAGTTGACGTCAAAACTGCATCAGGCACCTACAAGCGCCCTATAAACAGACTTGCGCCCCTATTTCCAGAAGACATGGCCAAAAAACGAACTGTCAACGACGCAGAGGACACAGATAAACATGATGCGCCACCCGTACAGTGGAGACGACTGATGTCGCCAACTATCACCTCATCCATGCTAGTTCTACTTCTTATGTTACCCTTGGTGCTGACACAGTCAGTGTCTGTGAAAAGATTCGACACAAAGCCTGGAATATTTTATGAAAAAATTGGAACAACAAAGAGAGCTATATCCGACTGGACCATAATTATATATTATGAATTAGAACCATACTGGCGCGATATGAAGACATTTGATTTAGGAATAAACGAATTCAAATACATATGCCCTGAATTAAACAATGTGCACACGTGTGATTCAATATCACAGCACTTTCGGCACCTGTTCGACGAGTGGCAAATGTCAAATGCACTCTTGCAACACACACGAAGACGCCGATCCCCATTTGATGCAGTTGGCAATATTGCAAACAGTCTATTTGGAGTTCTAGACTCGGATTACGCCAAACAAATGACGAAGGTCATGGAGGAGGTAAAAGGCAACGAGGCATTTTTACTGCACCTACTGAGAAATCAAACATCAGTACTTGACTCAACTATCAACGTTGTCAAAAAGACCAGGTCTACATCGGACAAGCGGCTAAAACTACTTGAGCAACAAGTAGCACTCATTAGCCAAAGCAGAGGAAGGTACACAGGCGCACACCTCACGGAAACGTACCTGGCGCTGACAACTCAACTAACACTTCTGACAGCCACGCTGCAGCGCATGCAATCAGAAATAGTGGACGTTCTGACAGGAATTCGCCACCATACAATCAGCCCAACATTGATTTCCCCTAATCAGCTGAAGGATCAATTGGATCAGATACGGGATCATTTGCCACCAGATCAAACGCTCCCCGTGACAACATCCAACGTAGTTCAACTATACAGAATAATGCGAGCAGAAGGAACAGCCACCGACACTCACGTAATATTCAGAGTAATATTACCACTAGTGTCAATATCAATACTAGAGCTGTTTAGCTTCGTGCCAATTCCGGTGTGGGATTCAACAAGTTGGAGATTGTTTGAGCTCAAAACACCTATAATAGCAGTTAACAACCACAGGGATCAGTTCATGGGATTGACACACGATGATCTACGACGATGCCTCACATTACCAAACGAAGAATATGTGTGTTTTGACCATCAGGCAGTGTTCAACGTAAACAATCGATGTGAGTTCCAGCTCTTTAACAACAAAACACCAACAGTATGTCACACAACTCACAGAACCACCAAGATGGTTTGGGAAAAGACACACCAACCGAACAGGTGGATCTTCGCAACACATGTTGCAATGGAACTACAAGCCGTATGCAACGGAACACCATCCACAATAGAGCTCGAAGACACCGGACTACTCTCTGTATCATCTGGCTGTACCGCACGCAATTTGGAGATTAGCATCAGTACGTTCGGCACCAACATAAGTCAAATAAGGCCAAGTTACGCACATTTTGGCGACATAATCAATCCAAACATCACCCATGTACCTGCGACAAATATCAACATCTCAGAGTACAAGGTTCAACAAGACAAGGATCTGGACGACATACAGCAGAAGTTGGCAACTCTAAACAGTCAAGAGCTGCCTAACCAACCAAGTTCAGTCCTACATAATCATATAGCATCATATGCCGCCTTAGCTATATCCATCATATTGCTATGTGCCTATGCAATGCGAAAGAAACTCCAATGGACTGTGCAACCAACGGTTCCCAGGAATGAAGTCATCAATACACCTGATCCAGCCGCATCACCAAGACGATTCGTACTAGACCAAGACGATGGTTGAACACCTGTTCAACGGCCGGGAGAATGTTTAGGTGCATATATATATAGACTTAAGGCAGCATTTACCAAGTTGTCGTAGGCCAGAAATAGTGCACACATATTACACACACACACAGACTACACACTGCTGACTACACATTACGGGTTACTCGTGCAGCGGTCAGCCAACCCGGCAGTTGCCAATTAGCAATTATGCATTGGCAAGCAAATGCTGCGTCAGTAGCCCAATATAACCAAATTTATACAAGTAAGCCATTTTTAGCTATAAATACCATTAAGTTTGACAATAAAAATCAGTACTTGTTATACCATCAACAAACCGTATTCATTCATTTAGAAGGAAATTTCCTCACCACAGAGTCCAACTAGTTCCAAGTACTAGTTGCGACGCCAAACCTGCATTCAGTTCATGTACTGAATGCCCAATCCTAACCTACATAAACAAATAGTATGTTCATATCACAAAATCAGAGGAATTACCTTTTTGTGGATATACATTAATTCATTAATTCATTAATTGTCTTTTTTACATTGTTTTTTTCTGGAACCAAAAACCGAAAAACAGAATTAGGTGCAATATGTTATGTTTTATTGTCTACAATAAAACAATGCATTCCTTAGAAGAGTTGTGTCGTTTCGTTCAGAATAAGTTCATATGAACGGGTCATCGAAATGAACGAATGAACTTATTCAGTAATTCGTGAACGATATCGTTCATTTTTTTTTTTTTGGCGTCAATCTGAATTTGTTTAAACTTTATTATTGTTGAATTTTCCCAAAATAAAATGTCTAAGAGGAAACGTAGTGAGGTTTGGAATCATTTTATTGGAAGTGAGGGTGGAAAGACCGGCAAGTGCATTAATTGCAAATCCGTGCTGAGCATAGCTGGCGGGTCTCAAAGTAATTTGACGCCTGAATTTGACCTGAAGCATACAACAGTTAATGTGGGAGTCTTAGGTCAAATTCAGGAAACCTCTGATGCTGATCCAGCACCAGCAATCGAGGCTGAGGCAAGTCCCTTGATTGTTTATGGTTGATGGTCAACAAATGATTACAAATTTCATCAGGCGACCACCAACTGGCAGAAAAGTTGACCAACTTGATAGGCAGGTGCTTAAGATGATAGCAAAGGGTAATCCGAATCAAATCAAAATAATAATGAAAATTTGTTATCAATCTATTGAAAATTTGAAAATTTATTTAATAGGCTCAAAAGTTACAAAACGAACTTATTGCATTTAAAAATTAAAACAATGTTCATTCAAACCAACTGAATAGAATGATCAACATGTGTGCTACCGGTCATCGTTCAGAACAACTGAGCAACTGAATAAAATGACCCGTTCATATTCTATCGTTCATCGTTCAGAACAACTGAATAGAATGACTGACTTAGTTCACAGCTGAAAAATTAACGATTGAACTTATTCAGCAAATTGAACTAAAATTACCAACTCTATTCCTTAGTACTTATGCAACCCAGCAGAATCCGTTGAATCATAACTATCGAAAACTATCGATAATTATCGATGGTTCTCAAGAAACAATCGCCCACTGTCGATGGCAACGACTATCGATTGTTTGCGACATCTATTTTTAACTAGTGCTGCAAAAATATCGATATTTGGTTTCGATATTTTCGATATTTTGGGAGCAAAAAATCGATTATGTAGATATTTCGAGTTTTTAAAAAACATTTTTATTTTTTCAGCGACAATCGTTGGCTGCACTCACCAGGAAGCTTTGCTCCACGATTATGAATCAGAGAAGTGACACTTATCGGAGCGTTCAGGTGAACGCTATGCTCCATTTAGTGCCAGTTTTTTTTTGAACAGTTTGACCGCTCTTTCTGATTTTAGTATTATTTTTTGTTATAGTTTTATTGAGAAACATTTCCGCCACGGCCTGAAATATTCCAGGTGGCATGGCATCATCACAAAAAGGAATGAAATATTATTGTTCAATCCTGATTCCATTTTTACACCTTTTATATTTTGTTGTTTACAAATGTGACGCTAAAGTCAGTTGCTTTTATCGAATTTCGATAATTTAAGCGCAAATGTCAGCAATGTAGCGATCTTTTTTTAAGCACCATTCGCTACATAAATTTTAGATCATGATCCAGGAGCGGTTGCGTTCGCCAGAAAAATAATCGGTACTTATCATTTATCTGCTACTGGAGCAAAACGACTTGGTGAATGCAGCCACTGCAAGATTAAAAAATATATCAAAAACTTTTTAGAGATCAAACAAAAACTATTTATTAAATTCATCACTAATATAATGTTAGTAATGCAACCGACTGCGATATACTCGATACCAGTATTTAAACCGGTAAATTCTGATTCTGATTCTAGCTCAAAGTTTGCAAAAGGTTGGGGGAGGGAGTTGTGGGCGGTATGGGTGGGCGCGGCATCTAAATTGTTCCTGCAGATCTTTTTTGGATGTCAAATGCTATCCTTCTACCAAATTTGGTGACTCTAGCTCAAAGTTTGTATAAGGTTGGGGATGGCAGGCTGGGGGCAGTATGGGTGGGTGTGGCACCAAAATATCTTTGGGGGTCGCTACCAGTTGTCTTCCTACCAAATTTTGAGACTCTAGCTCCAACACTATGAAAGATACACGCATTCCCGTTTTAATCGAAAAGTTGGGGCGGCTGGGGTGGACAAGGTCGGTATGGGTGGGCGTGGCAACCAATGTTTTGATGCACTTTTTTGGGGATCGTCTTTACTTATCTTGGCTCAAAATTTGGTGGCTCCAGCTCAAAAACTGAGGAAGATATAGGCGTTTCGGATTTAAAATTTCGGGGGGGCTGGGGCGGAATGGGTGGGCGTGACACCAAATTTTTTGATGCAAGTTTTTCAGGGATGCCAGTACCTATCTTCCTACCAAATTCGGTAACTCTAACTGTGTGCGGAATAGGTGGATTTATCGATTTTGAGTTATCGAATTTATCGACTTGCCAGCCTCCCAGTTATCGTAGTACCCCAATCTTGACACTTTATCTGTCCCGGCCATAGATAAAAACATTTGCAAAGTTTCAAGTCTCTAGCTTGAAGGGTGTCGAAAAAAATTTCGTTCATACAGACAGACAGACGGACAGACACCATGACGGACATTGCACAAACCCAATATACTCTTTACCTTCGGTATCGAGTATAAAAACAATTGCTTCCATGGCAGTTGTCTACTGAGATCAAAACCATCTAATGCTTAGGAAAACTAAATCGTGTACTCCATCATGGCCCGGAGTTCATAAATACTTCACTGCCAGCTTTTGAAGTGCCACGTCGTTGTTGGCGCTCTGAAAAAAAGCAGCACACCTGAATCTGCCATTTATATTTACAATTATTTTCAGTATTCATCTGTAAATATTTACGTCACTTCATGTAAATAATACATACATAGCTTTTAATAGGATAGTTGTATTTTATAACTATCCTGTTGAAGGATATGTATTATTTATTTATTTACATCTCATGTATTAGGGTTGTTGAATATTTTTAAATTATCGTATCGATGATATTTTATATTTTCAAAATATATCAATAATAAAACGCGTTGCGTTATATGTAAATCCGTCATACGGCTACGTGAGTCACAAACGACACATTTTATGGCGGAAGCAAGTCGCTCCGAAGGCACTGAACTACCAGGGGTAATAAGATACCTTAAGGCGACTTTATATAGTCCTGGCATATCCGCCTTATGCGAAGTCCAGAACATTAAGGGATTACTTTCCCATGTAGTTTGCGGCAAGCTGAGATATAACTTAAGCTCCCTATTTTCCGACTCGTGAGTTGACAAGCCTTTTAAATAAAATCATCATGGGCTCCTTCAAAGTCATCACCAGGGTCATCTGAATTTTCGTCTGTTGAAACTTGGCTGTGCCATTTTTTATTTCGCTGTAATTCAATTTTACGTCCATTTTGATCTTGTTCTGTACAAGCACATACACATACACATTACAATCAGAGCTGCAAACCCCCAAAAAAAAACGGCAAAATCGGTTCGGGTTCTGAACCCTAGGTTGACAACACAAAAAACCGGGTTCTGAATATTTTGGAACCTCGGGTTTGGTTCCAAACCCGGGTTCATCGAGTAAAAGAAATGAAAAGACATTAGTTGACTTTTAAGAAAACATTTTCATCAAATTATTGTTAGCTTATTTAGCACTAAAGTATTAAAAATGTTTATGACAACAGCTGTTTGATTGTTTTTAGTAGCGTGTCTAAATTTTTCGAATTACCAAACATAAAGTTGCCATCGCCGTCTGCATTACGTAATCTCATAGATACTGTAAAGGCAATCTATGAGTCGCTATTATCATTGGGATCGCAAACCAAGATTTTAAATATGCTGATTATTTATTAAGTTATGAGTAAAGTTGACTCAGTTACTAAAGCCAAACGGGAGGAGGACCTAGATTACTCCAAGCTACCGTCGTGGAACGATTGTGAGGTTGCATTAAATAGGTGATACCAGCATTTATCTGCTGAGAATTCTAGTAGCAAGAGCATTACTCAAGACCATTGTAAAAGAAATGGTAAAACATCGCTATCTGTCTCAAAACCTGCGGTTACTGGGAAATGTGCCTTTTGCAAGTCATGTGACCACTATATACAGTCATATACTTCTTTCGCGGCAATTCCCTGCCTAAAGCGTTTTTAATTTGTTAAGGCTTTCCCATTTTGCATAAACTTTTTGCGCCAGGGACACTCGGTCTCATCGTGCAAATCCAGCAACTGCAGAGTGTGCCACAAGCCGCACAATACCTTTTGCATAAATATACAACTGAATCCCAGGAACCAACAAATAATCTGCCTATGGTGGCACAAAGTTCAACTTCGACTCGAGTGTCTGCAGCTAATCATGCTACTAGTGGTGCCGATCAAGTTATTCTAGCTACGGCAATTGTTAAGATTAAGGATCAGAGTGGTACAGATCAGTTAGCTATAGCTCTCCTAGATTCAGGTTCGCAGATTAACTTTATCACATAAGATCTTGCTACGAAACTTAATTTGAAAAGACATCGAAAAGAAATCAGCCTTTTAGGGATAGGGAAACGTCAGTCTACAGTTCATTATGCGGTCCAAACTTCGATTGGACCAAGAATTAATTCTTTCGAAATGCTTTCTGAATTTAGTGTCTTAAAGTCGATCTCGTCGCATCAGCCTGAAAGACTTATTGATGCAACCGTTCCCAATTAAACTGCTCGAAAACGGACAGTTGAAAACTAGCGCAGATTCGCCTACATTCAGGCGCACTGCCTTTGGCTGGATTGCATCTGGGAAATGCAAATCCACCTCTGAGCATTGTTCGCGGCAGACTTCTCTCATCAGCACTTCTGAAGAGAATTTATCCATTGACACATTCATTAGAAAATGCTGGGAGCTGGAAGAAACGCCAAACGCTCAATTGAAGTTGAATACCCCATAACAAGAGCTTTGTGAGACATCTTTCATAGAAAACGTTACTCGTTTACCCTCGGGACACCTCAGTGTGACATTGCCCTTTAAGACCAGCCCACACTGTTTGGGATTGTCTTATGAAAACGCCAAGCAACGTTTTTTTAGCACTTGAGAGAAGATTAAATAAGCAACCAGAGACTTGCGATATGTACATTGCTTTCACGAAAGAGTACATTTCTCTTAATCATATGAGCAGCACTGATAACATAATCCCGAGAGAGCCGCATTATTTTATTCCGTATCTGGCATTTTGGAGCTGTATGCTGACTGCGAATAAATTATTGAATCGTCACTTCGCTGCTGTGAGCTACTGCTGTAACCCCAACGCAAGCCTATCCATCTCTTCCTGAGGCTATGAGACAGTCCTGGAAGTTATTAAAATCTGTTAGCAAATTACACATAAGCACCTTGCTACTACTACAGTTATACATACCTGTTGCCTGCCGCATCCCTTGCTGACGTTCGCTTTCAGGTTTAGCCCTTGAAGTTTGTCCGCATGTCATTGAGTCAAGAAAGTGATTGGTTTGTTAAGGTTAATTAGTTTTAAAATTAATCACCAATTATCAATTTCGAAGTTCGAACTGCAATTTGTAAACAATGCGAGCGCAGCTTGCACAGCGAGTATTTAAAGTTTACAATAATGGTTTTTATGATTGGAGTTTACTTCTAAAGAATCGATTTGCATACAATTAGCTCGGTATGAAAAAAATATGAAGAGTAAAATCTAGTGATGCGAAACATATCAATATTATCGATACTGTATTGATAGAGTAGCATATCGATACGTATCGATAATGCTTTTTTTCTGCAAAACGTAACGATACTCCATTTTGAGTTTGAAATGTGACGCTATAATACATTTAAACAAATATCTCGAACAAGGAGTGGTTTCGTTGAATACGGACGTTTTTGCTTTCTGGAAAAATTACAATTACAGGTATTTTATAATTACAGCAACATCAGCTCCGTCCGAACGAGTAAATCGCGGCCGGAAACACCATAACTGATAAACATTCCAGACTGTCGCCTCTTATGGCGAAAAATCTTACTTTTCTTAAGCAAAATTTAGAATTTTTAAATTTGACTTAAAATGTTTTATATTTTATTTCACATAAAAGCAACAATGTATTAACGTACAGAATTATAAGCATATGTTGTTATACCCAAAACCAAAATATATGAAATATTATTTTATCAATGCCAAAACTCTTAATAAATATTGAAACTATTTCTTGCAATTGTATTATATCTGTGGGCATTTATGTATAGAACATTGACTGCATAATTTTATTATGTTAAAAACCTTCTGCAGCAATTTCGCAATTGTTAACTAATCTTAAGGTTAACTTAAGCCAACTTATGCTTATCAAAATATGCAATTATTGCAAAACTTATTATTCATTTTCACAATAGCACTTTTATTTTATTAGGGTATCCAACATTAAACATTCGTCAGTTCGTTCTCTTGTTAAAGAAGTCCGCTATGTTAGCGCGAAAGTGTGTGTGTATATCAGTGTTGACAGCTCCTCTCGCAAAATAAAGCACAGTTGGACGTTACTGTAACTAGTAAAAACCAACCTAATTGCGAAAATGTTTCAATGTGAAATCTATTTCTTAATTTGGTTTTAACCAAGTTAACTTGGCTATTCCCAATAAGATCTTCACGTAACTTTGTACCCCTTAGCCTTGATCGTTGCTCGAGCAACTATTTAACTCATGAACCATTTCGTGTTTTATGTTCTGACTATAACAAACTTTATTCTCTTGTTTCCCTTGAGGCCTCAATTCCAGTACTAAAAAGATCGACCCTTTTTGCTTTATTTAATCGTAACCACTAATTACTAATCTAACGCTGGTCTGATTGGGGTTTTCCGGGTTTTTCCTAATCCACGCAACAAATGTTGGACTACTAAATTTTTTGTTGAGTTCCCCAGAGCCTTAACTTTTAATTATTTTTTTACCATTATTTATTTTTAGATTTTTACTTAAGTCTATATTAATTAATTAATTATTTAACTATTTTTTTATTTTTAATTTAAATTAAATTTGATTTCATTTTAATGTCAGCTGCTCTTAGCTGACAATAAATAAATAAATAAATAAACTCTTTCGACCTCGGCATTTGACCAAGGTAACGACAACAAAATGATTGGAGTTCGCGAAACAATACGAAAATGCGTCTCCTGAATTTTGTCTTAATATTATTTTCTCTAACTAGTCCAAATATGAAATTTTTGGGTCACAGGGACGACTTCGGGTGGGGAGAACAACTGGAGAAGCACTTTTCCTGTTGCCGACATTGACACATGATTTTCGACTTGGCGTGCGCGACTTTTACCCAGCATCCACAACAGCCTTTGCACTTGCTTTTGAATTGATCGAAGATGCTCTGCACTAATATTATTTGCGCTAATGAATGGATCCGAGGCCACCATTCGCTTAATATCCAACTCATCTCTGCTCGTCAAACTTTTTTGGCCGTCCAAATTATAGCATATTCTCCACCCGTCCTTCGTATTTGAAGCTCCCAACGAAGGATTGGATAGTGGAACGACTGCGACATAATATCTTAGCAATTTCTGGATAAGATTTTTGCTGCTTGACGATTCGGAATCACCATTTTAGTTCAAAATAAAAGCTAATTGAGGTTTTAATAGAGAATTGGGCGAAACTTTGACCAATTCTAAACTGAAAAGCTGGTATTATCCATGGCAAACCGGCCAAAGGCCGAAGACTTTATTGGAGCTAAAAACGTGCCTTTTCGCGTTTTTGGTTTATTACTTTTTTGTTAGCCAACAAATTGGATTCGTCTTTTCGTTTCTTCTTCTTTTTGTAAAGTTAAATAATAAATAAAAACAAGTGGAAACGTTGCAGTTGGACGCAACCGACTGCGATATACTCGTTACCAGTATTAACACCGGTAAAAAGAGGCCTGATAGCAAAGGGATGCACGGATGCGGTAGGGGTGTACGCTGCATCAAAGATTGTCTGATGCAAATGGGGATACCACCAGCTATCTTCCTTAAAAATTTGATGACTCTAACTCAAAGTTTGTAAAGGGTAGAGGAAAGGGGGGTTGGAGGCGTTATGGGAGGCAAGGCTCCAAAACTTTTATGCTGATTTTTGGGGGTCGCTACCAGCTATCTTCCTACCAAAATTGGTGACTTTAGCTCTAACACCACGAAAGCAACACGCATTCCCAAGGGAATGGGGCGGTTGGAGGTAGATAGGGCAGTATGGGTGGGGGTTGTCATCACCTATATTAGCACCAAATTTAGTGGCTCTTGCCCAAAAACTGCCGAAGTTATAGGCGTTTCTCATTTCAATCTGCGGAGAGACTGGGGGCGCAATGGGTGGGCGTGAAACCAAAATTTTTGATGAAGGTTCTTTGGGGATGCCAATAGCTATCTTCCTACCAATTTTTAGCTCTAGCTGTAAGGATGTTCGTAAGAGGTGGATTTATCGATTTTGAGATATCGAATTTATTGATTGGCCAGCCCCCCAGTTATCGTAGAACCTCAATCTTAAAACTTGATCTGACCCGGCCATAAATAAAGACATTTAGAAAGTTTCAAGTCTCTAATAAGACCCCTTTTACACGGTGAAACATTTTTTCATTCTGTTTTAAAGTTTCTTAGCAAATCTGGTCGCATTTACACGGTGAAATTGTTTCATGAAACATTTCACTGAAACTTTTTGGTAAATGCAACTCTGATTTAAATTTTTGGTCGATAAACATACATCTTTGCCATCGACTGTTTTATTTGTTAAAATCTAATTGATTTGATAGAAGTAACAAGTAAATAATTTAATTTAATTAAATAATTTATAAACCACAACAATGTATTTACTATTTGCGCTGATATTTGCTTGTGCGATATTTTGTATCGATAACTTTATGATTCACATCAAACACTGTGCAACTCTGTGTTTACATGCAATCAGAATAAGGCAAAGCAAAATGAGAAAATGTTTCGCTGTTTCACCAAACGTGAAACTTTGCCTGAAACATTTACCCCTCTACACCCTTTGCCTACAAACGAATGTTTCTGTGAAATGTTTCACCGTGTACAGGTGCGGCTCCAGCACAATAAACAAGTGGAAACGTTGCAGTCGGACGCAACCGACTGCGATATACTCGATACCAGTATTAAAACCGGTAAAAAGAGGCCCGATTGCAAAGCAGTACGGATGCGGGGGTGTAAGCTGCCTCAAAAATTATCTGATACAGATGGGGATGCCACCAGCTATCTTCCTGCCAAATTTGGTGACTCTAGCTCAAAGTTTGTTAAAGGTGGGGGAAGGGGGCTGGGGGCGTTTTGGGTGGGCGTGGCATCCAAATTTTTGATGCAGATCTTTGTGGAATGCCAATTGCAATCTTCCTACCAAATTTGGTGACTCTAGCTCAAAGTTTGTAGAAGGTTCGAGAAGGGGGGCTGGAGCAGTATGGGTGGGCGTGGCTCCAAAATATCTTTGGGGGTCGCTACCAGCTATCTTCGCACCAAATTTGGCGACTCTAGCTCAAACACCACGAAAGATACACGCATTCCCGTTTTTAGCGAAGCGTTAGGTTGGTTGGCGGCGGCTAGGGCAGTATGGGTGGGCATGGCATCCAAAAATTTTATGCATTTTTTTGGGGATTGTCATCACCTATCTTGGCGCAAAAATTGGTGGCTGTAGCTCAAAAACTGAGGTAGATATAGGCGTTTCTGATTTCAAACTGCGGGGGGCTGGGTCGGAATGGGTGGGCGTGGCCCCAAAATTTTTGATGCAATTTTTTCGGGGATGCCAGTAGCTATCTTCCTACCAAATTTGGTAGCTCTAACTGTAAGGGTGTGCGGAAACGGTGGATTTATCGATTTTGAGTTATCGAATTTATCGATTTGCCAGCCTCCCAGTTATCGTATAACCCCAATCTTGACACTTTATCTGTCCCGGCCATAGATAAAGACATTTGCAAAGTTTCAAGTCTCTAGCTTGAAGGGTGTGGAAAAAAGTTGCGTTCATACAGACGGACAGACGGACAGACACCATGACGGACATTGCACAAACCCAATATACTCTTTACCTTCGGTATCGAGTATAAAAATTCCTGGCAGTAATGTGTGATATATTTTGGAAGCGTGTGTTATTGTGTGACCATAGTCAACTAATTTGTGGTAAAAATATGGCATTTTGCCTTGTATAGCTTAGGAGATACATGGTCACACTGAGGCATCATATGCAATAAGTAAACAAACCCACAAAATAAAAAATCAAAGTGTTTTTTATCAGTCAACTTCCACAGGCATTAGTGTTGGGTTGCTCATGAGTGAGTGAGCAAGAATGAGCTGTTCACCCTACTGAACAAGTGAGCAATGTTCTGTACTAATTGTTCTTTTTTGCTCAGTTGCTCACTTGCTCACTTGCTCTTTTGTTCTTGTTCTTGTTCCTACTGCTCATTTGCTCACAGCTCAGCTCACTTGCTTCTTTAGCTCATTTGTTCTATTTGCTGAGCTGTTCATGTAGTTCACAGAGGTTCTTTTTCACCGTTCATATGAAGATTTAGTTCCGGCTGTTATATATTAGCGCCAAAAACAAATTATATCAAGCAAATTAATAAATAAAATAAATGTCTCTTATACGCAAACATAATGACAAATGGATTCATTTTAATGATTTGGGCAACGCGCAAGCCAAATGCAAGTACTGCTAATCAACTCTAAGCTATAAGTCGCAAAGCAACTTGTCTTTATAATTGTAATAGTAATGTGATTTTGATTAAGTGATAAATTAATTTAAAATGCAAAAGAACAACGGCCGGTTAAATGCAAATGAACAACAGAAAGAGCAAAAAGACTGAACAAGGAGCAACTGAGCAAGTTGAGTGAACAAAAGAGCAACTGAGCAAGTTGAGTGAACAAAAGAGCAATGTGAGCGAGTTGACTCACTTAAAAAAAAAGAACAAGTGAACATGTTCTTCAAAAAGAGCAGTGTTTACCCAACTCTAACAGGCATGGTCGCGACTCCACAGATTTAATCAACATAATCTTGCCGTCGTGGCTAAAATTTTCCGCAGGTTTTTTACTTTTCTTTTCCATTTTGCAATTCGTTTTCCTTCTGTTGGCACAAAAAGATATACGTTTTGGTATTTCCTGTGCCCAAATACAAGCTGCCAACAAAAAAAAATTCCAGCTGCGATTTTGTATGTACAATTTTTTTTCGCTGTGCTGTTACAGACGGACGGGCGGACAGACACCATGACAGAGAAACGAGTATAAAAACTGCATCAAAACTTTTTTCATATGACATTTATAAGTATGTTTTTTTCGATGTCAAAGAAAAACATAGTTGACATTATTGGTACACTGTATGTATGTACATATATGCTCTAATGTACATATTTTTGGCTGAAAAGTCAAAGAGTAAAAAATGATATTTAAAGAGAAAATGTGTGATAAATGGCTTAAGAGTGTAAAAGCAAAATTATAGTAAATATTAAGTAATTTTAATTGAAGAAAGTTAACATTTAGGAAATTAGTTTGTTAGTATAGCAGCTTTTGCTTGCAATTATATACATGCTATATACCAGTGAGCTCTCCGCTGTGAACAAATGCATATAACCCAAGCCATATCAGATAGCTTTCTGTTGCGGGGTAGTTCATTTCATGCTGGAACTACTAACTCGATAGGCCTTTTTAATGAACAACCAAAGGTTAGCTTATAGCCTATTTCCATTGCTCAGTTACTGTTAACTTAACAGTCAGTTACGAAAGTTGTTTCCATTGCACTGTAACTGAACCTTAGTTAATGAATCAGCTGTTCGGTTTGTTTTGTTTTGGTTTGTAATAGCTAAAATTACGAATTAATCATGGAGCGAAATTCATTATTGCAAATTTGTAGTGCATTATTGTCAGTTTGATTGACATACATGCTATTTCTACAACCTGATTTGCTTATTATGAAGGAGAAGTGTAATTTTAAAGAAACATTGGCCACGAACATTGCAAATATGTAGCAGAAAACGAAAGCGTCCATCTGAGTGGTCATTTATAAGTTAAAATTAAATTGCAAGCATATTTGAAAACATATCTCTATATTTATGTTGTAAATAGCCAAGGTATTAAAAGTTTTGGGAGCTGGATGTGCCACAAAATAGTGATGCGTTTTTCATGGAGAATTTCCATCCACGTCCCACATTCCCGCCCTGGGAGTTTCTCTGCATTACCCTGAAACAAGTTCTCCATGCCTTGCTCTCAAATTACGTATTTTGTTCGAAAATACATCTAAAAAAGAAGTATATTAATTATTTTAAAAATATAATTCATAATTGCGCTCTCCTTTTCAACGTTCAATCAGCTTTTTTGTGACTTTTTCGATGAAACATCGCGATGTTTTATCGAACAAGTGTTCAAATGAACTGGTTTCTCTTCAGTTATGCTTCAGTCATGATTTATAGCTAACACCATCGTCCGTCAACAACAGCATTTCCACTTATTGTATTGCTTGAACAACCTAAGATTAAACGAGTTTGTAAAGCAAAATTACAATTTAATCATTTAAGAAATTCAGTATGGAGTTTGCATTTTATGCTATTTCAATATTTGTTAAGAATGTTTTTATAAAAATTGTTCCGTCAATCAAAAGCAAAAGTGCATCTGAAATAGCATTTGTATACAAATTAAAACTTGGCAAACAGATAATACACCATATTTAAATTAAAAATAGCAAATTTTCAGCTGATTAAAATTTATGGCCTATTTCCATTGCTCAGTTACTGTTAACAACATTTCCATTGCTCAGTTACTGTTAACTTAACAGTCAGTTACGAAAGTTGTTTCCATTGCACTGTAACTGAACCTTAGTTAATGAATCAGCTGTTCGGTTTGTTTTGTTTTGGTTTGTAATAGCTAAAATTACGAATTAATCATGGAGCGAAATTTATTATTGCGAATTGTTAGTGCATTATTGTCAGTTTGATTGACATACATGCTATTTCTATAAGCTGATTTGCTTGTTATGAAAGAGCAATGTAATTTTATAAAAACATTGGCCACGAACATTGCAAAAGCAGAAAATGGAAGCGTCTATCTGATCTATCTAGCATTTGTAAGTTAAAATTAAATTGCAAGCATATTTGAAAACAGTATAATATCTCTATATTTAAGTTAAAAATAGCCAAGGCATGGAAAGTTTTGGGAGCTGGATGTACCACAAAATAGTGATGCGTTTTTCAAGGAGAATTTCCATCCACCTCCCGCAGTTTCTCTGCATTGCCCTGAAACATGTTCTCCATGCCTTGCTCCCAAATTACGTATTTTTTTTCGAAAATACATCTAAAAAAGAAGTATATTAATTATTTTAAAAATATAATTCAAAATTGCGCTCTCCTTTTCCACGTTCACTCAGCTGTTTTGTGACTTTTTCGATGAAACATCGCGATGTTTTATCGAACAAGTGTTCAAATGAACTGGTTTCTCTTCAGTTATTGCTCAGTTAATATTTACGGTCAGTTTTACTAAAATTCAGTTAATTCCTTATGGGAGAATACATGCAAATTGAACCTCAGTTACTGTTAACTCACTGTTAAGCGATTAACTGAGCAATGGAAATAGGCTATAATTCGTAATTTTAGCTACAACAAACCAAAACAAAACAAACCGAACAGCTGATTCATTAACTGAGGCTCAGTTACAGAGCAATGGAAACAACTTTCGTAACTGACTGTTAATTTTTAACAGTATAAGCAATGGAAATGGTCTATTACATTTATTTTCTTAGTTCTCAAAATGTGTCTCTCTAGATTTAATTGCTTTAGCTTTCTTAAAAATTTAGCCTTGATTTGGTATACTGTGGATTGAGAATCATTATCTCTGAAAAAAAAGATTACAGTCTGTGTTATGTGGTTTCCTCACTAGCACTTTACATCAGCATTTACAGCCATTATCGATAACAAGACGGAGAGCTGTCCGCATACACAACATCAGCATCTGCATCTTGTTTGACAGCTTACAATTAAATAATAAATTCAGCCAACGAGAGTACAACATGGATCCAATTTTATTATCTATTTTGGAGAATGACCGTAAAGTGGAGGCGCTATTAATGTTAAATTAATGTGGATCGTCGAGCTCACCATTAAATCATTATCAATATAGCCCATATTGCAAAATTATGCATTTAATTTTATGATATTCTATGCTAAGTTATTGGATGGTTGCCTCTGTACTGATTGATTTTTGTATCGAAGTCATTTCCAAGTTGGCAGACGAATTATTATTTTTATTATTATTGAATTATTTAGTTTAATAAAATAAATTTAAATTTTAACGTTGTTTTAGTGGTGTCACCATGCCGATAAAAGAAATTATCGAGCATAACAGAAATTTTTTTAGAGTATCGAGTACTGTTAACACCAGATGTACTCACATCTTGGCTAGATGCCAGCATCTGCCATATCTAGCACCCATACAATTTGTATGGGAGATGTTCAACATCTTGGCTCAAGATGCGAAGATGTGAGATGTAGCCCTAATGAGGACAGGGCATTAGATCACACGGGTGCATGGTTGGTAATTTTAGTTCAATTTGCTGAATAAGTGCAATCGGTCATTTTTTAGCTGTGAACTAAGTCAGTCATTCTATTCAGTTGTTCAGTTGTTCTGAACGATGAACGATAGAATATGAACAGGTCATTTTATTCAGTTGCTCAGTTGTTCTGAACGATGACCTGTAGACACATGTTGATCATTCTATTCAGTTAGTTTGAATGAACATTGTTTCATTTTTGAACGCAATAAATTCGTTTTGTAACTTTTGAGCCTATTAAATAAATTTTAAAATTTTCATCAGATTGATATCAAATTTTCATTTTTATTTTGATTTGATTCGGATTACCCTTTGCTATCATCCTAAGCACTTGCCTATCAGGTTGGTCAACTTTTCTGCCAGTTGGTGGTCGCCTGATGAAATTTGTAATCATTTGTTGACCATCAACCATAAACAATCAAGGGACTTGCCTCAGCCTCAATTGCTGGTGCTGGATCAGCTTCAAAGGTTTCCTTAATTTGACCTTAGGTGCCCACATTCCCACATTAACTGTTGGATGCTTCAGCTTTAAGTGGCGCGTCAAATTACTTTGAGACCCGCCAGCTATGCTCAGCACGGATTTGCAATTAATGCACTTGCCGGTCTTTCCACCCTCACTTCCAATAAAATGATTCCAAACCTCAATACGTTTCCTCTTAGACATTTTATTTTGGGAAAATAAAACAATAATAAAGTTTAACCAAATTCAGATTGCCGCCAATAAAAACTGAACAATATCGTTCACGAATTACTGAGTAAGTTCATTCGTTCATTTCGATGACCCGTTCATATGAACTTATTCTGAAACAAACGACACAACTCTAGTGCATAGGTTAAATGCCCCTACGCTTGATACAATTAATTTTTACAATCAATTTTTAAAGGGCACAAGTAAAAATCTAACCTAAAAAACACACATGAACAAAAATAACAAACAGAACGAAATTCGTCCGCACGGACGTCTTAAGGCCCAACCAAACGATGCTTGCTAGCGCAAAGCATCGAAGTTGGCAAAGTTTCAACATATGCTACGTCGTGTATCTGCCCAAACGTTGCTTGCGCACGAATTCGTAGTTTTTTTTTTTTACGAATGCTTTGAGGCCTAAGCAAAGTTTCACTCCGTGAAAACATGCTTTGATGCTTTGCGCTGTAGAGCTGTCGCTGTTTTTTTGTTATACGGAAAATATTTTAAAAAATTGTTAATGTTCTTTTTAATGGTTTTAAACATATTGATATAATACACAACATCTAAATAAAATGTGTTTTCCTTATTTTGAACATTTTATCACATTTAATGTTAACATTTATTTTAAATGGAATCAAACAAGAGCATATGGCAACACTGTACCATTGTTTTGTTTACATTAGGCAGAAGAACAAGAGACAAAGCAAGCAAGCATCGTTTGGTTGGGCCTTTTCATGCGCGATACTTTTCGTTCAGTCTTGTTCCGAGACGCGAAGCAAGCGAGCAACGTTTGGTTGGGCCTTTACCCCAATGACAAGCACTTTGCGACTGACGCTTGGTACCGAAAAAAAGAGAGCGCTCTCTGCCATGACTCTACCTAATTGAGTATGCCTTGAACAAAATGACCCGTTCATATTCTATCGTTCATCGTTCAGAACAACTGAATAGAATGACTGACTTAGTTCACAGCTGAAAAATTAACGATTGAACTTATTCAGCAAATTGAACTAAAATTTTAATTTTCTCAATGCAATCTGTGAAGCAAGTGAAACCAGTTAGAGATTGAAAGTGCGTGAGACGAACTTATGTGAAAAATATGTGTGTCAGACAGGAACAAAATATTTTGCAATCTCAAGCTGACATGGTAAACCCGCCTTAAAAATTAACCATTAGTGAATAAAAATCTGCTCCGCCATATCTCGATGAGGCAGATTTCTGCCCCATCGCACCAATTTATTCTCTTCTTTTTTGCTGCCATAACTTCGGTTTTTTACAACAGCTGTTCGCATTTGAGTTCTTCTAGCAATTACCTTTATAAGGGCGTTGTCATGTGTTCAAATTTAAGTTTTCATAGCAATCAGATTTAAAAGATGCAAAAATCAGCGCCATCTGTCGTTTATGTTAAACAAAAATAGGGTTGCATGGACGCTAATCAACTAGATTAGCAGGTAATCTCGTCAATGAAAGGATTACGTTTGACAGTTTTAGTATGAGTTAATCACGCGATTATATGTAGATTAGTGCTTTAATCTCGCTAATGACCCTAATCGATCGATTAAGTGGTATATCAGAACATGGCATTAGACATGGCTAAATCACTATCCACCAAGTTTTTGAAAAGGCCAATAAAATTTATGAATTCAGTTATTCCCCTCCAAATCGTGGCAGTTTCATCTGCGGCAGCTGCCTAGAGTGATGCCTTGTTCACACATGAAAAATTAATCTCGTGAACACGATAATCTCTCTTCGATAATCTTATGCGTTCACACAACAAAAAGCTGATTAATTTTGACAGCTGTTTGTTTACATTTGTAAATGAACAAAATTAAATAGCAAACAGCAAAAATTACGCCAAAAATTATAAAAATCATTTTTGTAATGACAAAAATGCTGGATATGGCGAAAATAATGGGGGATCTTTTCAATACTTCAAGAGCACAAAGGAATCTTGTGCTAATGAAATATGAAATGCACCTCACGTTATGTGCAGCCATATCTGAGGCATCTGTGATGAAAAAGTGGAGAAAAGTATATCCTCATGGATATGCGAGTTTTTCCTAGCAGATCGTAGTTGTTGCAATCTGCTCTGCCATATTTCGATGAGGCAGATTTCTGTCCCATCGCACCAATTTACCCTTTTCTTTTTTGCTGCCATAACTTTTAATAAATTGCAAACAAAATAATTTGCAAACAAAACAACTGTAAAATATCAGCTGTTCGCTTAAGTTTTCATAGCAATCAGCTTTAAAAGGCAAGCAAACAGCGCCATCTGTCGTTTATGTTGAACAAACATAGGGTTGCATTCACGCTGATCAACTAGATTAGAAGTTAACCTCGTCAATGAGGGGATTACGTTTGACAGCTCTTGTATGAGTTAATCACTCGATTATATGAAGATTAGTGCTTTAATCTCGTTAATGACACTAATCGCACGATTAAGTGCTATGTGTGAACAAGGCATTAGAAAAAAATATCAAATCCAACATTCTACCACTTCAGTTATACACCCTGTTAACTTGCGATAGGGCCAGTAGGTCATCGATAAAATCATCAGAAGTGGCAGGTAATGGCGCCGAAGTGTCATTCGCAAACCATACATCATGTGGCAATCACCAACCACTATAAGATAATCCATTTCTGTCAACGATGACGAAACAAGTTGCGGGGTACTCAAATGGGATGAGTAGATGTTATTATGAGAATGAGGAATAGTATAAGAACAAGTACAGTGAACGACCGATTAGTAATATTTTAGCACATAAAAGCTCTGTGTCCGGAAGATCATGAGAATGAATCTGTTCAGAGGCAATACAAGAGTCAACAACAATGAGAACACCCCCTTGCGGTGCGATCGCATTTGTAAAAGTTATATTTAGAAGAAAAAAACGGAATAATCAGAAATATCGTATTTTAAGTAGATTTCAGTAAGTGCAACTACTTACGCATAAAAGGTTGCGCTGTTAACATATAATTCAGAAAGTTTAGTGTAAAGGCCACTAACATTTTGATAGGCAAAGCAAATTACATTTGTTAGTTTTTTTTCGCACGTGGAGGCAACAGGGTGGCTAACAGGCGGTGCACTACTAATCCTAAAGCCTTGTTCGCACTTTGGTAAGTAGTAAGTAGCGAGTCGAGTAGGCAGTGTCCGAACACCAAAATTTTAGTCGAGTAATTTAGTCAGCTCACTCGCTACTCGACTAAAATCAGAATAGAATCTACTCTATTTTTTTGTGCCAGTAGCGCGGCAGAGCTAATAATTGAGCAGTCAGCGGTGACCAGTTGGATTTGAATAATTAACGACTGTTAAAAGTGAATTTATTTATTGAAAATGCGCTATGCAGTTTTTAGATGAAACAATAATAACAAATTGTTCTTAAAATTGTTATTGTTGCATCCAAAACTGCATAGCGCATTTTCAATCAATTAATTCACTCGTAACTTATTCAAATTCACTGTATGGAATATGCAAATTAAAACCCAACTGGTCACATGTGACGTCACGCAAATAGCTGAAAAACAGCTACTAATGCACTGTACTAATCAGTTAATTTTATAGTGCGAACAGTTTTTGGCGAGTAGCTACTTACCGAGCTACTGTCTACTCGACGCGCTACTTACTACTTACCAAAGTGCGAACAAGGCTTAATACATTTTTTTATTATTATTTTGCCTATTCACATACTCCTTTTCAACAATAGGTAAGGAATCAATTTTACTTTGAACATATGCAGTTACATCAGTCGTTGAAATATCGGATGGTAACCTAGACACAAACATAAATTTATTGAGTGGCACAACGACAAGAGGTTTGTGCGCCCCAGCTGTACTTACAGTAGGATTAAAAGGAACACAAGCTGTCAAACCGGAGGGCTCATGTATAGGATCAGAAGTAAGGTTATTAGTGGGGGTTCTTGCCGGTGAGTTAAATAACATTAATGGGCTAGCAATAGGGCCCGTTGGGAGATTAATGCTGGGCACCAGAAGAGGCTTGGTGGGCATGACAGGTGATTAGGACCCGAAGTCTTTTTACGCTTCGGAGATTCGGTCATCCCTTTGCCTTTAAAATTAAGCTCAAGCTCTTTGAAAGACGTATACAGGTTATTAAGTGCAACATGCATAGCATAAATGCCAACATGAGTCTGCCTCATGAATTGGGAAGATTCCTTCACCGCCTCATTGCAGGGCTCACAATACCTTTTAAGGCCTGTGTCAGCAATTGGGCAGTCCTTAATTTTGGCACTAAGCCAGCACATTTCATATGGACCATGTTGTCGCACAATCCACACAAAATAAAATCTTAATTGGTCGAACCAACCATTTTGCAATAGTTGCTGCAGCAAACAATCATTTTTAACGATGTAAAAAATTTAATAAGAAAATCGATATGTTAAAAAAAAAAAACAAAGTAGGGTGAAAATATTTTTATTTATTTGAAATAAAAAACAAGACAACCAGTGTTTTTTTGAGCCATGGCTGCTGAGACCTTCGGCTGAGGGTGAAAGCATGTAAGCATTAATGTGTCGATGCAATGAGCACGATACAACGGTAAAAATCAAGAGAGCGCTTCAGTGAGAGCGTGAGCGCGTAGGCAGATACAAACGCAAGTAAGTACGTCGGCTCACAGTGTAGTTAACAAGGTGAGCTCAATTTTGACAGCTCGCTCAAATCTGGGTACCAGCGAGCCCAGCTGCTAGTGATGTTAGTGGCCATCGATGGAAATCATCACACAAGAATATCGTCGATACTCTCTCTTTTTCACTCACTGGTACCCAACTGTCAAAAATGAGCCCACCTTGTTAACTACACTGTGCGTCGGCTAAGATCGGACTAAAGCGGGAGAGGACTGATGCTGTAAGGCGAGAGAAAGAAAATAGACAAGTTGTTCGTTGTTAGTAGATACAGAATATGCAAATGCAAATGTATAAATGTATGTATCCGCACTGTCAGCTGACCGCGCAGGGTACCAGGGCTGTGCGCTTCGTATAGCAGTGCCAGCTGAGCGAACTGTGCCAATTGGTTTTCTACAGTTGATCACAGGTGGCGCCATCACTCCAAGAGGTGTCCCAGCTGTGAGTGGATTGTGCACTGGATAGGTGCGAGCGCGACTAAATTTCGTTGCATAACCATCAGGCGCGGCTTTTTGGTGTTTTTTCTCTAGTAGGGATTTTCAAGCAGCATCAAGCTAAAGGCCACGGAACCGGCTATTACCAACCCTCTCCGTCGCGGCGGTGCTCCGTGGGGCTCTGGTGACCGATTCGGGGCGGTATAGCCTCCACCGGTACACACCTTTGGGAAATCTTAGGTCACCGAGGGACTGCTTGAAGTCCGTCGTGTATTAGAGACAAGTGGTAGCACTGGAAGGAATTGTGCACCGCTCGGCATTGCCGAGATCTCTCCCCCAGGGGGTCGCGCCTCCCCCCGTGCAAAGCTTGGCACCTAAAAGCGCCTCGCCGGCACCTATAGGCGCCTCGCCCGCGCCTGTGGCAGCCGCCACGCAGGAGCCTGCAGGGATGGATGTTTTCGAACAGCTGGGTGCCACCCTTAACAGCCTCAGTGCTCTTCTTTGTGGGCAGCGGCATGTCAACCAACAGGTGAGGGATTTGGCAGCGAACGCTGTAAAATTCTATGATGCGATTGTTGGTGGAAGCAAAGCAGCTTTCAGAGTTAGCGAAGACTCGGCCACACAGACTACGCCGGTTGCAAAGTTGCCACCAGCGTATGGCACCAGCGTATCCAAGGTCAGTCAGCAGGGTAGCGGGGTTGCGAGGACGATCGTAACATCCAAGAGACAGCGAGAGCGCGAGCCTAGCCAGCGCCCCTCTCCATCCAAGAGAAGCAAAACTGGTTTCCCGGATCCTGTGTCCCTGGAACCGGCTCCATGCACCACGTGGCAAACGGTGCAACGGAGGAACACGACAAAGCCGCCTAGAAAACCGGGCAAGCCGCCTGGTAAGCAGCCCTCGAGGAGCAGATCAGATGCGTTGGTAATAAGTACCAGCGAGCTGTCATACAGCGAAGTCTTAGCGCTTGTTACGCGCAGAGACGATGGCAAGCTCAACGGTGTCCGCGATAAGGTCTCCAAAGCTCGTCGCAGTGCAAAAGGCGACTTGCTTCTGGAGCTTAAGGAAGGTGGCCGGGAGTGCACCAAGCAGCTTAAGGATGCAGTGGAGCGGGTGCTCGGAGAGAGTGCAGTGGTTCGCGCAATCACACTTTGCGATTCGGGATCTGGACGAGTTGGCAAATAAGGAGGAAATATTCGCTGCGTTGGCGAGTCAGGCCAATATACCCGTCGATGCCTTCAGTGTCAAAAGTATTCGATCCGGATACGGCAACACCCAGGTGGCCTTCTTCTCGGTACCCGCGAACCTGGCGGGCAGCATCACTGCCTAGCGCACGGTTCGAGTTGGCTGGACCAGCTGCGCCATCCGCCCGCAGGAGGCACGCACGAGGTGCTTCCGATGCCTGGAAATGGGTCACACCACTAGTAGATGCCGCAACTCAGTGGATAGGTCCCAATGCTGCATCAGGTGCGGAGACCTGGGCCACAAGGAGGTGCTTCATCTGCACCGCTAAGGGCAGTGCATAAACTAGTCACCAAGCGGGCAGTAATAGATGTCCACTCACCGGAGGTGAAAGTAGCCGTTCAAAGTAAAGTGCATACAGCTAAATCTCAACCACTGTGCAGCGGCTCAGGACTTTTTGTCGCAAACAGTGCGCGAACGTGCTGCGGACATTGCGGTGTTGAGTGAGCCATACCGGCTGCATGAGGGACCAGTGCCAAGCGAGATCTACGCTGGATGCGATCGGGAAGGTAGTCGAGCTAGCCTCGGGAGCGATAGCCGGAAGTAGATGGAAAGGCGGCGCAAAGAAGTACTGCCTAGTGACAACGTTGGATGTCAAGAATGCCTTCAACACGGCTAAGTGGGGCTGCATCCTGGATGCCCTCGTGGCGTTCAACGTCCCTGAGTACCTACTGAGAATCACAAGAAGCTATTTCAAGGATAGAATCCTGAAGTATGACACCAGCGAGGCGACAGAGGAGCATGTAGTATCTGGAGGCGTGCCACAAGGGTCGGTCCTGGGACCTCTATTGAGGAACGTCATGTATGACGGCGTTTTTCGGCTACCGATGCCCGACGATGTCAACCTTGTGGGCTTTGCAGACGATGTGGCTATAGTGGTCGTCGCCAAGGAGCTCAAGGCAGTGGAGGCAAAGTGCAACCTAGCCATCGCGACAGTCCTACAGTGGCTCTCCTTAGTAGGACTGCAGTTAACACCCCAGAAGACCGAGGCTTTGCTCATTAGCAGCCGGAAAGCAGTGGAGACAGCTACAATAATGGTGGCTAACACAGTGGTCACATCGAGGAAAGCAATCAAATACCTGGGTGTGATGCTGGACACCAGGCTATCCCTTCAGTACGGCTGGCGAAGTGATTGCCTTTAGGTAAATCTAGAGCTGTTATTTTTACGGTGATGCGTCGTAACGATACTTTATTGCTATAACAGAACCCGAACGTTTGACAGAAAGAGCGAGAGAGAGAGAGAAGCACCAAAAAAGTGCTTGTTGTCTTCTTTTTTCTTGTCTAAAAGAGAGAGAGAGAGAGAGAGAGAGAGAGATAGGCGCTCTTGTTTTTATTTTGACGCGTGCCAAGTTCAAAGTGAATATAAGTTACATCAAAAAGTGCGTGTCATTGTGCCTATTGTGAAATTTTCGGCAGACAGCTAACACGTTTCATTTTAAAGTGCATTTTATTTGTGAAACTTTTTGGTAAGGTAAGCGGTTTTTTGTTATTAATAAGTGCAAAATAAAAGGTGTTACTGATAAAATTAGTTTTCTATATTTTTCCAGACTCAATTCCGGAGTCCAATAGTGGTGATGTGGAGGAGGAGCTACGTCTGGCCCTTTTCGCGGAAAAGAAGAATCATTTCAAACGAAAGGCTGAGAAAAATTATGAAAATCAATAATAAAACTTATAAAAATAAATTAAAATAATAAATAAATTATCTAAATTATGTTATGTGATATATTTTTATTATGCTTGTGGACGGCATTGGCGTCACGACGCTCCATACATGTGATTAGGGACAGTCGAGCGTCTCTTACGACGCTCCATACATGTGATTAGGGACAGTCGAGCGTCTCTTACGTCTCTGCCTGCATGTTCTAAAGTCAAACGAGCGACGCTATCGCCGCTCCATACATGTCATAAAGTCAAACGAGCGGCGTTATAGACGTACTGAGCGGACATGCCCCTGCAAAATACGTCTATCGAACACATAGTGAAGGGTATAAGCGAGCGTCGACGTCTGTCACAGAATTGTCGGCGCTACGTTCATTTTGCGTCATTCAGCCGTACTGAAGGGATGCTTCAAAAAGCACCTGGTGTTCGCTAGCAAAAAGGCCGCCTTAACCAACCGTGCAATCTCGCGAATTATGCCCAATACGCGTGGCCCTAAGCAGTACAAGAGGCTCTTCCTATCCAGCGTCACAAGAGCGACAATGCTGTATGCGGCGCCGATATGGCAACCGGGATGCCGCTTTGTTAGCTACACCCGCGGACTGAGAGCCACCCACTGCCTTGGAGCTATCAGAGTCTGCAGTGGCTTCAGAACCATATCGGATGACGCATGCCTGGTTCTGGCTGGAGTGGCACCCATAGCCGAGCTGGCGAGGGAAGCCGCGGAGATCTTCGAGGGGACGCACGGCGTAGCACTTTCCGCTCCACAAAAGCAGGCAGTGCGCTCTACAGCCAAAACGCGCACCATGGAAAACTGGCAGAGACAATGGGATGCATCTTGCAAGGGGCGCTGGACACATCGCCTCATCCCGAGCATCCCAGTGTGGAAAAACAGGCGGCACGGGCAGCTTAATTTCTACACCACGCAACTCTTAAGTGGTCATGGCTGCTTCAGGGAATATCTGCACCGGTTTGGGCATGAGGACGCCCCGTTCTGCACTTTTTGTGGCGACGGATGTGTCGAGAACGCAGAACACGTCCTTTTCCACTGCGGACGATTCAACGGGGTACGCAACGACCTGCAGACGGTTCTAGGCTGTAGCGTCGAGGTGGGCAGCCTCGTGACGCAGATTCTGGTCAGCGACGCAAACTGGCTGGCGTTCATCGCGTTTGCGGCGACAGTCATGTCGGATCTACGCAGGGCCGAGCGCGAGCGTAGAGGACAAGAGGACTAGGTGGAACGTGGCAGTAGCGACGCAATGCCTTGCGGCCGTACCGCTACTGCAGGGTCCCGCCTACATTATAGACATTGTGTACATACATATTTTTACATTAAGCAATAAATGAATTTAATTTAAAAAAAAAAAAAGAAGATGTATGTATGTACCAGTGAACTGCATGGGTGTCACTTTTCTGCACCTTACGTAAAATTATGAGTGCCGGTGGCACACTTCACCCTCAAAACAAAGTAACAATGCGTACACACACAAAAAATAGCGGGTGTTGCGAGTGGCCTGCACATCACGCACTCATTCACCCATTGTGTTTTTACACTCTTTACCCGGACACCCGGGTTTTTTTTCCGATGACGCGCGCCTACGTACCTGCTCTCATAACGGAATGTAGCAGCAGGCAACAAGTAAGAACAGGCACCCATGCAAAAAATATTCGGTACGCAAAACACACACCATGGTGTTTCAGTTATATTTTTCTCAAAAAAGGGTGTTTTGCCTTCATATGCATCATTGCGTTGGTTTGCTTTTGTCTTATTTTAATTTGCATTTGAATGTTCAATGAGCAAGTGCGTTTTTAAGAGCTTAGAGAAATGGCAGAAGAAATTAAAAATAATATAGAGAGTTCAAAATACACTATTACCCAAAAACACAAGAGAACAAGTGTCATTTGGAGCATACTGCACGAAATTTTAAAATAAGGCGGAACTGTTGTGGATGGATAGATTAAGTTAAAAATTATAATTTTTACTATAAGTTTATTGTTAGTTATAGTTATAAGTTTTAAGTTCCTTAACCTTACTTTATTAAATACATACTTAAATACTCAAAATTAAAATAATAACCGCAATTTATAGGATGTCAATAATTTTTACTATTTTGTTATAGCTACTTTACAAAAAAAACAAGCAAAGGACGCACACAAGACAACACAAAACCCATGTCGCCGAAAACATTTCATCACTCGATTCACGTGTTCACTCTCACACCCACCCCTTCACGCTAGTGTTTTTTGCTTTAATCGCACCCATGCACACATGCAAAAAGTATACGGTACCTACAGATACGCGGGTGCGTCTACACACCCGACATTTATTGCTGAGTGTGTCTCGTCTTTACTGTGTCTTAAGACACCCGGGTGTCAAAAGCACCATGGTGTTTACTGGGTGCACTTGTAGTTGCAGTGCACTCATGCAGTTCTCTGGTATGTACGTATGTTTTCTTTCTATTAAGGCACAGCAGCGTTAGTTCAACTGCAAATTGAAGTGAGTTTTATGTAAGCAATTTTTAATATGCACTCGTAAATATATACAACGTAAATATATGTGCGATCACTGATGGATTTGTTTACCAATTAAAACCAATAAAAGTCCGCACACAAACACAAGAAAACAAAAAGTGGAAACGTTGCGGTCGGACGCAACCGACTGCGGTATACTAGTAACCTGTATTAAAACCAGTAAAAAGAGGACTGATTGTAAAGGGGTACGGAAGCGGCAGGGGTGTACGCGGCCTCAATAGTTTATTGATGCAGATGGGGATGACACCAGCTATCATTCAACCAAATTTAGTGAAACTAGCTCCAAGTTTGTAAAAGGTGGGGGAAGGGGGGCTGGGCCGGGATGGGTGAGCGTGGCATCCAAATTTTTTATGCAGATCTTTGTGTGATGCCAATAGTTATCTCCCAATCAAATCTTATGACTCTATCTCAAAATTTATTAAAAGTGGGTATCAGCCCCCCTTGGTTCGGAATGCGTGGGCGTGGCTTGGGATAAAGTTTTTTTAAGGGACACCAGTAGCCATCTTCCTACCAAATTTGGTAACTCTAACTGTAAGGGTGTGGAAAACATAAGAATCTATCGTTTTTGAGCTTTCGAATTTTTCGTAGAACTCCAATCTTAATACAATGTATATCTTTCTAGGCCATAGAAAAAGGTATTTGCAAAGTTTCAAGTCTCAAGCTTGATGGGAGTGTTGCCTTCATTCGTACGAACAGACGGAAATTGCACAAACCCAATATTCTCGTTACCGATGGTACAATAAAATATTGAGAGCACTCAAAAACACAACAGTCACCATCGAAAGACAAACAGTTACATATGTACATATATGTATGTGGAGACATAATCTCTGAGTTGTGATATTTAAGATATACTAGATATGTTATTTTTTAATCATTTGGCTACACATTTTAAAAGCTGAAATTTGCCAAACGTTACATGAAAACAATAAAAAATTAATTCTTCACCAATATTTATTTGATTTCATGCTGAAAAAATGATAAAAACACTAAAGTTCATTGGTGGTTCCGAGTTCAAAAATTCGTTGCTTGGCAAACCGTTGCTATCTTGACACATATTCTTTTGCAAGCATTGCAATGCATTCTTAACTTGCTATAGTGCTGGTCAATGTCAAAAATATCGTATATAATGTTGCTAGAGATAAGCTCATTGACTGTTGCTTAGTGCTGGGAAAACATCGATGTTCTTCACTATCGATGTTTCGACTTTTTTTACTAACAAATCATCGATACTATCGATTGTCCACTGGACTGAAAATAAATTTTTTTAATTTGCAATCTTGGCAAATAAAACATGAAAAATCATTTATTTAAAGCTTATTTTATTTAAATCAAAACTCAAAATATATAACAAAAAATAACAATTCAATTGTATATAATAATAATAATAACTTTTTTGAGATCAATCAGAATCTTCATCTAGTAACCAATTGTTGCGGCTCATAAAAATAATCTTGTCTGCTGTGGAAGCTTCAAGTGAAGCCCTCTTTTGACTAATTACAATTCCCGCTTTGCTGAAAATGCGTTCACTTTCCACTGACGTTGCCGGAATGCATAGGAATTTTTTGCAGCAAGCTTTCAGACCGTCATTTCCATTCATGTTCTACAAAACAAGATAGTTATATTATTTATCTTAAAAAGTATTATAGTAAAAAAATTACCTTCCAATAGTCAAGAGGGTTACAGTCTTCATCCAGATACGGACTATCATAAAAGTTCCGAAGGCTTAAAATGGAGTCAACACGTTCAGTCCTTGAATTTTTGGCAATGTTCCTTTTTAAGAAAGCAAACAGTGGCTGATTTTTGGCAGCATTCTCAGTTGGTGTTGGTGGCTCGGTGTTGTCAGGTGCATGATTTTTGTTGTGATGGGTCAGTTCATTTTCCAACGCTTTTGTGGCTTCTGACACGTTGTGAGAAAAAAAGAAAGCCTTCCTTTTTGAACCGAGGATCAAGCAACGTGGATAATCGGGTCACAGTTCTTTTTTCATATTCCAACAGTCTTAATTTACTACTGTCAATTAAATTTAATAGCATATCCGAACCTTCTTTAGATTGTACTTTGGGCTTTAAACTTTCCATAGTATCAAGCAATCCACACACTACCGGAATTATAAGCGAAACAGTTATATTTGTTGATGATGATACTTTTTCTGTAACGGTGTTGAAAGGTGCAAGCATTTCTACGATCTCCATTAAAATAGAAACTTCTTCCGCCGTCAGAGGTGCAGGTGCTTTTGGTATGCTTAGTAGAACTTTTCCAAGTACTTCATTGATGAGGATTATTCGTTCAATCATAGCAAGTGCGCTGTTCCATCTGGTGGGGACTTCTTGCTTTAAGCTGTACACCATTCCTGGCTGCTGAGCATTTCTTAGCTTTGCATATGAGACGTTGCTTTGTTTGAAAAATTTAACAATGAGCTTGCACTTCTCAACCAGGGAATGTATACCATCCATCTTAAGAGCTTCCTGTACAATTAAGTTAAGCGTATGAGTGAAGCAAGGCAGATTTCGTTTCTGAATATTCTCGCACATTTTTGTCATTGTTTTATCGTTATCGGTTACAATTGCGTTGACTTTGTTGAAAATTTGCCAACTATCTAAAATCGAGCGCACTGTTTCACCAATATTTTTTGCTGAATGGTTTGTTTCATTAAGCAAAAGGTTTGTAGAAAGCACAGCTGAACGTAAAACATAATCATCATCGATAAAATGACATGTGATGGTGATAAATGATACACTTTTTCGTGAAGTCCACAGATCGGTCGTAATTGCAAGATGCTCAACTTTATCCAAAGTGGTACACAACTTAGCTTTCATTTCAATAAACAAATTTTCCATCTGCACATGCTTCAAAGTCTTCCTAGATGGCAATTCATAGCGGGGGTCCATCACTTTCATTAATTTACGGAAACTCTTCTCTTCAACGAGGGTGAATGGTTGAATGCTACATGCAATGAACTCGGAAACCGTTTTGTCTATCAGTATTTTACGTGCAGAACTTTTATCGTACTTAGGTAGCTCTCTTAGATCTGATAACTTTATATCTGGATGCAATCGCCGAAGATGATCCCTGAGGTTTGACGTGTTACCGCAAGTCTTATAAACTCTCCCACAGGCTTTGCACTTAGCATTTGAACCATTTATTTTGTTAAAAAAATTCCACACTTCCGATCTTCCAAACTTATTTTTGTTGCTGATTTCCTCGTTCGAACCATTTATACATGCAGCGCTCGCCATGTTGTTTTCTATAAGCACATACACACATACACAAAAAATTAATATGCAATTTCAAACGACAATAATTGTAAGTTATAATTACCTTTGTTTCTGTTCCCAACGAACTTATCCATCCTTGCGACCTTCCGAACACCAACACCAATTATTATTATTCAACTAATGAATTAAAGAATATTAGTAAATTTATTTAATTCCGACTTATTTTACTTACTCCAAATCAGCCACGCATAAAATGTAAAGAGATGGAAAATTTTCTCAAAACATCGATAGTGCAAAAATCAACAATCGATGGTTGAAAATTTTGCTCACTATCGATAATATCGATAGTGCTCCGATGTTTTCCCAGCACTACTGTTGCTCGCAACTATGGCACTTGCATGCTAACGACTTTGTTATCAATCGTTCAACAATAATAAGTTACAGTTTATTTGATCATTGCTATCTTATCTTACAATAAGAAATGACTAATTGAAGAGGCTTTGTTCATTCTAAAATACGCATTAGTAAAACAACTTAAAACTTGGTTAAAAGTTTGGATGCCACGCCCCCAAACTACGCCCAAACCCTACCAAACCCTTATAATATCAAGATAGTGCAATTGGCAAGACCAAGCAAAACAGTTATTTCGTCTCAGGGAGGTAGGCAACATAGGTATTCTGCTATGTTTTGCCTGTGAGTGAGCGCGAAAGCGAATAGAATGTGCAGCCGTTTTTGTTTCAGTTGCCCTAGCACTCAGCAGCCTGTACAGTGACGGGCCAGCGCAACCAAAAAGGGTCGAAATGTGTCATGTGCTTTTTTTTTTAAATTTTGTGCTGACCTGCTTGTTGAGATTTTTGCTATTTTTTTATATTTCTTTCGTTGTTTGTCTCTTGGACAAGTGCACTACTGAATACACTTTCAGAATTTGTGTGCATCTTTGCGTAACTGTATGGTAGTTGCGATACCATAATTGTTGGCTAATGTCATAGAACTAAAAATTTGAAAGAGTATGAATGACCAGCAATTGCCATACTGAAATTTGGCTGTTTGTGTACATATATGCATAACGCATATCCAAATGAAATGTGTGCGTGGCAATTGCCACAACTTTTATGATTTGACAATTTAGGAAACAGCTGGAGAAATTCATAAAAATTCATTGCTTATACATACTTCTCTTTTATTTATTTTATTTTTTATAAACTAACAACCATTTTAAAAGCTAATATAGTACCTGGATGATCATAAACGCTGTAATTTCTGACCAAAGCTCTAAAAACGTCAAATGTTCCAATGGCATGGCGAATAATTATCGCTTTGCTATCAAAACGGTCAAAAAATATATTTAGGCTGTTCACTTTGTGTTGTAAAAGTGTAAAAGTGCAAAAGTGTAAATAGTCCCAACAACAATTTGTACTGAATATAGTTTACACTTTTTGCTAGACCCCTGCCTATGACTACAAAATCGGTGTAACTTAGCAACGATTTCAGTTCTAAACAATGCTACAAAAGTGAAAAAGTGTTGCACAATACAAGCAATTTTCTGGTATTTTTTTGGTGTAATTTTGTGCTTTAGGTGCTAAATCAAAACAAACAGCCGTTAATTATTTTCCCGCCAACTAATAATTTTGACTTGAATTTAAAAAAAAAAAAAAAACTAATGGACTTGGGTACATTTGTTGTGTCGCTTTTGCGGCTTGCATAAATACAAATCGCGTCATCAACAAAATCATCCCCATATTTCGTTCAATGCAGAGTCGGCTAAGACATGGTCAGAAACACCTGCAATAATTTTTAGCTTATGTACTTAAATTACCACATAATGCATTTCAACCTACATATAATATACCTTCAATTTCACCAATTTCCATTATTGCTTGCGATGCTGTCCACTCTAAGAGTGATGCTTTAAAGCTCTTAAAAGGCATTTTTATATATTTTTTGCTTGCAAAATAAATAACAAAAATTGGAAACGTTGCAGTCGGACGCAACCGACTGCGATATACTCGATACCAGTATTTAAACCGGTAAAAAGAGGCCTGGTTGCAAAGGGGTACGGATGCAGCCGGGGTGTACGCTGCATCAAAAATTGTCTGATACAGATGGGGAAACCACCAGCTATCTTCCTGCTAAATTTGGTGACTCTAGCTCAAAGTTTGTTAAGGGAAGGGGAAGGAGGCTGCGGGCGTTTCTGGTGGGCGTGGATCAAAATTTTTGATGCAGATCTTTGTGGAATGCCAATTGCAATCTTCCTACCAAATTCTGTGAATCTAGCTCGAAGTTTTTAAAAGTTGGGGAAGGGGGGCTTGGGGTAGGCGTGGCGCCAAGATATCTTTGGGGGTCACTACCAGTTATCTTCCTACCAAGTTTGGAGACTCTCGCTCAAACACTATGAAAGATACACGCATTCCCGCTTTTAACGAAAAGTTGGGGCGGCTGAGGTGGGCAAGGGCGGTATGGGTGGGCGTGGCATCCAAAGTTTTGATGCAGTTTTTTGGGGATCGTCATCACCTATCTTGGCGTAAAATTTGGTGGCTGTAGCTCAAAAACTGAGGTAGATATAGGCGTTTTTGATTTCAAACTGTGGGGGGCTGGGGGCGGAATAGGTGGGCGTGGCCCCAAAATTTTTGATGCAATTTTTTCGGGGATGCCAGTAGCTATCTTCCTACCAAATTTGGTAGCTCTAACTGTAAGGGTGTGCGGAAACGGTGGATTTATCGATTTTGAGTTATCGAATTTATCGATTTGCCAGCCTCCCAGTTATCGTAGAACCCCAATCTTGACACTTTATCTGTCCCGGCCATAGATAAAGACATTTGCAAAGTTTCAAGTCTCTAGCTTGAAGGGTGTGGAAAAAAGTTGCGTTCATACAGACGGACAGACGGACAGACGGACAGACACCATGACGGACATTGCACAAACCCAATATACTCTTTACCTTCGGTATCGAGTATAAAAATTGGAAACGAATCTAAAGCTGAAACGATAACGAACAGATTTTTGTGCAAAGTTACAAGACTTGTGTCGTTCAATTGAGTGTTCACAACAGCAGTGTTGCAAAGTTACACTTTTACAACACAAAGTGAACAGCCTAATTGAGTTTTTGACTGTTGCCACATTTTCAAAGCCATTCGCAATAATTTAATGCACATCGAATATACATATGTACATACATATGTAGATGTACAAAAACAGCCAAATTTCAGAATGGCAATTGCTGGTCATTCATACTCTTTCAAATTTTTACTTCTATGATACTAGCCTACAATTATGCCATACAGTTAAGCAAAGATGCACACAAATTCCGAAAGTGTATTCAGTAGTGCACTTGTCAAAGAGACAAACATCGAAAGAAATAACAAAAATAGCAAAATTCTCGACAAGCAAGCCTAGCTTTAAATGTAAAAAGAAGGTACATGACAAATTTTAACGCTTCTTGGTTGCCGCTGGCAAGGGCCGCTGAGTGCTACGGCAATTGAAACAAAAATCCGATATCGCGCTCGCTCACACTTATTGCTTACTGCTTTTGCTATTCTCTATACCATTCGAAAACACCACAACCGGTTGTTGGTTGCAACCAAAGCAAAATACAGTTATGCCTACATCGGGGGCTTTTCTTAACAATTCTACACTCTTGAATTTTATCCTCTTTGATTTTACTGACTGAAACGTTTTCATTTGTCTTAATTTGATTTGCTCTAACAACGCGATTGCAGATTAAAAATACAGAATGCAAATCTTGAACTAACCATAAAAAGATAATGAAGGTAGATTAATAACAACACGTAATTTACTTTTCTGTCAGTCAGTCAAGCCTCTAACGCAATTGATAAAGCAACATATCCATAAATTATTCTACAAAAATGTTGGCGGTAGACATGAATTCAATTTTCATAATGATCAAATGTATTATTTGAAAAAAAATATTTTGTTGACGATTAAAGCGATCATGACATATAAATAAAATCTATTGGCAGATGTTTACATTGCCTTATCGCCTGTCACCAGACGTATAGAGAGTAAGATGGAAAAAACGAGAGACAGTAAAAGAGCAAAAGAGAGACAGCGACGGAGAGAACAATGACAGGTTATGTGAGAAATTCTCCTAAGTCCGGTCGGTTTTATACCCTGTTATCAAAATATTGTTGAAATGTATATATACTTCTAGTTTTACAGCGAACAAACCTAATAATATTATGCAAGAGTAATATATATCATTTATGTAATATATTTGCTGATAAGCAAAGCACTCATATATAATGCGTGATTAAACAAAAGGGTATCATGTAGCCAACCGCTGTCGATTCTAGATTTTTTTAAATTTGCAGTTTGCTAGGCGCTTTACGTGGCAAACAATTTTCAGTTGTTTAAAGCTTCTCGTTGTTTTAGGTTTCATTAATTGAACCTCCGTTTTAGCCAGAAACCCTATAGATAACACCGACTGCGCCTGCGCCAGTGACCATAAAAGAGGCAGGCAAGCATATTTAAAATTGTTTGAGAGTTTTTGTTGAGTGATTTTCGCAGTGGCTCATGAAAAGGTTACGCTGGTATAACATGTTTTTGTATGGTTCAAGGTTGTTGAAGTTAGTTTTTGGGCACGCGTATTGAGACAGTGACTTATTATCATGATGTTAAGTTCTGTCAATTGACAACAAAGGATCGTGCCCAAGTTCTCAAAACAGAGCCTATAAGCAGTACTTATGAAGTACTGAATATTGAGGAACTCTTAGTAATTATTTTATCATCATTATGTGCCTAATCAGCAAGTGTAACCTTGCACGGATTTCTAGAAAGAGCAATAAAAACGTCACGAAATAGGGAAAAACATTTAAAAAGCTTGACATCCTTTTGGATTCAGAGCGTAAGATCGCTAACCATATCTTCTCTGTTGCACATCTAGCCTCTTGTTGATTTATTTAGCACGGGCCGAAAGAATTTGACCTTCCCTAAATTGTTTTTATTATTGTAGTGGATTAATTACTATTTTTTTTTTCTTCACATTCTTCTATAACGTGCTAGGAGGATTATATCTCAGCGAGTGCGCACGGTTGGCACACATAAATGTTCGCTTATGACGTTGTTACGTAAGACTATCGTCCGTACACAAACTTTACAGACACCCATTTTTTTTTGTGTGTGGATTTCTTCTGTTTTATATTTTTGTTTTCTTTTTCAAAAATCTATTAAATTTAGGATCGCCTTGAAAGATCAAAAATGTAAAACGATGGCAATCTTATGCTGTTTTCAAAACAACATAAGATCGCCAAGAAAAAAATACATAATCTCGCCGACGGCGAACTTATGTCGTTAAAACGACATAATATCGCGCGAGTTTATGACGTTTCGACATAAGAACGCAGAAAAATTGTACTGGCGAGATTATGCCGTTACCCCGTTTGTATGTGTTGTGAGATTTTAACCCCCCAATCCTATAGATGTTTACACATCAAAAATTAATCAACGTTAATCGGATTGGATCGATTTTTTGATAACTCGACCTACGACTTCTTATAAAGTGTTTCAAGAACAAAAATAACTAAGCTTAAGCTCAGCCCATTATCTTAGTTAGTTTTACAAATTACCTAAGAGTTCGGAAAAATACTTTTAAAAAAGTGAAAGCCTTGCATTCAGGCGCAACCAACTTTTATACCTGTATTAAAACATGTGGTTAGTAGTTTGTTTACATAGGGGGAAATTGTAGTAAGTGTGGACATGGCCTTTAAAATTTGTATAACGTCTATCTTTGGAAGATTTAACCAGCTTTCTTTATCCCAAATTTTGTGACTTGTTTAAAGGTATATCCGTTTTTAAAGGTGTGGAGGCTGAGGTGGCTGCAAATTTGATGCATATTTTTCTAAAATATTATCAGAGCTCAAATTTATTATTCTTTACTCTGTACCTTCGGTATCGAGTAGTTTAGGTACGATACGCATTTTTAAAAGATTAAAAAGCGGGCATCTTTTTTCCGTCCCGAAGCTTTTTCGTTTTACATTAAATTTAAGTGATAATGAAATACGTTCGACAATGGCCATAGCGACCGCTTAGTAAACAAGAGTTTCAGGTTTGAATCCCGTCGCAGGCCATCATATTTTGTATTCAGTGAGTTTCAAATGATGAATTTCAATTTTATTTCCAGCAGATTTTAAAATTTAAATTAAATTTGTTGTCAGTGAATGCCAGTGAATAAAAAATTGAAAAATGTTATACTTGGTTTTAAGGTAATATATAAGAATGTTAAATGGAAATATTTATATTAAAACTCCGTATTAATAATAATTGAACCAAATATGTGCATAAATTATAATATGTTGACAGCTTAAGTCAAATATGAAAATTTTCAAATGAAATGACACATTAAGTCAAAAATTAAAAGAGTCATATTAAAATAATACATATTTTAAACGCCACACTTCGAATTAAAAAAATAAACACTACTGTCGAACTTCCATTCAACAAACTTCTATAAAACTATTTTTTTTATATAACAAATAAATTTCGAGAATACTAGATTTTGGTTAAATTTGCAGTGTGTTTTGCTCTCCACATAGCGAATATCCATTTAGCGAATAATTCTCTATTACGAATTATATTTTAGGCCGAAGCTAGAACGATCATGCTTTTTCGATATCGACATTTATTGAACTAACCGTTTTGTTTTCATGTTCCCTGTTCAGATCTTTGCATACAATTTGTTGTGTGCGCCCGGCATGAGGCTAAAAGTTCGGCCACAAAATCCTAAAAAAAAAATGTTGTGCATGCGATTTAGTGTATACTCAAATTAATAAATGGTACGCTGGGAAATTAAAATGCATTGTTTTTTTTTGACTTCGCACAAGTTTTAAACATTTCTACATAACAAAGTTTTTTTTGTCCGCCAAAAATCATTGGCAGAAATTCTTCAATTAAAGTTTAAATTATAAGTACGATTAACAATGTTATATCTCTGTGTGTAATAACTAAAAAAAAACCCCTTGCCGCCACATTAGGGGCTTCGTCAGTACACCAAGGACAAGTAAATATGTCATTTATTTATTTATTTATTTATTTATTGTCAGCTAAGAGCAGCTGACATTAAAATGAAATCAAAATTAATTTAAATTAAAAAATTAAAATAATTAAATTAAATATAATATAGACTATATAAAAATCTGAAAATAAATTTAGGTAAAAAAAATAATTAAAAGTTAACGTTAAGGCTCTGGGGAATTCAATAAAAAAAAATTTAGTAGTCCAACATTTGTTGCGTGGATTGGGGAAAACCCAGAAAAACCCAATCAGACCAGTGTTAGATTAGTAGTTAGTGGTTACGATTAGATAAAGCAAAAAGGATCGATCTTTTTAGTACTGGAATTGAGGCCTCCAAGGAGACAAGAGAATAAAGTTTGTTATAGTCAGAACATATAACACGAAATGGTTCGTGAGTTAAATAGTTGCTCAAGCAACGATCAAGGCTAAGGGGTAAAAAGTTACGTGAAGATCTAATTGGGACATTTAATTTAATTCGACTCAAAAGAACTGATGAGTCGATTTCACCATTAAGTAGGTTAGTAACAAATAATACTCCATGCATAGTTCTACGGTTTAACAGGGAGGGAAGATTAATCAAAAGTAGTCTACTAGAATACGGGGGTAAGTCAACTCCAGGAACCCAGTTAAAACATCTAAGGGCAAATAGAAGAAATTTCTTCTGAACAGATTCAATTCTATCCTGGTGAATCGAGTATTGTGGGGACCACACACAAGATCCATATTCCAGGATGGGACGTACTAGGGATGTATACAGTGTTTTAGTGGTGTAGGGATCGTTAAACTCTTTCGACCACCGCTTGATGAAGCCAATGACACTAATGGCCTTATTGACCATAGACGAAATATGAGAGTCAAACTTTAATTTAGGATCAAGAATAATGCCTAAATCTTTAATTTCAAACACGCGGTCAAGTGGTGAAGCATCAAGCAAGTAGTGAGCAGTATGAGGGGTACTTCTACAAAAGGACATGACTTTACATTTAGAACAATTTAAATTGAGTAAATTAAAGCGACACCAGGCCGACAATGCACCCAAATCCGACTGTAGCAAGTTACAAAGAGAAGCATCATTGTAGGTTAAACATAGTTTTACATCATCAGCAAACATATATACATACGAGTTAGTAATAACATCAGGGAGATCGTTAATAAACAAATTGAATAGCAAAGGACCAAGGTGGCTACCTTGGGGAACACCAGAGGTAACATAAATAGGTTTAGATACAGACGATTTAAAAACAACTTTTTGTGTTCGACCACACAAGTACTCCGAAAGCCACAATAAGAGTTTTGATGGAAATCCAATAATATTTAATTTTTGAAGCAACAGAGAATGACTAACAGAATCAAATGCCTTGCTAAAATCGGTGTAAACAACGTCAGTTTGCATTTTTTCCTGAAACCCTTTGATAACAAGCGAAGTGAATTCAAGAAGGTTAGTGGTAGTAGATCTACGCCTAACAAAACCGTGTTGATAAGGCGATAAAATCGAACTACATGTGTGTTGCAATTGAGAACATATAATTTTTTCAAAGACTTTAGGAATAGCGGACAACTTGGATATACCCCTATAATTTTTAACGTTAGACTTCGATGAATTTTTATGAAGTGGAATGATAAAAGATTCCTTCCATATAGCAGGAAACACAGTTGAGTCAACCGACAAGTTAAATAATTTATGTAAGGGTTTACAAAGTGAATCCGCACAGTATCTAAGTATACAACCTGGCACTCCATCAGGACCAGGCAAGTAGCCGGGCTTGATAGAGTTAAGGTCACTTAGGAGCGTACACTCATTTATAACTGGGACATTTATGCAATTTGACGTTTGAACTTGAAAAGGATAGGAATTACTACAACTATATAAACTCGATGAGTATACCGATTGAAAATACTCAGCAAAAAGATCGGCGACTGCCTGATCAGAACTTGCTTTCGTATTATCCAGGTAAACCGAGGATGGCAAGCATGAAGATTTACGTTTTGAATTTACAAATTTATAAAACTGTTTAGGATCACGTGAAAAGTTTAATCTACAACGATTAAGATAATTATTATAACAAGATGTGTTGACAGAAAGAAAATTAGATTTTGCTATTAAGTACGAAGACAAATCTATAGTAGATCCCGATTTTTTAAATTTTTTATAAGTTCTTGACTTCACGTTTTTCAATTTTGAAAGTTCCCTCGTAAACCAAGGTGGTTTATTATCACTTGGAGAACAAGTGAGGGGAACACAGATATCCAAAAGCGAATTCAAGGTCCCATAAAATATGGCAATAGCAGTTTTTATATCACTACAAGAATAAAGGTGAGACCAATTAGTATGTTGAAGAAGATAATTTAATTTAGTAAAGTTAGTTTTACGAAAACAACGGGTTTTTAAAGAACTTATAGATGGTGGATAAGAGTTAAGAATTTCAAAGGATAGTTCTAAGGTTGGATGGTAGGTATCTTCTGGAAGCACCAAAGGGGGTACTCTACAAACATTACTACAATCCGTATCAGACACAAATATTAAATCCAACAATCTACCACTACAGTTATGCACCCTGTTAACTTGCGATAGGCCTAACTCGAGTAGGCCATCGATAAAATCATCAGAAGTGACTGGTGTTGCCGCCGGAGATGTGTCAATCACAGACCATACAACTTGCGGCAGATTAAAATCACCAACCACTATCAGATTATCCATATCTGTCAACAATGACGGAACAAGTTGCAGGGCACTCAAATGGGTTGAGTAAATGTTAATATCAGAATGAGGAGGAATATAAGAACAAGTAACATAAAGTGAACGACCACTAAGTAATAATTTAACACATAAAAACTCTAAGTCTGGAAAATCATGAAAATGAATCTGTTCAGAGGAAATACAAGAATCAACAGCAATGAGAACGCCGCCCCCCTTGCGGGAGGCACGATCACATCTGTACAAGTAATACTTAGAAGGAAAAACGGTATAATCGGAAATATCGGGTTTTAACCAGGTTTCTGTGAATGCAATTATTTGTGAATCAAACGATAAACTGTTAACATATAATTTAGTCATGAGGAACTTTGCGTTTTTAAAATTTGTATACTGTGGAACAGACAAAAAAGGCTGCTGATTTCTGAAAGATTTGCATCAACAAATTTTGTAAAGAACCAACCAACCTTTCCGCTCTTTGCAAACAAACTATTTAACACATTTTTTATTACTGATATTAGAGTATTTCGCATTCGGTCGCGCCAGACTGCAATATTTTTGTTTATTTAATTTTAACTACGTAAATTTTTTTTATATGTGCTTAAACTCAAAATAGATTTTAATAAAATTTACGACACCATGGAAAAAAATTCAAAGTTTGCACTATTTTCAGGGTACAAACATTATGGACGATTCATGTGTAATGGTTCAGCAGCTTTATAATGGACATAACAACATAATATGTTCCGGCTTAAATCGGTCACTAAAGGCAACGCCAGTGGGTGAACAATTCATTGCACTGCGGCGCCAAGCGTTAATGGTTATACTGGCCAATATGGGCGTATTAGCAACTGGTTTCGCCTTGGCTATTCCCACAGTTGTACTGCGCCAGCTGACAAGCGAAGCTGAGCCGGTTTATTTGATTGCCACACAGGCTTCCTGGTTTGCAGCTCTAAACACATTGTCCTGTCCGTTAGGCGGGCTATTGTCGGGACTCCTACTGGATAGGATTGGCCGCAAACGCACACTTTTTGTGCTCAATATTCTAGGTATCACCGCCTGGACACTGCTTGCAACAGCCAGCGCGACTAGCTCCGAATCCTTTTACTGGCAGTTGCTTCTTTCTCGTTTTATTATTGGTAAGTTATTGCATTCCTACAAACTTCTATCCGTGGGTATTATTTATATATTTATAATTACATCATTTTAAGGTCTTGCTATGGGACTAGCTAGTGCACCATCTGGTGTTTATGCGGCGGAGATAAGTGTACCGCGGTCACGTGGAAGTCTAATTCTGGGCACCTCAGTTTCAGTTGCTTTAGGTATAACAGTTCTATATAGCATTGGTTACTTTATACGAGATGATTTTCGTTTGATTGCACTTATTTGCTGTGGTTATCAAATAACGGCTCTGCTCTGTGTGCTACCTCTACCAGAGTCACCAAGCTGGTTATTATCCAAAAAACGTGTGGAGGATGCTAAGAAGTCACTAAATTATTTTCGTGGACTAAGCAACTCTAGTAAGTAAAGCTTATCAAGTTAACCAATATGATATTCCAAAGCACCAATTTAAACCAGCACATATCACGCATCCCGAGGTATTGGAGGAGTTTAATGTTTTGCAAAAGTCACTGCAGCTACGCGATGATGAAAGCAAACCTTCGTTTTTGAGCTGCCTTAAACTGCCTGAGGTGTACAAGCCACTGCTTATACTGATGGGTCTATTTGCATTTCAGCAGCTTTCGGGAATTTTTGTAATTATTGTGTATGCAGTGCAAATATCAACAGAAGCAGGGGTCGCCATTGATCCGTTCATGTGCGCCGTGCTAATTGGAATAGCAAGAGTACTGACAACGTGTCCTATGGGCTATGTGTTAGAAAAGTGGGGCCGCAGACGAGCTGGAATCATATCAACATTAGGCATGACAGCTTCCATGCTGCTATTGGCTAGCTATTCTTGGTTCGAGCTTCTTAAAAACGTGACTTACTTGCCAGTCGTTGCTATTGTATGTTTCATTATACTCAGTACGCTGGGATTGTACACGCTACCATTTTTTATGATCTCTGAGCTGTTCCCTCAAAAAGTGCGTGGTCCGGCATCGGGGCTAACTGTGGCTGTGGGCATGTTTTTTGCCTTTGTGTGCATCAAAATGTATCCCAACATGATAAGTAGCATTGGCATGAGCAACACATTTCTGCTCTTTGGTATTATGTCGTTCTTAGCTGCATTATTTATATACTGGACCCTGCCGGAAACACGACGACGCACACTTCTGGAGATCGAGGAGAACTTCCGCAATGAGCGGTGCCATGAAAGGCAAACCGCTGTCGAAATGCAAGAAATTATAGTGTTATAGTTATCAATAAAAAAATCAATAAAAACACTTAACGTAGAACCAAACGTTAATTTCATGCTTGAAGCATCGCATCACGCAAAGTTTCAACATAGGCTACGCCGTGTATCCGCCCAAACGATGCTTTGGCACGGCTTCGTTCAGTTTTTTTTTTCAACGAATGCTTGCACGTATGAAGCAAAAGTTCACTGAAATGAAACCATGCGTCAGGCTTTAGGCTGTAGAGTTTCGCTGTTTTTTTATTTTATGGAAAATATTTAAAAAAATTTTAAAATCTTCATTTTATTGTTTGTAAACACATTGATATAATATACCTGATATATAAAAAATGTGTTGTCTTTATTTTTACCATAATATTACATTAAATGTTAACATTAATTTTAAATGGAATAAAAAAAGAACACATGGCAACAATGTATCACTGCTACTGTCATATGGTTTGTTTACATTGTTTCTCTTGTTGTTGTTAAAAAGAAAGAAGAAGAAGAGACAAAGCACTTAAGCAGCGTTTGGCTATTGACTTTGATGCTCCATGCGTAATAATACTTTTCGTTTAGTCTTGCGACGATGCTTCAAGGTTGAAATCTACGTTTGGTTCTACCTTTACATATACAAAATACAAAATCAGTCTACTCATGTAAGTATGGGTGTAAGGGCTGCTGAATGTGTCAAGTCAAGCTGCGTCCACATTTCGTCATTCCAAAACGAAAATGGCTACATCTTAAACAGCTTTTGAGCTAGAGTCACCAAATTGACAACACAGCTGTGGTAGTTCTCAAAATATCTGCAACAATTTTTGAAGAACAATCACTTACCATCCCACCCTTCCCGCTCTCATATTTTTCTTTACAAGCAGACTTTTCACCACCTGATTTTATCTGTATCAGACAGACTTCTGCAAACGTATGTATGTTCAACGCATCATAGTAGTGTACACTACTATGGTATAGCAAAATTGGTGTACACTCTTCTAATTGTACTGTGTATACAAAAAAAGAGAGAGGAATGGAACACTAAAATAGGAACACTATGCGTGTGGTGGACTAGTTTTTGCTAAAACCAGAATTCATGTATATCATTTAAAGCGTGGTGTACCATGATACAATTATTCAAGGTAGTCTCGTCGGCAGCCGACGCACACACGATTTGAGCCCTTAAGCCTTGTTCGCACTTTGATAAGTAGTAAGTAGCGAGTCGAGTAGACAGTAGCTCGGTAAGTAGCTACTCGCCAAAAACTGTTCGCACTTATAAAATTAACTAATTAGTACAGTGCATTAGTAGTGTGTCTTCGGCAGCGAAATGAGTGTTCAGCGGGAAAAAATAAATAAAATCATAATGCTGATGGCTCCTCATTCCAGCGAACAGACATGTTTACGAAACAACATCTGACCGCTGAATGCTCAATTATTAGCTCTGCCGCGCTACTGGCACCTCTGCCGCGCTACTGGCACCTCTGCCGCGCTACTGGCACGAAAAAATAGAGTAGATTCTATTCTGATTTTAGTCGAGTAGCGAGTGAGCTGACTAAATTACTTGACTAAAATTTTGCTGTTCGGACACTGCCTACTCGACTCGCTACTTACTACATACCAAAGTGCGAACAAGGCTTTAGCTTCAGTGCATGTTTGCTTGTTGACGCGAGAGGTTGTGTGCGCACGAATTTTTTCTGAACGATTAACCCTTAAGGGGACACAAAAAATTGTGTTGCTGCAAAATTTTTTTCTTATGTTTTATGATTTTCTTTCAGCATTTTAATTTATTATTACAGTCTGAATAAACTAGTTGCTAACTCAAAACTGTTAAAAATGAATTTATTTACCTCTTTGTTGTATAATGGGCTACTCACCGGTCTTCTGACAGGACATTGTAGACTAAGAGGCCACCTAGCAAAGCTAGGTATAGCCAGCAGCGAGACTTGCAGATTCTGCGGAATGGAAGGAGAATCCTCCTTACACATTATAGCAGAATGCGTAGCCTTAGTAAGGAGAAGAAGTAGTTTTCTAGGTAAACATATTGTGCAACTTAGCGATCTAGAAACCGTCGACCCAACAAAAATACTTGCCTTCGTGCAAGACCTGGGCCTGATGGAAGAGCTATAGGCCAAGAAGGGGGCACAATAGATCAATTTGGTCGCAGTGCAGTAACCCCCAATATAATAATAATAATAATGATAATGGGCTATTTTAGAAACCACGGACTAGTCTTGGGTTAATTAACATACTCTACAATCGTTTCGCTTACACTCACTGTATAGTGTGCGTTTCACTCGCACTTATTGCTAGCATAGCTAAGGGCTCACATTTTGCCGACGAGACTACCTTGTATAATTGTATCATGTGGTGTACATGGACTGAAATGAAATTCTTACGATATAAATCGAAGGGTATAGCGAAACGGAATAAGTGCAGTAGAACACACGGGCTCCAGCAAGCATCGCATCAGAAAGTGCATTTTCGGTCGCGCTGTAAAATTGCTTTACAAATTACATATAGAACGTGTGTGCAAATGAACAAATTTATTGTTTCTATTAAATGTTTCTTTATTTCTGGACATTCTTGTCCAAATGTAAAATCTCAACTAAAAACAGCATACAAAATTACTTATTATTAAAACTGAATTTTGGGACCGCGCCAGCGGCAGATGCGGCGACGGAAGCAGCGGCAGAATGCTGACCTGGCCCGTGCCCGTTTGGCTCGTCGACCGCGCCAGCGGCAGGTGCGGCGGCGGAAGCAGCGGCAGAATGTTGACTCGACGCCTCGTGCCCGCTGGACTTGGTCAGCGCTGGCTGGCGGGTGTCGGGTTCGACATTCTTTCCCATGCATGCAGTGCTTGCATGTACCGCGCGGCCAACGTCTGCGCAGCTGCTCGTGTTAACTCCTCCCTGAGTTAAGTGAAGGCCGTCCCCGGGATTCTGTATGGGCACCGCTTCGCTGAGCCGGTGATTACGGTGTAGGCGGCAGATGATCCCTTGGAGAACCATGTAACAGACGAGGGTTAGGGCAACAGCAAGGCAACTACTAAGCAGTGGTTTTGAGGTTAGCTCCGATTTTAAGTTGCCGATGTACTGGAGGTTTCGAAGACTAAGATCGTGGAGAAATGGTAGGCTTAAATGGTCCCGATGGGTGGTAACGTTGATTGAACTGCCGTAGAAACAGCGGGTTTTTTTGCCAGGATGCCACGATTGTTAACGTATCGTGTGCCGTTCAAGTCAATGTAGTCTACAAAGGTTACCAAGTACGTTCCAGCGATCAGATGGTTGGTGCCATTGCTGTCCCTGACTATAGCAGTTGCGTCGTGGATGATCAGGATGCCATCGTCAATTTGTGCAACTGGCTCCAGATGTCCAGGGCGAGTGGCGCAGTGGGCGATGGTTCCAGCTACCAGTTGCTGAGCGCAGGTGACGGTCTGTAGGCGCTTGCAAAATGTTGTGCTCATGGTGATTTCACATTCGGAGAGGGCGAAGGTGTGTGTATCGCAATCGGCCACCGTGCTACTGGTTTCTAGATCTAAAATTTTTTTGTTATGCTGTACGGGGTAGACGTTTATTTTCTTACAAACTAATGTAGGTTTTGGATATTTAATTAAAAAGTGTAACAAGTCTGAATTTTGAAAGGCTTTGATGTTGGAAACTCTTAAAATGTCTGTAATGCTAAAATTTGTGAGGTGTTCAGTTGCCAGCTCCTTTAAATCAATATCATCTAAGATAAGAGGGCTTATTAGATTTATCTTAGCCAGTGTTATGGAAAGTATGAAACCTTCTAAGTTTGAAATAATCATTCTGTTTGTTGCTAATATAATTTCATTAAGGTGGTCGGTATCTGTATTTTCTGTTTTCCCGATAGAGTTTATAGCTTGAGATATTTCGTTAAGTCTTATCTGAAATTTTGTATTTAACTCTATTTGCCTGTTCTCTGAATCTATGAGTTGACCCTGCTTGAATTTAATAAGCTCCCAGTCATCGAAATCGGGTGTGCCCGCTATAACTTTTAACGCGCTCCCCAGAACGTTAATGCTGCGCTCGTGCCTGTGGTGAACTTTCAACGTGGCTATTAACGTCTCTATGTGTCCGAGGTCTGTCCTAAGTAGTCTTACCATATAGTCCTTGTTCGTGGGGTCTAGTGTCCTCCTAGTCTCGTCCAGGTACACCTCATATGTCGTCAAGTTCGTCGTGTGGCCTAAGTATCCGTATTCGTCCCAAATCGTCACGTCACCGTCCATTATTGATAGGTAGTCCGCGTGAGAGTAGTCGTTGAGTCTTGCCGTCATTGTCTTTGCCGTAAATGTCATTATAAGCAGATATCCAAACCTAAAATTAAATTAACCTGACAACCTTTTTTAGTATTTAATAGACTGAAAATATAAAATTTAACTGGATTTATTTTAAGTTGTCCTTATGGACCACCCTCCCTTTAATAAGGACTGTTGTTCCACAATCCGCTTCTATTATTTCTTCTGAACAGAGGGGTGATAATTTATTTCCCAATCTTTTACTGGATTTGAGCCATACCTTTTCTCCAACTCTATAGGTTTTATAAGCTCTATCTTTATTCGCTCTTTCTAACTGTTTTTCCTGTGCTGTTATAATATTGTTTTGAATTCTTGACGTAAGCTCTATTGGTCTCGAGTGGATTACGTCTATTGGTTTTTCCTTGATTACTGAGTGAATTGATCTGTTGTATTTTATTGTAGCTAAAGGGATGATGTCGCATTATGTTCGTCAATAAAGGCTTTCCAGCGCTTTATTTTTGCGTTTGGATTCTTATCCGATACTGCGAATGTCAATGGTTGTAAATCTGTAAAAATGTTCAACTCTTTGACACCGTATAGGTAATTGCGCAGGTTTTTTAATGCCCAAACAATAGCTAATAATTCTCGCTCGTTTGTGGCAAAATTAATTTCATTGTTACGCAATGCTCTGGAAATCATGGTAATGGGTCGGCCCGCTTGGGATAATACCACTCCAAGCCCATGACCTGACGCATCTGTCGTTAGGTCGAAAGGCATTTTGAAATTTGGATACGAAAGTATCACATCCTCAGATGCTATAATATCTTTGAGCTTGTTAAAGGCAGCAATTTGATTTTGTGTTAATTCAATTTTTATCTTTTTTGATTGGTTGGCGCTTACTTTGCCGTTTGCGAATTTTTCAATAAAAGACCTGTAATAATTTGCTAGTCCTAGAAACGATCTAAGACCGAAAAGGGTTTTGGGAGGCTGGAAATCTTTAATGGCCTGCACTTTTGTAGGCGAAGTCTGTATTCCACCTCTGCTTACGGTGAATCCCAAATACTCTAAGCTCTTCTTGAAGAACTTAGATTTATCTTGCGATAACCTCATGCCTGCGTCTCTAAGACTCATCAAGACCCATTCAATATGATTGACATGTTCTTCTTTGGTTTTAGAGAAAATTATTACATCGTCAAAAGACGAAACAATGCTTTCAGATCTGTTCACGGAGGACATCGTCTATTGCCCTTTGAAAAATACTTGGGGCGTTTTTCAAGCCGAATGGGAGTCTGCAGAATTCATATTTCCCATTATTGATAGAAAATGCAGTTTTTTCTCTATCTCTCTCCGCCAGTTCTATTTGGTGGAATCCTGATTTAAGATCCAAGGTAGAGAAATATTGGGCTTCGCCTATATTTGTCAAAATTGTGGGGATATTTAGAATCGGATATTTGTCGTCAATTGTTTTCTGATTTAACTTTCGAAAATCGATAACAAGACGTTTTAGCTTGTGGCCACATGCGTCGACACCTTTCTTGTCGACTACCCACAGTGGGTTATTGTAGGGTGACCTGGATGGTCTAATTATGCCATTCGCTAAAAGTTGTTTAACCTCTGCGTTGACGAATTCAGACACACCCATTGGGTAAGGGTATGATTTAGAATATACCGGTTCACCATTTGTTCTGATAGTGGCGACGGTATTTATATTATACGGCAAAGACTCATTTACATCCGCAAAGGCTTTTACCATTTTCTGAATCATTTTGTTAAAAGGATCTTTGATTGCAGCTGGTACGTCTGCATCATCGATCAGAAGAAAATTCACATTTCTGTACTTTGTGAAATGTATTGGTTCTGAACCATGATCATGCTATATGACATTTGATGTAAGGTTTAACTCCGCATTAATTTTGTTCAGTAGGTCTAGGCCGATTATGCCATCAAATTCTTTGAGGTGATCTAATACGAAAAAAAAATATTTTGTGTTGAATAAATGTAAAGGACATTTCATTGTTATCTTAGAATGCCCGTGTATGGAGTTTATTTGAAATGGAGATTCGACTGGAACAAAATGTTTCAGTACTGAAAGAGGTTTTATGTAGTTTTTGGAAGCTCCTGTATCAATGAGTAATTTGATCTTATGCCCTGCTACTGTACGTGATATGTACGGGAGCAGGGAGCATTCTCTAAAAAATTTCAGCTTCCGTTTTCTAACAACTCATCGTCAATGTCTGCTACCTCTGCCTCTGCCTGTGCTTCATAGCTCTCGCTATCTTGTTCTTGTGGTAAATGATTTATTTTATGACGACCTTGGGACTGATTGCCATAATTTTGGACATTATTTTGTGCCTGAGTTGGCTGTCTGAATCTTGAGGATATATCTACCTCCATTGTGGGTATTGATTCTGTGGCTTTCGATTATTAAAGCGTTGTTTTGAGCTACCGGGATTTTGGTTCGTACTTGATTGAGTTTTTTGAAAGTGAGGGTTTTTCCTCTGAGAGCTAGGGTCGTTCTCTTGCTCGTTATTTTGTCGCCAATTTTTTGGCTTTGGGTTGGTTTGTTTTTGCGCTTCTTCCTCATTGTGTTTGGACAGACTGGCAGCAAAGAAACTTCTTTCGTTGCTGTGCTCTGCATTCTGTGCTAAAGCTAGGGCTGAAGGCAAATCTTTAGGTTGTGCTGGGAAAACAGCCCACCTAAGTGTTTTCTTTAAACCGGAAATAAATGAATGGAGCGCGTCATTCCTTAATTTTTCATTGAGGACCGCTGCCTCTGCTGCGTCATGGGTCATTATAGTTTTATTGGTTAACAAAGTCAACTTCCGCTCGACTTCATCATAGTATTCAAGCAGAGATAAATCGCCCTGCCTGATGGAGTTTAGTTCTTGCTGAATCACATGAACCGGAGTCCTGTCGGCGTAGGTGAAGTCTAATCCAGCAATTATTGCTTTGAAGTTGAATGCAGTATCAAATGAGGATAAAACTCCGTCTGCCGTTCCTATGACTTTATTTCTAATAATGCCCAATGCTTGGTAATGCCGGGAGCTCCGATTATAGGGCTCATAAATCTGGTAAGCTATGTGTGCGGAACGCCTCCATGCAGTATAGGTTCCAGGTTTCCCTTCAAATGTTGACATTGATCTTACAATGTCTAAAGGTTCGCTGCATTCGATTTCTGGATCTATCCTAATATCTTTGAACACTTCTACCTGCGGTGTGTTAACTTTCAGGCTGTCATATTTTGCTGTAAGTTCTTTTAGTTTCTGTTCAATAAGTGTGTTTTGATTGGCAAGACAGGCGTTCACCTGAGCTTCCAAGTCTCTAATTCTGTCTTCGTTCATTTTTTCTATGTAGGATGCTATGAGCTCTTCGCCACTACTGTCACTGTCCCTGTCTTTTGGTACTCGTGGTCTTAGCATAGATTCACAAACACAAAGGAGAATTATTTAACTTTATTGAAGCCAAAACACTAACTCAAAAAAATGTTTTCAACGTTTGCAGAAATCAGAAATAGGACACCGAAAAAAATATTTTGTTTAATTCAATATTTATCATAACACAATTGTTGCAGGCAAAGATAAAACTTTCACTTTTTATTTCTAAAACAATTTGGTTTTATTCTGCAATTTATTTATTATTGGCAAAAAGAGAACACCTCACTTACATGATTTCGTAATTCATAATTAGTGTAGCCGGTGGTCGATGCAATTCGCTGTTGTCCGTTTCCTCCGCTTGTTCTTGATGTTCTTCTTTGTTGTTTTTCTGTCACTCACGACGTTGTGTGGAGATTTAAATGTCTTCACTTTTTTTTTTTTTTTTTTTTTACGCTTTTGCTGTTTAGCAAAGTAGACTGAGTTAGATTATTTAGCGCGGCGTTTTAACACAGCGACTTGTTCAATAATTTGGGTTGCTTTACTCGCGGTTGGGCGCCAATGAACAAATTTATTGTTTCTATTAAATGTTTCTTTATTTCTGGACAACCTTGTCCAAATGTAAAATCTCAACTAAAAACAGCATACAAAATTACTTATTATTAAAACTGAATTTTGGGACCGCGCCAGCGGCAGATGCGGCGACGGAAGCAGCGGCAGAATGCTGACCTGGCGCCTCGTGCCCGTTTGGCTCGTCGACCGCGCCAGCGGCAGGTGCGGCGGCGGAAGCAGCGGCAGAATGTTGACTCGACGCCTTGTGCCCGCTGGACTTGGTCAGCGCTGGCTGGCGGGTGTCGGGTTCGACATTCTTTCCCATGCATGCAGTGCTTGCATGTACCGCGCGGCCAACGTCTGCGCAGCTGCTCGTGTTAACTTGCATGTACATACTTAGGGAAATACTGTACACGCGCTGCACTCTACTATACTCTAGTAAATACACTACTTAGTACAGCGTCTTCACAGCGTGTACACAAAGCATAGCATACAACTTTGTGTGTGCACGCGAACGTTGGAATAGGAACATTGCTGTTCCTATTTCAATGAATGCATACAAATTGGAATTCACTATGCAGTGTACCAAAAAACGTGAATATAATTGCAGCACGGACGTTTCATTTGTTGTCTTTTTATTAGTACTTACTAGCTTTCAGCCTTTAAGAAATGTGTCCCACCTCTTTATGTTTTATCCTGTAGGGTAGTCACCATTAAGTAAGTAAAGTTAGTCACTTTTTATACTCTGATACCGAAGGTAATGCTTATATTGGTTTTATTCAATGGTGTTATGGTAATTGTCCGTCCATCTGTCGAAATCTCCATATCTTTCACAGTATTTTAGCTAGAGTAAGAGTGTTCTGTAGTCGCTTGCGTCCACACATTTCCCACATTGTGGATGATAGTGACATCTTCCTTTTTTTTTATTACAAACTAGCAGACCCAGCCACGCGTTGCTGTTTTTCCTGTATTTCGTTCAATTATTAGGTTTATTTACAAATAAAGTGTTAGGCTCTGATCATGATCTAAGACATGTTTTACCTCATGTGCGGTAATTTATTAGTCAGGTTAAGGGCCCTACGCAGATGACAGTACAGCTCTCGTACCGTACTGCACACATTTAACGAGCCGTATCGACCAGTTCTAAACAACGCACATATTGTGTCGGTCGGTTGACTACTTTCTCGAAATAAATCGGAAATGCAACAGTGTTTTTTTAAATTTAACTAAATTTTAAATAATAATTAACGAACAACGTACGCTACTTTTGTGTTTCTGTACAACAAAAGAATTGCTACTGGCGGCTATAAAAAAAAATCAGGCTGCAAATGCAAAAAAAAAATGGTATCATTTTAGTAAACCCATGTTTGATGGGCACAGCTGAAATTACCAGAGATTATGATTAACATAACCGAAACCACTCAAAAGACTCAAAGCAAATTCACCTTACAGATCTTTACCCGGGCAGTACGGGTCGGCTTGAGTTGAAGAATAAAAATGCATATGTTATTTAAATTGTATCATATGAATTAATTTATATATTTTTATTAATTTCTTCTTGTGCAGCATCGACTTCCAAAACAATAAGTATGGCGCTATTGGAGTTCAATTTTGTCAATATTTTCCGAAATATGTGTAAGCCGGCTCTTGCCCGACATGTTGTTTACTTTTTGTCACTTTTAACGAGCCGTGAAGATATGCTCAGCATTCTTTACTGGCCGTACACAGCCACACTGTTATTTAACATTTTCATTGTTCAACACTTATTAAAGGCCAGTAACTAACATACTGCGTACAAGAGTCTCGTAGAACTGTACGGGCGCTGTACGAGACCATTTTTTTTATATTAAGTTTTTACGGTACGAGAGCTGTACTGTCATCTGCGTAGGCCCCTTTAGGAATGAAAGCGCCAAATCATTAAATGAATGACGCATTTAATCGAGAATTTGAACGGGAAAGTGAATAGGATCACCAAGAATTAGATTTAATAGTTCAAACGAATGTACCCCTGTCTAATCACCAACAAAAGGAAGTTTATGATAAATTGATGAAGGCAATTAATGATGGAAATGGTTGTTTATATTTCCTGGATGCCCCTGCTAGAACTGGTAAGACATTCCTCATGTCAGTATTTTTAGCTACTGTTCGTGCGAGATCCAACATCTTCTGGAATAGCAGCCACATTGTTAGAAGGATGCCGTAAGGATCGTTCAGCTTATATTGCCGTTATATCTTCAAACTATTGAAGAACCAACATTAAATATTGCAAAACACTCTGCAATGGCCAATTCGATGGTGAATTTGTCGTTGTATCTTGAATGTCGGATTAAATCCTCGTTTCGATAATGCCTGCCCCAAATGATGTCATTTGGAAACAACCATTGACATATTTTGTCTTGTTCTTGTTATCTACTTATTTATCTCTGAAGCTTGCTCGACGAATTCGCATTGCCAACCTAGCCGTTTCACGGGCTGCCTCGCCTTTGCCTTTGTTGGTGTGATTGAGGGGTGCGAAGTCGAGCCGTCTCTTCAAGTGCAATTTCTTCTTCTTCTTCAGTCCTTTCACTCGGAATGTTTCGAATCCTCATTGCATTACAGCTTCTTCGGGAACGATTTGATCGTGTTGGTCGCGGCATGGCTTTCTTAATGATAATCTCCGTACAAAACAGAAACTCGAAAGAAGTTATAAGTAATTCGGTACAATTAAAACTGGTAGCTTTCTAAATGTTTTCTCCAGTATTTTTAAAACGGAAATGTCACATTTGACACATTTAACACAGTCAACTAACTACTTTATACCGTGATAAGATAACGTGTAATGTCCTATGTCTTTTTCCTTCACTTACACGATTTTTTTATGTACATATATATGAGAGTTTTAAGGCCCATACGCAGATGCCCGTGCAGCGCTCGTACCGTAAAAACTTCATATAAAAACAAGTATAAACGTTGCAGTCGGACGCAATCGACTGCGATATACTCGATACTAGGCTTGTTGATAATATATCAAAATATCAATATATCGATATTTTTTACAAAAAAATAAATATTTATATCGAAATATTTTTGCTCACTGATATATCGCATATCGATATTATTTGGAAATATATTTTGTGATATTGTGGTTGGTCACACTACACATCAAAATATTAGAAAGAGAAGATGAGCGCAAAGAACTTTTACACCAATATAAATGCACATAATGCCACGTGCAGCCTTTGTGCAAAAATAATAAAATCAAGTGGTAACAGCACTAATCTCCTGTCTCATTTAAGGAGTTTAAGTGTTCGGCGTCTGCTAAAGGTAAACATTCTCTTATTTTATATTTTGAATATAATTTTATTTAAACCCTTTTTTTTAATTTAAGATAAGCATAATGATATTACAGCAGCAATAGTTTATATGATTTGCAAAGATAGCCTGTACGCGGTGTTGAAAAGGAAGGCCTCTGTAATTTGTTACAAATTTGTGTACCAAAATACAAAATTCCAAGCCGTTTCAAGGTAAGTGCTTTGGATTTAATTAGAAATTCGAATGTGTTTGTTTACCCTTTAAATCTTATTTACAGGTAACAGATCTCATTGAAGAGAATGACGAAGAGACACTATGAAGGACATTGCACAAACCCAATATACTCTTTACCTTCGGTATCGAGTATAAAAATGGTCTCGTACAGAGCCCGTACCGTAATACGAAACCCTGGTATGCAGTTCTGTTAGTTACTGGCCTAAGTCCTAAGTGTTAAACAATGAAAATGTTAACAACACCTTGGCTGTTGTTACGGTAGGAATGAATGTTGAGCACTTCATTACGGTCGGAAAAAGTGCAACAACATGTTGGGTAACCACTGTTGCCAACTTGTCCTTTTTGTGACAGATCTGTCCGTTTTTAAATTGCGATTGCCGGAAAATTTTTAAAACGTCCCCTATCCGGAAAAACAGCCTGTTTTTTATTTTACTTTATTTCTTTTTAATTGCTCTAAACATCAATTGAAATATAACTTTGAAAACATGTTTATTTTTTTGCCTTCGATAAACAATTTAAACGATATGCAACACTTTTTTGTTTGCGTATAATCGAAATCGCGCCTACATGTTTTTCGTAAGTGTCAAGTGCCGCTAATTTATAGTGTAAAGATGATATAAGCAAAAATTTCGCGAATGCTGGTTGAAAGAATCTGATTTAAAAAATTGGATGTGCCGAGATGTCACACACCCGGAAAAGGCATTTTGTAAATACTGCAAGTGCAGTTTAAATGAAAATAATAAAATAAATACAAACAAAAATATTTGCCCGGATTTTTTCGTACTTTTAAAAAAATTTGTCCGTTTTTTGTCCTTTTTACTTGGTCCCACTGTCCTTTATTTTTGGAGAGGAGCTGGCCGGCTACATATTTAAAAAATATTGACATAATTGACCTCCAATAAGGCCATAATTATTTTTTTGGCAGTCAATGCTGCGCAAAAAGAAATGAATAAAAATATATAAATTAATTCTAACGAAAAAATTAAAATAACATATGTAAATATTTATTCTTCAACTATAGCCGACCCGTACTGCTCTGGTAAAGATCTGTAAGGTGAATTTACTTTGAGTCTTTTGAGTGGTTTCGGTTATGTTTAGCATAAGCTTTGGTTATTTCAGCTCTGCCCATCATATATTGGTTCACTAAAATGCTACCATTGTTTTCTACATATGCAGCCTGCCTTTTTTAATGTTGTACACAAACACGAAAAAAGCGTACGTTAGTCGTAAATCATTATTTTAAATTCAGTTAAATTTAAACAAAACTGCTGCATTTCCAATTTATTTAGAGATAGTAGTCAACCTAACGCCACAATATGTGCATTTTTCAACACTTGTCGTTACGGTCGTAAAATTTGTGCATTACGGTCAGTGTTGCCAGAATTTTTTGAGCAAAATAAATAAATAAAAGAGCTATTTACATCAGGGACCGCAAATAAAGCCTTGTTCGCACTTTGGTAAGTAGTAAGTAGTAGAGGTGGAAAACCACCGGAGACAAGGTTAATCGACTCTGCCGATAAGTTGCACCTCAGGTCGGAAATAACCAATTTTAATGCTGAAAAGCTCTTTCTACAGAAACATGCGATTGCCAATTTGTACAGTCTGGGGTATACAAATTTTTGTTCTTCCCAGTACGTCATTTTATTTTGCCCAATACAAATGCGCTTTGGCATATACACGTTTAATTCCGTCATCGCCAATTTAAGCTCCGGATCATCCTCATCATCCGACTCCTCATTCTCTGAGCACCCATCAAATGATTTTAAATAATCTTCCAACAGGGAGCTGGTGGTGTGCTTCGTATTGTCACCCTGACTCGTCAGTAACTGGTAGTTTGGTGACGAAAGGGGTTCTTCCTGCGCATCGTCGCCCTGATAAATAAGATAAATATGAATACAAATTAATAAAAATGTTAATTTTAATATAAACAAAAAATACCTTCTTGTTAAAATTACCTATACGTTGGTGTTTTTAAGGTTTTGGCGATTGCTCTTGCTCTGTCAACGACTTCTCCGCGTCTGGTGTCTTTCAAAAAATCCTTAACTGCCAATTGCTGGGAATGTGCGGCACATCTTACTGACCCAATAGAAAAGAATCAAACGTCTGACAACACCTCTTCGTTACCGGATTCCTCTGCATCGTGTCATCGTTTAACAGCTCAACAGCTTTAATCATATTTCGGCAACTATCCGACGTAACCGAATGTATTTGGTTCTTTGAAATTGAAAATTCGCTTAGTATATTTTCAATTTCTCTGCTCAAATTGGCTCCTGTGTGTCTTTCCTCAAGCTCAATAAGTCCCAGTGTCCTTACTTCAATATTCTTATTGTGATAAAACTGGACATTAACACCCAAAATGCCTCTGCTGTGCCGTGGTGCTGTGTCAACTTTCAGCGATACAACTTTGTTTTTCAAAATCGCAATAAGACTTTCTTTTATGACATCGTATTTTTCGCTCACATGCAGCATAAGGTTGCGTGATGTTATGGGGCTCATGTCCGACCCGCCAAAAATTTGCTCCTTCAACTTCTTAAAGGGCACTAAATCCAATATTGCAAAAGGCATCTTCTCTTCGGTTACCAATTGCACGCACGCACCTTGCACTTCATTCACAGTCAAAGCCATCGAAATTTTTTTTTTTTTTATGGTGGCACCTGTTTTTTCTGTTCTTCAATTTTATTTTTATATTGGTCATTATGACACTCTTGCAAGTGTCTTCTTAAATTAGTGAAATATGTTCCTTGAAAAGACCGACTACTTAACTTTCACTTTCTTTTGTTTTCACTTGTGTCAAAGGTGAACAAATTTTGCACTACTAAGTCACACTTACGGCATCGCGATCAACACTCTAATGAATCACTGAACTATGCAGAGATAAGCTCATACCAGACAAGCATGAAGTTTTGACTAATTGTTACTGCAAGCCGAATTTTTTCAAAAGTATTTCAACTTTTGTGCTATGTTGCTCGGTTTAAAAGATATTTAAAAACAATATTTATTTTCAACTTTTAAAATAAAAATTGAAAAATAACTCTTTAGGCGGGTTTACAATGTTAGCTTGAGATTGCTAAATGTTTTGTTCTTGTCTGACACAAATATTTTTCACAGATTGCATTGAGAAAAGCTATTCGTTAATTTAGTTTTAAAAGTGGTCAATAGATGGCTTTTTTTTCGATATTAGTAATGTGTGCTTGAAAGCACTAAAAGCTGTTCGATAATTTTGGTTTAAGAGTTGACAATACTAGATGGCTTTTTTTTCGAAATTAGCAATATGTGTTTGAAAGATCCTAAGTTTTTACCTCTATTTTACTCAATACAGAGGTAAATGATAATAGAATTCACTATTTAATATTTATTTAGTACATATTAAAGAATATATAACAATAAAATCATTTTTGGTAAAAAAAAACAAATCGATAATTTTTGTGCCATTGCACATGTGTTAGCCGAGTTCGAAACAGCTGATCGCATTGATCGAATTGCGCGCAAATGCTCCCGCGCCCAACACCGTCAAGTACTTCTCTGCGGCTGCGCCTCTTCTACTACAGCAGCAGCAGGAAGAACTGCCTGCGTCATTATATATAATATAATGGCTTTGTTTTTATCCATTTTTATTATTTTAATTAAGTTTCTCTAAATTTTGCACACAACGTAAAACAAACATCAGCTGTTCAATGCTCATAGACAGCTGTGAAACAATTTCGAAAAATTCACATGTCTTAGCTGAGTTCAAATCAGCTGATTGCATTTTTCACAGGCTGTTGACGCCGACATTGTAAACTAGCAACGTGAATTTCAAATTTTTAAAAGCCAAGCTGACATTGTAAACCCGGCATTATGATTGGTTTATTTTTGCCATTTTTAGTGCAATAGTGATCACGCTGTGCTGTGCATTTTAAAGGTTAGGTTAGGTTTGACCGGCTGACCCTCCCAGGGGAGTGCCACACATAGACCGCTAAAGGGTCCTTAGTGAGGCCGGTAGTAGGAGATAGTTGGGACTAACTCGATGGACTATCTCGATGTGTAGTCCTGCGGAGTATGTGTGCTTCTGGCAAATGCCAGAAGCTTTTTGAGTTCCAGCTTGCTGGCTTCTTTGAGCGAAGCCAGAAAGGGGACTTGGAGGTAGCGTAGTCTTTGTGCTGCCAGTGCTGGGCAGCTGCACAGGAGGTGCTCTAACGTTTCCTTGACACCTGGATCCTTGCATTTCCTGCAATCGTCGTTGTCCGTTATGCCTAGCTTTTTTGCGTGTACTGCGACCAGGCAGTGGCCTGTCAGGAGACCAACCAGCCTTCGGCAGTCATGCCTTTGTAGCTTTAGCATATATTTCGTTAGTTTTTCGTCGTAGGTTTTGCACATTATTTTTGAGATTTTGCAGTCAGAGGTGTTAGTCCACCTTAGTACTGCTGCGTCCCTTGCTTGTGTTTCCATGTAGGAGTGTAGCGTTCGTAGGGAGATCGGAACTTCCACAGTATCACTGTTGAGTCCCGTTGCACCTTGCTTGGCAAGAGTGTCTGCCATTTCGTTGCCCTCGAAGCCCTGATGGCTTGGAATCCAGTAGATGCGCACTTTTTTAACGGTGCCGAGTGCATCTAGCGTCTCCCAGCTCGACTGGACATTGCGAGAGCTTATGTAGTGGGCTTGCAAGGCTTTGATTGCCGCCTGACTGTCCACGAATATGTTTACCATATCCTGCGTTGTGTTTGTTGTCAGGACTGCTTCTGCAGCTTTCCTTATTGCGAATATCTCCGCTTGGAATATGCTGCAGTGGTCCGGAAGTTTGTATGACAGGCTCATGGGGGGCTCGGCGCAGTACACTGCTGCACCGACACCTTCCCTCATTTTTGAGCCGTCTGTGTATATGTTGATGGCCGTCTGCTCAGCTCCTGAGCGCCAATCATCTTTTCCTAGGAGCGTGGGCGTGAAGTTAAAATTGTTTTTTGGGGTCATATAGTCTGTTTCGACTTGGATCCCTCTTCCAATTGTACTATGCCCGTAGTTGTATATCTTCATATTACCTATCGTGCAAAGACGTTGAGCAGTCTTTTTTGCTGTTAGGCGTGCCTGTATGTCCACGGGGTTGACATTCAGTATGGTCTGTAGTGCTTTAGTTGGTGTGGTCTTCAGCGCCCCTGTGATGCACGTAAGTGCATGTCGCTGAGTTTTTTCCATTCTTTTAAGGTATGTGGACTTCTCTGTGGCTTCCCACCATACCAGTATTCCGTAGAGTAGTATGGGGCGCACAATCGAGATAAGAATCCAATGTGTCAGTCTTGGTGAGAGTCCCCAAGTGCTACCCAACATCTTTTGCGATGTATAGAGTGCATTGGTGGCCTTCTTTACCCTTTCCTCCACATTGAGCTTCCAACTCAACTTGCTATCCATTACTATTCCCAGGTATTTGATACTCTCTTTCGGTATCAGTGCCTTGTCGTTTATTTTTGGTGGAGTCCAGCGAGGTACCTTGTATCTCTTTGTGAAGAGAATGAGGTCCGTCTTGTCCGCGTTGATACTTAGACCGGCTTCCATGGCCCATTCAAGTATCTCTTTGAGTGTGTGGTCCATGACTGAGCTGATAGTCGATGGGCACTTGCCCGTGATAATTATGCTTATGTCGTCCGCATAGGCAGTTATCTTCGGGGCTTTCCGTTTAAATTTCCTTAGTAGTTCGTTTACCACCAGGTTCCACAGTAGGGGTGAGAGCACTCCTCCTTGGGGAGTGCCACACTTGGCTTCCCTGACTGCGGTAGTGGTTCCCCATTCCGCTAGTATTCTCCTGCTGCTCAGTAGGTTCTGAACCCAGGAGTGTACTGCTTCTGTTGGGGTCACAGCTCTTAGGCTGTGCATTATTGCTTCTGTCGACACATTGTTAAATGCGCCTGAGATGTCCAGAAATGCGCCTAGGGCGTATTCTTTGTGGTGTAGTGCTTTCTCTATGGTTGCTACAAGGGAGTGTAGCGCTGTTTCCACCGACTTGCCCTTTGTGTATGCGTGTTGGTTCTGTTCTAGATTCATTTCTGTATTCTCTCTGATGTGGAGATCTATCAGTTTTTCTAGAGTTTTTAGCAGGAACGAAGTCAGGCTAATGGGTCTGTAGTCTTTTGGCAGCACGTGGCTACATTTTCCTGCTTTTGGCAGGAAAATTACCCGCGCTGTCCTCCAGGCCACCGGCACATAGCCATAACTAAGACATCCCCTGAAAATTTCTCTCAGCCATGGAGTGCTCACATGTTTGACCTTCTTCATCATGGCCGGGAAAATCCCGTCTGGACCTGGTGATTTGTAGCTCTCAAAGGAGTCTATTGCCCACATTATCCGTTGTGTTGTTGTGATACCTTCAGGAAACTCCACCCTTGTGGTTGAAGGTATCGTTTGTGTGTTTGTGTTGACTTCAGTGCAGCTAGGGAAATGCGCCTCCAGGAGCACATTTGCCGCATCTTCACTGCTTTCCGTCCATCTACCGTCTTCAGTTTTTAATTGGCTTTGTACTGTCTGTTGGCGAGCTAGCAGCTTCCTTAACCTTGCGGTGTCAGCTGTCTTCTCGATGCCTGAACAGAAGTTTTGCCATGCATGTCGTTTGGCTACTCGTACTTTTTTCTTAAAGTCACGGAGCCGTATTCTGTACTCGGTCCATACTAGCTCTTCTTCCGCTTGTTTTGCGAGTTTGAAGAGTTCTAGTACGTCTTTCCTTATTCCCTTGAGTTCAGGAGTCCACCATGGGGGCTTGTGTCCCTTCTTCTCTTGGGATGGTCTACATGTTTTGTGATAGGCCGCCAGCAGATTTTTGTTGAGTGTCTCCAGGGACTTCTCTAATTTATCTGTGGAGGCTATCATGGGCGGTCTTGGTAGTTTGCTTTCGACCTCTTTAGCGAACTGCTCCCAGTCCGTGTTCCGAGGGTTCCTGTACACTTTCTTTTCCACTGTTCTTTTGAAGTTAACACGGAATTGAATGTACCTGTGGTCCGAGAAGGAGTGTCTACTGAGGACTCTCCAATCTTTAACCGCAGTATTCGTTACCGACGCGAGTGTTATATCTAAGACGTTTGATGAGGTAGGGCCAACATATGTTGGTTCTTCTCCCTCGTTCGCTATCTTAAGATTAGTCTGAAGTATGAAATCAAGCAGTGACTCACCTCTGTCGTTGATGTCCCCGCTTCCCCATACCGTGTGATGAGCGTTGGCGTCTGCTCCGATGGTGAGGGACTGCTTCTTGGAGTCAGCCTCTGTCACCAGTCGGGTGAGCTCTTGAGGGGGCGCATCGGTGTCGTGCGCCATATAGCAGGATGCCATCAAGATTGGCTCATCTCTGCCACCTTCTAGTGCGACCACTGTGAGGTCGTCAGTACTGTAATTAGACAATAAGTAAGCATAGATACCTTTCCTTACTAGGATTGCGGTCCCTGCTCTACTCACTGTTGTCGGGTAGAATATGTTGTAGTTAGGGCTCTTCAGTCCAGAAACCTTGTTTCCCGACGCTATCCAAGGCTCCTGGACTAAGGCGACGTCGGCGGGCCCTGTCTCCAGGGTTATCAGGAGCTCCGCCGAAGCCAGCTTGCTTTTATGCAGGTTGACCTGGATGACCCTCAGCTCCATTGTTGGCTGTAGAGTCTTCCACGGATGGGACTTCCTTCACGGTGATGTGCGCATCCTCATCATCCTCTATCTCTAGACTTTGGGTGGCGCGGGTGACCTCCGCTAGGTCGTTCTCCACCTCGCCCGCCTCCAGCGTGTTCGTGTTCTTGTCGTCCGGGTGGCGCTTTTTGAGTCGCAGGTAGACACTGCCTACTCCCCACGCCATCTTTCCGAACCTTCCGTACAGCAAATCGTCGGCCTCCTTGTTGATCTGGATCACCATTTGCTGACCCTTGTTATCGGGTTTCGCAACGTGGATCACCTTCCAATCAACTGTTGGCACGTCCGGGTTTTGCCATTTAAGGAGTTGCAGCGCCTGATCCGCTGGTACGACCCGCGGGAAAAGTACTTTTGCCTTCGGTAGGGACGGAATACAGGTTCTGTCCACTACCTCGAGCTTGGCACCCTCCCACGGAGCGTCCAGGGCAGCCACGACGCCGGTGACCCACTTCAGGGTGTGGTCATCCTTGCAACTTAGAATTTTGACGCCCGAGAGCCAGCCCGCTCCATCAAACGAGATGGGAAGCGAGTCCGGTTCGCCCATACGCCTCAGAAGCGCATCGAACAGCAGCTCTTCCACCTTCTTCCACTGTTCTGGCTTCATCTTGCCGTTTGGGTCGCTCCGGTCGATGAGCGCGACGACTAGGTGTCGCCTCGCCACATCGCTGGCCGTCGGTTTTGTTAGTGTCGCTGGCTTTTTGCAGGGCCGCTTGCTGGCTGGCACCTCTGCTTTAGCGGTTTCAGCGGAGCGCTGGCGTTTTACGGCCAAGCTCTCCTCCACCTTGTTGGCAAAACTGACGTTCTCAGGCGCCATGTTCTTCCGTTTCTCGAAATGGGCTCTGCCCTCTTCGATCCTTTCGTCGGCCCACTTCTGCTGGCGGATTTCATCTTGAGTGAGATCTCGCTTGCAGTCAGCGAGCCGAGCCCGGATCTTTAGGGCCGCCTTGTATTGTGTCTTGGCCTTCATGCCCTCCTTTGACCTTTTGAGCCCGACCCTACTGGGGGTGCTGGTACTCTTCGGGCCTGGCGGACATGAAGTATCCTCGGCTTCTAAATTGTGTGACCCTCTCTGTGATTCGCCATCCGAGTCTCCATGGACTGCGGAATCGCGCCACATTTTGGGCTTAGTAGTGGCAGTAGCTATACAACCGTCCTGGCCTGCTCCAACCAGTACGGAGGGTGGGTTGCTGGCGACACGCAGAGAGGATTTCTCCCCCCCGTGCCCGCCGGTGGTAGCACCCTTTTCCACCGACGTTTGGGTTGACATCCCAACCCGAGTTGCGTCCTTACTCTTCTCCATCTTGATTTTTGTGTCTGGGGAGTCTACCCATAGCATTTTAACCTTACTGCCAAGGACCTCGAACCATGGTTTGCTCTGCACCCTCTCAGTACCGAAGCCTTTGAGTGGTGTAGAGCTCGCCTTAGCTAGACACAGTACTACCTCTTCACATACGCGTGGATCCGCAGTACCTTTGTTTGTTTTGGGACAGAGCGGCGTCCGCTTCAGTTAGCCCCTCGCCCTCGCAGCGCCGAAGCCTTTGAGTGGTTTGGGGTTCACTTTGGCCAGACGACGCCCTGTCCCTCCGCAAGGCAAATAGCACCAAGTACCCCTCGTTTGTTTCGAGGTAGTACGATGCCCATTGCCCAGCCGGCACCCTCGTGGAGGGTTCAGTTGAGGATTTTTGCCAGCCTGCATTTTAAAATTTTTATTAAAAATCTAAAAACAATTAAATCTAAACAAATAAATATAAAAACAATTAAAAACAAGTGTATAAAAATACAACGTGTACCGCACTAAATTTCCTCTGAAGCCCGAGAAGCACCTTAAACAAGAGATTACTATGTAAAACACCCCCATCGGTCGGTGATGTTATTAGACATTTTTGTTCTCTGCTTAGGCTGTTTACTTCATTTATATTATTGTCAATTTTTTTTTTTATTTTTAACTTTTAAGTTAACTCTAGATTTGTTAACAATTTTGAATAAATAAATAAGTAAAAATAATAATATCTTTTAATTCTCATTGCGTTTACTAATACATTCTTATTGCGTTTTCCTATAAATTTTAGATCAACGCTGTAAGATCCATAATACAGCCGCTTGGGTTAAAAAAGGGGCTGCAATGTGCAACGGCGGACAAAGTTATATAACAACATTTCTGGCACCCAGAAAAAAAGTCATTAAAAGTGCAATTTTTACAATGTGCTATTAGGTAATAATTTATAGACCCATTGAATGTATACTTACTTATTTAAAAAAAAAAAAAATAAATTTATATCTTTCAGCTTCAATACAAGAGGAGTACAAACCTCCAGAAGAAGAGCTGAGGCCCACTTCTTTTTATAAAAATAAATGCGCTGTCAAAAAAAATTGCCTACTTCACCAGAGGTGTAAACATGTTTAAAATATTTAATCGTTAGAAAAGATATGTTTTGTTAATAAAAAAAAGTTGTTGAAATGAATAAGAATTTTTTTTTACCAATAGTCTTATTTTTTTTAGCCCAAAAAAAATAGCGCACAACTTATTATTTTGAGTCAAAATTAAAATTATTTGCAATACTGTTTTTTTGTTAGTTAAGTACTCAATTTGCAACTAGTTCTAATTTTGACAGAAAGTAGTCAGTTGGCAACTAGTTCTAGTTTTGTCCCAATAGAACTAGTTCAGAACTAGTTCAAGGTAATGCTAAGAACTAGTTGCCCTCCCATGTAAAAGTAAACAGTTGTTAGCATTGAAAAGCAATCGAGCGAGAACCAGTCATTTCCACTTTGCAACTAGTTCTAGACTAGTTCTGAACTAATTGCCAATACTGGCGGGACTGCAGCGTCAATTCGACTGCAAATTAAATTAAAATGAATATTTAACAAGCAAATTCAATCAAAGCACACGTAAATACATTTAACGTACACTTGCGATCACTGTTAGAGTTGTTTACCAGAATAAACCGAATTAAACACAGTAAACAAACACAAGAAAACAATAAATTATTGAGAGCACTCAAAAACACAACCGTCACCAACGAAAGACAATGACAATTGTTTATTTTACCTATTTTTAAACCGCAGTCAGTTACGCCCGACTGCAACGTTTCCATTTGTTAATTTTGCAGCTGTATGAACTTTGTGTAATCAGAGATGCTTCCTGTATCATACATTTGGAGAACTTTATTATACTTGTTTTATCCATTTTTAAGAGGAGCAGGGTATAAAAACCGTCAGATTTTGTTTTTTTTTTTACAAAATGTTGCACACATTTCCATACATTATTCATCAAATTTGCGAGAACCAACAATTAAATTGAATTTTGTGCAATGGTAGCGGTGGAGCTAACGTTAATGGCGATAATTGTAGTATGGGGCAACATGTCTGAACCACTACTAAAGCCTTTTATTATGACCAAAGTGCGCCATTGGTAGTGTCCATGTTCGCTGGCCTTCCGGTAAGCTGACGACTGCTTAAAAATGTTCTGGTAAATTTTGCATTGGTCATTAAATGTAATGAGCATGGTAAAAAATGCCACAATGCAAGCATGCGGCGTGTGCCACGAAAATCGAAAGGTACATATTCTGAGATAAAAGTCAAAAAAGTGCTTTGGGCGTTGGGGCCAACGTTTATGTAATTATATTAAGTTTTCAATTTTATGGCTTAATAATGTGGTGGTCAGCGGGCTCAAGAGCAGCAGTACTAGTAGCTTCAACATTTTTGGCCCACAAGCGTTAAAGCTGCGCAGATTCGCTTCAAAACAAATTGATCGCGATTAAGTCAACAACACGGCGCTAAACATGGACCGAAAACCTATTCAAGTTGAATGAACTTGATACACGGACATGATAAATAAAAAGTGATGAGCTGAAAATGTGTAAACATTATAGTTTTCGCATCTGCTTTGCTTTGCCAGTGCATTTCATTATAATCAAATTCTGATAGAACTAACGTAAATCGGCATAGGTGACACCTGTCTCGAAAATGTTCACTTCAACATATCAATTACACAAGATTATTGCATTGTCAGCGCTAGTGTCAACAGTGGTTGATTTGATTTAATGATTCGTAACTTTACAACTGGTAACAACATAATCTATTTTGAAACTGTTTCTAAGACCACATGCATTTAGGGATGACATCGCATTCTAATAATGCCAATCTGTACGTATCAGGACACCTCCAAAACTTATCCAAGCGTAAACCCTGTATCAAGTATGAAACAAATAAATGAAATCGAGTCTAGGGGTGAAATTCCATTTCTACTGCGGCTGCGGCCTACTCGATCTATTGTTTTCCTTGTCGTTATCACCGCAGCATGTTGCGCGTGTGTATTTCAGCTTTTGTTTTGATGGGATTCTGATTATGTTTGTAGGGCAATAAATTTATAAATTTCAAAATGTTGTATATTCTTTTGTGTGCAGTGTCTTTAAAACGGGTAATATATTGCATGAACAATAGCAGAATTGACCAGGAGGAGATATATAAAAATTTTTCGGGGCTCGGCGCGACGTGCATTCAAAAAGGTCATCTGTAAACGCTTCGAGCATAGCGCTTCTTGTAAATTTGCAAGAGCTCTCAATGAAGTTAAGTGAAATATTGGGGACGCAGGACTTACCTAAAGCCTTTTTGCACATGCAACCAAAGGCTCTCCTCCCAATTCCCAAACTTGAACAGATCGCCGAGCTGATTGCACACCTAGCAATTGATCAACATCAGCCCTGAATACAATCTGCTTTATTATCTTTATACAAGAACTTAACGCAAGTTCAGGGAAACACGATGTAGGGGCAAGTGCAATTTACGAGATCAGCAGCTGCGCAAGATAACAGTGTGTGTCAAAATTGTGAGCAAGTGATCAAGAAAATCGACAAAAAACAGAAGTGATTTTTCGCAAAAGAGAATTTAAGTTCTCTGTCAGCGAACTTGTTTTTAGCATGATGCGATAACTTACGATTTTTTTTCTTTCACATTCTTAAAGTGTCTGCAAATGTGTTAAGACTATCACAAGCTACAAAAATGCAGTAGTTGAATAGCGTGTAACGCTGACTTTATTTTGAGTTTTATGTTGAAAATCTTTAGGAAATTTTCATAGCACCTTAGAATTTCAATAATAATAACTTGTTATTTTACTAATTTTGGAAACTTAATTAGTATAACAGAAGTCAGCTAAATAGCTCACACATTCATTGATGCATGGAAATTTAAATATTTTATTGTATTAAGCTTGATCATCAGATGGTTAAAACGATGTGTGCAAGGTTTTGCTGCAAGCAATAAATCAAGAACAAGTACCATCGCAGTCTTAGACAACTTTAGCTTTTCAATTAGTCTAGCTACTGTATTTGACTCTGTTTCTTTCTTTATTTTAAGAGGCTAACGAATTGATGCCAGAGGAAAACGAGACTGCTGTCCATATAGTTTTGCACTTAAAAGAGGCGTGGTTTTAGCTCGTAAAAATATTGCACCAAGCCTAAGACACAAATGGACAATGATATTTTTTTTTTACTTAAACGGGAGGGCAAAGTTTTACGATTATTTTAACACTTTAAGCGAATCTGCATCAGTAAGGCATCTGACTGCCTAGACAAGCGTTAAATTAAATTTGTTTCTTTGATGCACTTAACGAGAAACAAATTCATTTCAACTTTTAAAATGCAATTATGGAATCAGCTATAGAAATTCACAGAAATATTATACTGTCAAGCAACAGTCGCATTAGGTACCTGCTCAGTGCAATCTGTTTACATGGTGCTTGCGGAACACTTTGCCGATTTGGCGCAAATTTTTTCGTCAGTTGTTCGATGCCAAGAGAAGGTTTTTACGAACGAAAACCTTTGTAATCAAACAGGCTCTTAAATTTGGGCACCAATCTAGCAATCCTTATGTCGACTTAAAATCTAAAATTTTATTATGTTTTGTTTATTCATAGAGTAAATATCAGGAAGCACCACAGCCATCGGGGTCCACTAGCTTATAATAAATCATCTTCTTAGTTTAGCACGTATATTTCAATGTTGTACTCTGATACTAAAGGTAAAGAGTATAATGATTTTGTGCAATGTTTGACCGTCCGGATGCACAAAACTTTTTTCGACATCCTTAAAGCTAGAGTATAAATCTTGGAATAAACCAAATACTGCAGAATGACATACATATATTTTAAAAATGACAAAAGATTTATGTTCCTTACGTCCTGCATTCAATTTGACGAAAAATCTATACGCTTGCAATTAGTTGGAGACATTTGCTCCAACTTCAAAATCAATCACCACTAGTTCCTGAAAACGTATTCCACTTTTAGCATAATGCCTTGCTGTTATAAAAAATGCATTCTATAAATGACAGTAGTTTTTATTTACTTAATTTACACATTCCTTTATTTATGTTTTGTACACAAGCCAAACGCAAGACAGCTGTGAAATCTTAATTTTTAATTAACGTACTAAAGACTGCGACCAGATATTGATTTATTCGAATATTATAAACTAAAAAACATACTTTTGCGGGGCTTTGATGCCAACTATCTCACTATTCTCTGTGTGAAAATAGCCGGAGCTAGGGGCAGGACTTGCCATTACTAATTTTGATGCAGATCAAATTTGTCTAGTTTATGTTTTATATTTTTGCACACCGAGGTACATCGACTTGTAAGTGATATCTTAGCCTTGACGGTTTCATAAAACAAAAAAACTTTGGGCGTGTGTGTACACAAAAAATACTTTCGAGTTTAATTTTTTTTTAGATAAATTAAATAATCATCATAGCATCTTTAAATATACTTGTTTTTAAGCAAGTCCTTCCTTAATACTTCTCAATTTATATATAATTATGTCAAAAATTTAATTTATTGACACAGGCCCTAAGCACACGAATAGTTTGTCAAAGTAAGAATCCACTCACCTGTGTCGCTGCCGACCATTTTGTGTGTTTTTATTTGAGTATTTTGTTTTGTCCTTTCAAGTGAGAAAATATTTCAATGCCGCGTGCTGGAATAGAATTTTGTAATTGTTTTTTATTTATTATCTAGATTTGATGACACAGATGACCAACTAAGACAGGTGACGCCTGCAAAATTTTGGGAACATTACGTTTTTATTAATTGGGTTTTTTGAAGTGGTCCAAATGAAGAAGGTGCGACAGACATAGTCAAGGTATCATTGTCAGCTTTATATACTCTGATACCGAACGTTAAGAGTATATTCGGTTTGTACATTATCCGTCATTCTCTCTGTCCGAATGAACGCGCAATTTTTAGAGATCAATAACTACTTACATGTCTGCTTCAAACAAGGTGTCAATATGGCTAGCTGTCACTAAATTTTTTGAGAAGATAGCTGATAGCTTCCCTCAAAGATCTGAATAAATAGATTGGATACCACGCCCACCACTGCTGCCTCCAGCCCCTCGACACTTAAACACTGGAATGCATTTATCTTTCACAGTTTTTGAGTTAGAGTCACCCAATTTGGTAAGAAGATAGCTGGTGACACTCCACAAAAATCTATTTCAAAATTTGTGATGTCGAGCCGAGCTACACCACACTCCCCACAGTCTCTTTAAAAACTTAAATGCGTGTATTTTAACAGTTTTTACGCCAAAGTCACCAAATTAGGTAAGAAGATAGGAAGATAAGAACGTCTCCCAAGGAATTAGATGCCACGCCCACCCATACCGCTCCCAGCCACACTCCTTTTCAAAAAGTGTGATGCGAATATTTTCCACAGGTTTTCACCAAATTTTATAGCTGGTGACATTCCAAAAAGATCACAACAATTTTCTTTAAATATTGTTTCTGAATCTGTCGAGTCACCAAATTTAGTGACACTGTAGCTAAAGTTTTGCATAAAACTATCTTTTGGCGCAGCGTACACCCCTGCAGCTCCCGTACTCCCAGCTTGCAAGCAGACCTCTTAACACCCAATTTTATACTGGTATCAGAGTATTCCGCTGTCGGTTGCGTCCGACTGCAACGTATGTAGTTATTTGTTACTTTTTATGACAGTTAAAAATCGCGTGTAGGAGGCTAAAAACAATAAAACAGCTATTCTGTTACACGCGCATCTCCTGAAATATAACGTTGTACTTCAGCTTATCTTATCGTTTGTCGGCAACTGTAACCAGGATTGCCTAATTGTCTCTGTGTCAGTTTGTACTGTCTGCCCACTGCTATTTCTGCCAAAGTGTTGCTGTTGGTTTGAACGCGTGTCTTAGTCCCTTGCGCAAGGTGCAGTTGAGAACCTGCTGCAATTTATTTGGCAGTCCAAATGATGCATTCATAAAGAACGTCGCGTGGAAACGTCATCTACGAAAGAGAGGCAAACTGATGTTTATGATTTCAGGCACATGCGTAACCTACGCCAATTTGGCCCGCACAAATTTCGTCGTCGTTTTTGGGTTTGTTTCAACCAAAAAGGCTGTGTTATGCATCTGCTGATTGCAGGGTTCAACACACAGCGCAAAGACAAACCCGAACCCCAAATTAGACCGCCCCTGTTATTAGAAAATGTGCTGTTTTATTTCTGACCGTTCTTATGCCTTTAAATGACAGTTGGAAAAAAAGAATAAGATAAAATTAACTAATTTGGTCAGACGCTTAAGGCACCCACGCAATAAATACCAAATTTTTGCGCGCAACTTCGCAAGTTGATGAACCATGTAGACAGTAGCAGCAACGGCATGTAATGATCCTTATTAATGAGCATGAAATCTGCCTTGCAGTCATTTCGGTAGACTAAAGGTCTTCGAAAGATTGCCAAACTTGAAATACTAACCAAAATTTAATGATTGGGGACTCGAAGGTAGTGTCTTTGATCGTATTTAATATAATTAAAGTATCGTTGGCTGCAAAAAAAAAAAAAAGGAAAAAATATTCTCTCAAATATGCACAAAAACGAGTTATGTCTACATCGAATATATTTATGCTCGATACCGAAGGTGAAGAGTATATTGGTCTTGTGAAATGTACGTCATGGTGTCTCTCCATCTGACCGTCCGTCTGTCTGTCTGTACGTCCCATACCGCTTTCATCCCCCGCCTTTTAAAAAACTGTATCGCGTATATCTTACACAGTTGTGAGCTAGAGTCACCAAATTTGGTAGGAAGATATCTGTTGACGACCCCCAAAGATCGGCATCAAACATTTGGAAGCGACACTTACCCCTGCCACCTGGCATTAAAAACTTGTAATCCCCATATCTTTCAGAGTTTTTAATCCATAGTCAAAAAATTTGCAGACTTTAGTAGGAAGATTGCTGGCCACCGAAGATCCGCATCAAAACTATGGATGCCACGCCCACTCATACCGCCTCAAGCCTCCCCCACCTTTTAAAACCTGGTATGCGTATATCACTTTGAGCTATAGTCACACAATAAATAAAGCTGGTCACCATTAGGGATATAGCGCAAAACCAATATACTTTTTACCTTCTGTACGAGAGCATAACAAGTGTGAAAGCCCAAAAAAGCTCGATAAGGAGATAACATAATCCCTAGACTTTTTGCTTTCACACGTGTGTGTGTGTGTGTGTGTGTAAACGCTTACACAGAAAATGCCTGCGCTGTTGCATGATTGACTGAACTTTAATATTTAATTTTTAATATATCCGTTGTTTCTTAAGTCATCTGAAATTTAATTTTTTTTGAACAGGATCATACCTTAAGACGCATCCATAACTTTGATGCAGATCTTTGGGAGTCATTTCCAGCTTATCTTCCTACCAAATTTGGTGACTCTAGCTTCACGCATTCCCGTTTTTAGCGAATCGTTGGGGAGGTTGGAGGCGGCTAGGGCGGTATGGGTGGGCGTTGCATCCAAAGTTTTGATGCAGTTTTTTGGGGTCATCATCACATTGGCACCAAATTTGTTGGCTTTAGCTCAAAAACTGAGGAAGATATAGTCGTTTCTGTTTTCAAACTGCGGGGGGGCTGGGAGCGGAATGGGTGGGCGCAGAACCAAAATTTTTAATTTATTTTTAATTTTTAATGAAATGAAAATTCGGGGATGCCAGTAGCTATCTTCCTACCAAATTTGGTAACTCTAACTGTAAGGGTGTGCGAAATAGGTGGACTTATCGATTTGGAGCTATCGAATTTATCGATTTGCCAGCCCCCCAGTTATCGTAGAACCCCAATCTTAGAACTTGATCTGTCCCGGCCATAGATAAAAACTTTGCAAAGTTTCAAGTCTCTAGCTTGAAGGGTGTGGAAAAAAGTTGCGAACATACAGACAGACGGACAGACGGACAGACGCACAGACGGACGGACGGACAGACGGACAGACACCATGACGGATATTGCACAAACCCAATATACTCTTTAACTTCGGTATCGAATATAAACACCAGAAAATGCCTTCAAAGAGAGTTGAAAGGATTAATATATAAAATTTTTACACAAATTAAACCTGATGTAATAAAAAGTTCTGCATAAGTTACTTTGTCAGTCGTAGAGTGAGCGATTTGTTTCTGCACATGCAACTTCGTCGTTTGCTTACACATGTCTATTTTTACAGTGAGCATATTTGATATCTGTACTCACATGTATGTATATTTATATATGTATTAGCTTTATATCCTTTAAGCATAAGGTGGTGATTACAAGTGGATTTAATTTCAATTACAAAATAAGTTAATGTAATTTCGAAGATTGACAACACGACAAGCAATGCGATAAAACTAATTCCAGTCTATTGGAAGAAGTTAAGCCGATTTGATACCCTCTTATTTCAGAATGTCTGTCCTACGCTCAACTGGCTTCCACTTCCGGCTGCTCGTTTTTTGTGCATTGAGTGAGTGGATTATAAATTGAACTTCCCACACAGATTTGTGTGACGAGCTTAATTGGGGCGTGTTTTGGGTTGAGTTTGGGTAATTGTAGCCACTTGAAAAGCTCTACGAGATGTCTGCGTACCATACAGACATTAGAGCAAGCAAAATGGGTGCTGGGTGGGTTTTTAGCAACAAACTCGTGTGTTGGGCGTCGCTTCCATTCACATGGCTGGCACGCTTGATCTTATTACTATTCGCTTGGTTGAATGAGAAAGGAAAATCCAGCTGCTACTGGTTGTTAGTGCTAGAAACAAGAACCTGTGACAAAGGCTATTGTGTGACCCACTCGACTTGGGCCTTGTGCTCTTTTGACAGTTTTATCTCTTCCTTGCAGAAGTTTCAGTGACGGAGTAGCATTCAGCAATTTTTATGTTTCATATCTAAAAGTATGTGTTGCCCAGTTTGCATTATGCTTATGCTTTGTAGCTATGGGCCTCCTTTAATTGGATAAAATTTAATTTAATGTTATGGCTCTGGTGTCTGTCCGTCCGTCTGTATGAACGCAACTTTTTTCCACACCCTTCAAGCTAGAGACTTGAAACTTTGCAAATGTCTTTAAAAGTGTCACGATTGGCGTTCTACGATAACTGGGGGTCTAGCAAATCGATAAATTCGATAACTCAAAATCTATATCTACCTATTTTTACCACCCTTACAGTTAGAGTTACCAAATTTGGTAAGAAGATAGCAACTAAAAACCCCCATAAAACTGCATCAATAATTTTGGAGCCACGCCCACCCATACCAACCTTTTACAAACTTTGAGCTAGAGTCACCAAATTTGGAAGGAAGATAGCAATTGGCATTCAACAAAGATCTGCATCAAAAATTTGGATGCCACACCCACACATAACGCCCCCAGCCCCCCTTCCCCCTCCTTCAACAAACTTTGAGCTAGTGTCACCAAATTTGGCAAGAAAATAGCTGGTGGCATCCCCATATGCATCAGACAATCTTTGATGCAGCGTACACCCCTGCCGCTTCCGTACCCCTTTGCAATCAGGCCTCTTTTTACCGGTTGAAATACTGGTATCGAGTATATCGCAGTCGGTTGCGTCCGACTGCAACGTTTCCACTTGTTAAGCCCTGAATTAATGAAATGGGTAAAAAAGGGTATAATGGTTTTGTGCAAATTTTTGTAACAGACTGGAAAAGCAAAAAAGAAAATAACTCATAGGCAAAACAATTTTGCTTCACACAACAACAAAAATTTGAACAATTAAAATTTTGTTCAAAATATAAAACAATAATGAACATCTGTAAAAATTTTATCGAAATCGGTTGAGAAACACCGGGGATATCGAGAGTTAAAGTTTAGTCAAGCATTTAGTAGCGCAGTATTGCATGCATTTTCTATATATGCATGCATATGTATATAGACATACATCATACAAACAAAGACTGCACGCGTATTGTCTAGGGTTCAGGGTATCTCCTAGTCGACTTTCTTGACTAGAGCTTTTTAACTTGTTTCTTATCATAGATAAAAATAATATCTTGTATATGTTATACATGGAACTTCCTTCAGAAAATATAGACATAGTAATCAGCAGCTCTTAATCCGTTGAGAATCACTAGATAGACTAGATTTCGAAGATTGCAATGTGGCTATGCATGTAAGCATTAGTGCATTTATAAGCGTTCGTGTACAGTATGTACAGAAAATTGTTAATTCTAGGGAAGTCAATCTCTAGACTTGTTTTTTATGCCAAAATGAAATTTTATCTTTTGCTTTCAGCTTTTGCCCATTAACAATTTATTGTCAATTGAAATACGGGCCGACAATTGTAGTATTCAATTAACGCTTTCGCGTTTCTTAATGCCGCCCAAAACGCAATTTACTCACTCCATAACAAAACTCCTTAAAAGCGAAGCGGTTGTGGCACAGTCGTGTCACGACGCGTCGTTTCGCTCGGGGTAACAGCTACGACAAACACAACCACCTCTACGTACACATATGGACACAGTTACGCGTGCTGCATTGGCGCTGCTGATTGGCCGGAGCACGACTGTAACGGCTACGGATACTATAACGCTTCGAGATCAAGGTACGATGGCATATGTTTGAACTTTTTGTTTGAAATTATTTTAAATTTCAATTGTTTATTTTAATAGGTGAAATATGTTATTACATAAATGATAAGTATATATTTTAGAAATATTTTTAAAAACTAGAATCACCTGTTGTTATATTAATTACTTCCATTGTACCCGTCGTGTCAGCGCTAGATGTAAGCAATTCCACAGTGCGTTGTGTACAACCTTATAGCGCATCAATTGTGGTGCAACCACGGTTTTGCCCAATCAGAAGAGAGTCGATGCCACCGCAACACATGCGCATTATCCAGCGACTGGTGATTGGCCAACAGATCGCTTTACCTGGGCTGTCGCTGCTGCTGCGTTTTGTTTGTTTGTGTCACTTCTGCGGTTGTTGTTTGCTGTTGTCGTGAAACCGGTTATACCATATAAACGATTCAACCGCCCTGTGGCCGTTGAGAGGCCGTGAACATTTGTTAGTGTATGTGTTCTTCATGACTGAATGGAATACGGCAGGGCTTTGGACACGAAAAGAACAGAGCAGTATCTTGATGCTTTGAGTGTTGCCAGCGCGAATCGCAAGCATTAGTTGAAATAGTGTCGGTCGAGTGGCAGGCTGTGCGTCATCGCGATCGAAAGTCAAGACCCTTGTCATTTACTTAACATAAAATTCCTTACAATGTAAGTGGTCGTAGAAATTGTGTGCGGCACTTATAACTAAATTTGGTGCAAGTGAATTATTGAAGTTATTGTGTTTGTTTATACTAAAAAATCTAAATATGTATATATATATATGTTGGTGATATTTGTATAGTAAAAGAAAATTATATATGACGAAAAATAGTTTTCAGCTGCTAAAATAAAATCAACATAAATACACCTATGTATCAATTCTACTCTGCGTATAATTAAAAATTATGACACATACTAGTCGGTTTATAAGAGATTCGTTAAAGCTTGAATAAAATATACCCAATAACCGTAATTGTTGTAATAATTGCAATTGTCAATATAAATTGGCAAAATATATACGCCACTAAATGAAATAGCTTAGTTAAGGTTTTGGTTAATTTAAGGTATTTTTCAAGAACGGCGAACTATGTTAAAATTATTTTTAAAAATAATAATTATTCGCGTAAATGTAAATTTAGTTTCCGCCGGAATCAATCAATTTTTTAATGAGGACGCAACTTTTCCCACGAAGCAAACAACAAAATTCAAAAATCATATGCAAATTAATTTCATGTCTTCTGCCATTATAGCCAATTGATTTTTAAAGCTTTCTGCCATACAAGCCACTCAACAACTTATTTGACTTGATTAAACGTGGCCAACGGACCAAATTGCTATTTATCGTTATATATTTTTGACAGTTCTTGGTTCTAGGGAAACAGAGAAGCAAAGTGTAATACACTTAGCAATGGTATTTATATGTTTTCTAATACACTAACAAATAGTAAGTGCTTTGTTAGAAGAAATTTTCTACAATTCGAAATTTCGCGGTGTACTGATAAGCAAATTCATGGTAAATCCAACTATTTCGTATTTTCGTATTCATTTTTATATAGCCGACGTATTAATATTAATGCACAAAAACATTAGATTCAAATGTTAGTCATACTGAAATTTAATATGAAATTTCTTATTTTAACATCTTGGGAACATTAAATCTAAGTATGACGTAATTTTTTATTCACCCGCTTTTATTATTATAATTACAATGAAAATTAATAAAATCAAACTCATTGAATACGAATTATCATATCCTTCGACGGGATTCCACCTTTAGGTCTCTTGTTTACTAAGCGGAGGAATATTTCGTATACAGTTAGCTTAAATGAAAAGCATCGGGACGGAAGTAAGATGTCTGCTCTTTAACTTGAATACGGATCATTCTTATTCTTAAAATGAAGAGCTTTAGAATCAACTGTGGTGGTATTTAATGGAACATTTTATTATATATATATTAGTTTCTTAATATGCGTATATAGTTAAATTAAATATTTTTAACATTAAATTTAAAATGGTATTTAAAGTGCACGCAGTTTGTTTTAAAGTGCACTCACTTTGAGTAAAATATTATTCATGTTCAAATTGGTGGTTGACTATGTTTTTATTTGAATCAACATTATTTATTGTTAAATTTACTAAATTTCATAGTTAAAACCAGCATTGTAAAACAAACTATTTTCAGAATTAATTCTTTTGTATAATTTGAGTATCTTTTCTTGCACCGTGTTTTATTTTTTTCTGTTTACTATCCATCTCACAAAACAAACACAGTTAGTAAGAAGTCTGCACATAAATGGCTAAGACGCACAGTGGCGCCCGTAGAACAAGTGAGGTAGCAAAAATCAAAAATGCATGTGCCTAAAAAAATATTAAATGAACCTACTTTATAAGATTAATAATATATAATATAACCAGTTTTTTAGTTTAGAAGATATAGCCCTTCAAAGTTGTCTGATTTTTTGTTTTACATATAAATCACAATTTTAAGGTAATTTGGTCGGCTTTGAGATACAATATCTCAAAAACTAGGGTACGGATCGCCATTATTTTCTAATTATTCTTCTTCTTCTATTATCTATTTATTAAAAAAAGAACAAAAAAAAGTTGTACTGTTTGTTTTGCGTTTGGCCAGGTAAATCGATATTTACCAACAATCCATTTTTCACTATTTCTCAACTTTGATGGAAAATAAAAAAAAAACTATCAGCCAACACATCTTCCAAATTTTCATAATAAGTTCTGTTATTATTCCCTTATCTAATGCAGAAAGTCATCTGTCCGTTGTTGCCTCCATTTTTTAGAGTTAAAAATGCAACAAAAAAAAGTCAAATGGCGAAACTGTGAGACGGTAGAGGATGGCGGTGACGCAATTTTAAATAGTTTAGCGTACATACAATTTTTTGTATTGAGAATTGTAAACATAATATAGAAATGGGTTTTTTCTGGCAAAACTGTGTCACCCAGGGAGTCTGTCTTAACTGAATGTTAGTTGGTTAAAATAATTAGATGATGAATGGTTGTTGTTAAAAATAAATTATAACAAGTGAATACGTTGAAGTCGGGTGCAACCGACTGTGAAATACTCTGATACTGGGGTATGGTATCAGGTGGTAAATAGTTAGTTTGCAAGGGTTATATGGCTACGAGATCTGTGTGCGTGTCCTTTAAACATTTTTTAATGCTTTTCGAGGAGATTTTTTTCACGAGATATCTTCCCACCAAATTTCGCTGAGGATAATATTTCCGTTTTAAAAAGGCGAAGAAGCTTGGGTGAGCGTGGCTTGCTTATTTTAATGGAGCTCTTTCTAAAATGTCATCAGCTGCCATCAACCAAATTTTGCGATTGTAGCTCATAAAACAGATATATTCATTTACTGGGCAAACACATACGGACGTTGCAAAAAAGCAATATACTCTTTACTTTCGGTATTAGAGTATAACAACTTAATAATGTTCCTTTAAAGAGCAACGCTGCTTTCCACACTCCCAAACGTTGGGTATTTACCAGCTATAAGTAACCGAAATGTCAAATCTTAAAGACTTAAGGCAATTAAATCTAATATGATTTTCATAATAACATGACCAAGCCAAAGTGCAACGGCTATGGAGCTAAGGGGTAGCTTGACTTTTTGGATTTTAACGGTTCTTCGGCGCGCGTTTTCATGCCTGTGACAGACTGGCGACAGGTTATCCACGGAGTACTACGTTTAGACTGGCAGACCATAATGACGGGAAGCGGAAACCGCTGTGGGGGTGACCTGCTGTCGTCAAGGCTCACATTTGTATACTTTGGTATGTTTTTAACCAAATGAGCAATTGGCCAACATTTTTTTAATTGTTGGCCATTTGCATATTTCTAAGTCCTTACCTAGCAAGCTAAACATGCAATGTGAATTAGGTAGTCACAGAGCTCTGTTAAAAGCCTAGTTCCAGCTGAGCCAAGATAAGCAGCTATTTTGAGATACACATGTTCATACAAACGACAAAAATAAAAGAGCTAGATATTTAGACAGCACAACGCGTATTAAAGCCACAGAACGCCAACTAAGTTAAAAAACTATAGCATAAAATACTAACACCATTGGCTACCTTTCTAGTTGTATGAAATAATTAAGTTTTATGTATTTTCCTTACTAGGTTTTAACCGATCCGATTTCCGGTTGATGAGCAAGTGCAGAGATTTCGTAGAAGCCGTAAAAAATCAATCTGCCCAGCTTCCAACTCTGCCGGGACGAAAGAGCGTCAGCATCACAACAAAAAGAAACATTCATCAACTTCGTCAGACCAGCAGCCGCAGCAACGCTTCGTCGAGCGGTTTTATGACGTTCTAGCTTTAACTTTGATTAGAATTCGACGATTAGGCAATACTTAAACCAAATACTTAAGGCCATAACCGCACTCACAGAGCTTAAGATACGTTATTCACATTTAAAGGTTGTCAAAACCGATAAGGTTAATTGGAACTTCAACCATGCCACATACAGGTGAGTCTTGAAATTTTTGAATTTCATTGTGAACGACTAATGCGATCATTCTAAATGAAAAAAAACTTGTGTCAAAAGAGAACTTTAAATACTTACATATTTTCTTCATGATTATCGAAACACAACAACATACACAACTCTTTTGCGCTTAATAAAAGAGACAGCAAGCATAAATTCGCACTTTATTAAATTCAAAAGTATCAGAACAGCTGAGTACTGCGACAAAACGTTGCAGACGTGTTTTGATTATTTGTGTAATTATAAATAGTTTAATTAATTAATGAATGAATGATGGGTCAAAGGATAGATTATTGAAAATGGGTTAAAAGGCTTTACAGCATTCAAATACATCTTAAGAAAGATGGAAGCATTTTAGACCCCATTACATTCAAAAAGCTCAAGAGCATAAACGTAGAACAAGAAGGAAAAAGCTGTAGTGTATCCGAACCGAAAAAATCAAGCTGATTGGTTCAGCTTGGGAGAGCTATACCATAGTTAATAGCTATTAATATCGTGTAATATTTAATGCAAAATGTGATTTTTGTGGACCACCTCCGAAATCTTGACTATCGTAGTTCGATTGATTAAAAAGAAAATTGAATACTATAACCTTTTAAGGGTTTGTTCAATGTCCTTCATGGTGTGCGTCCGTCTGTATGCACGCAACTTTTTTCGATACTCTTCAAGCTAGAGACTTGAAACTTTGCAAATATCTATTTCCATTGTCGGGACGGATAAAGTGTCATGATTGGGGTTTAGCGATTACTGGGAGCTGCCAAATTGATAAATTTTATAGGTCAAAATCGATAAATCCTTATATTTCCCACACCCTGACAGTTAAGCCCGCTTCACACGACCGCATTTTCTGTAGCTTTTTTTTTAAAAAAAGCCAGCGCTCTCAAGTGAACTCACAAAATGTTTAGGTCTGGCCAAAAACCGACGAAAAATGAGAAAAATAGAACGTGTTCTATTTCAGCACTTTTTTGCGTCGGTCAAATTTTTGCCACTAACATGTTTACGTAAAAAAGGCGTTTTTGGTGTTTTTTAGTAATTGTTGGCAAACAAGTGGAAACGTTGCAGTCGGACGCAACCGACTGCGATATACTCGATACCAGTATTAAAACCGGTAAAAAGAGGCCTGATTGCAAAGGGGTACGGATGCAGCCGGGGTGTACGCTGCATCAAAGATTGTCTGATACAGATGGGGATACCACCAGCTATCTTCCTGCTAAATTTGGTGACTCTAACTCAAAGTTTGTTAAGGGAAGGGGAAGGAGGCTGCGGGCGTTTTTGGTGGGCGTGGTATCCAAATTTTTGATGCAGATCTTTGTGGAATGCCAATTGCAATATTCCTACCAAATTTGGTGACTCTAGATCAAAGTTTTTAAAAGTTGGGGAAGGGGGGCTTGGGGTAGGCGTGGCGCCAAGATATCTTTGGGGGTCACTACCAGTTATCTTCCTACCAAGTTTGGAGACTCTAGCTCAAACACTATGAAAGATACACGCATTCCCGCTTTTAACGAAAAGTTGTGGCGGCTGAGGTGGGCAAGGGCGGTATGGGTGGGTGCGGCATCCAAACTTTTGATGCAATTTTTTGGGGATGCCAGTAGCTATCTTCCTACCAATTTTGGTAGCTCTAACTGTAAGGGTGTGCGGAAACGGTGGATTTATCGATTTTGAGTTATCGAATTTATCGATTTGCCAGCCTCCCAGTTATCGTATAACCCCAATCTTGACACTTTATCTGTCCCGGCCATAGATAAAGACATTTGCAAAGTTTCAAGTCTCTAGCTTGAAGGGTGTGGAAAAAAGTTGCGTTCATACAGACGGACAGACACCATGACGGACATTGCACAAACCCAATATACTCTTTACCTTCGGTATCGAGTATAAAAATAATGTAAACAAACTTAAAAATATTGTTTACGTTTTTCATATATGTTTGTGTTGAATTAAATAGAGAAGTGTGACCAGATTGTGTAACAACAAAAAGTGATGGGATTTTGGATTTAACCGATGCGAATAATGTGAATGCCAAGTTTTTTGGTCGGTTAAAAAAAGCTACAGAAAAAACGGTCGAGTGAAGCGGGCTTCAGGTTACCAAATTTGGTAGGAAGATAGGTACAGGCATCCCCCAAAAAACTGCATGAAAACTTTGCCAACCATACCGCTCCCAGCCTTACCTTCAAATTTAAAAATTCAGTATTCGTATTATTTTGAGTTAGAGTCACCAAATATAGTAAGAACTTCTTACTAAGAAGATAGCAAAGATTTATAAAAATATTTTGGATGCCGTTTCCCCAAACTATGCGCCATGCCCCACCGCCTCTTTAAAAACTGAAATGCGTGTATCTTTCTCAGTTTTTAAGCTAGAGTCACACAATTTGGTGCCAATACAGCGGGCATCCCCGAAACGGAGCGTACACCCCAACCGCATCCTTCCTGCAATCAGGCCTCTTTTTACCCGTTTTTAAACAGTTATCGAGCAAAGCACTGTCGGTTGCGTCCCATTGCAACGTTTCCACTTTTTTTTATGTGTAAACATCTATAGGATGGGGGGGTAAAAATCTCGTTTCACAATACATACAAACATCATAGTACCCAACCAGCAATTGGATGATTTGTTGGCGATAATCGTCTGACGCGACTCTTCTGCGAGTCGCCAGGAAGATGATTTACTGATTTTCTGTACTTTTTTTTTTTGATGTAATAAAAATCATCCTATGCGACTCTTCTGCGAGTCGCCAGGAAGATGATTTACTGATTTTTGCATGGACTGTTCAGTTATTTCAAAACAGACACCGAAAATCAGACTGAAGGCCTGTTGTAACATACAACATAAACCGAAACCGAAACTGATTTTCGGACCAGTCTAGGGTTAATCAACATACTCAGCCGCTTCGCTTACACTCACTTTACAGTGTGCGTTTCACTCGCACTTGTTGCTAGCATTGCAAAGGGCTCGCTTTTTGCCGACGAGACCACCTTATACATATTTATTCCATCATGGGCTAACGAACATAAAACGATGTATGTACATTTGTGCTGACAACTTTTCCCGCTATATCTGACGTTTTTAAAACGCGATTTTAGGACAAACTTTCATATATTACATAGTATCATCAAAATACAGCTTCTTTCTGAATAAGTCAACTAGTATTAGCTAAATTTATAGGTAAACAGCTAATTTCAGCGTTATATTTACCTATCTAGCTTTTTTGCTGCACTGTTACATATGTAATACCCCGATTCCACTACAGCAAGATGAAAGTATGTAAATGGAATTTGAAGATGTTGCATCTTTTTGTATTAGATTCACATATGCACAATATTCCCCGTTGGTTGGCTGCATTCCCAGTTGGTTCGAAACCGACCAACTGGGAATGTCAGAAGTTAACATTACAGAGCACTGAACAGATCTTTAACATAGTCGATTCTATGTGTTTGTTGTAATGCCGAATGCTAAATGCAATTGGATTTATAGTGGAATCACCTACATCTTCGACTCGCTGTTAATGAAAGATGCAGCCTAATGGAATCGGGGTATAAGTCTATTGCTTTGCATTCTTCTTGATTTGTATGCGCTAGTGATGCGAAATATCGGGAATTTCGCTTATCGAAACGAATCGATATTTTTTGTTGTTGCTTATCGATATGTATCGTTAATATTCCAAGACAAATTAAGGATGCTAGAAGCAAATTTTCAGCAGAGAAGGTTTTTAACATAATAAGATTATGCAGTAAATGTTTTATACAGTAATGCTCACAGATATAAACCATTTATAAGAAATATTTCAATATTTATGAAAAGTTTTGGCATAGATAAAATAATATTTCAAATTTTTGGTCTTATTTTTATGAATATTCATATAAAATATTAATATTTTTAGGTCAAATTTAACAAGTGGATACGTTGCAGTCGGACGCAACCGACTGCGATATACTCGATACCAGTCAAATTTGGTGACTCTAGCTCAAAGTTTGTTAAAGGTGGGGGAAGGGGCTGGGGGCGTTTTGGATGGGCGTGGCATCCAAATTTTTGATGCAGATCTTTGTGGAATGCCAACGCAATCTTCCTACCAAATTTGGTGACTCTAGCTCAAAGTTTGTAAAAGGTTCGGGAAGGGGGGCTGGAGCAGTATGGGTGGGCGTGGCTCCAAAATATCTTTGGGGGTCGCTACCAGCTATCTTCGCACCAAATTTGGCGACTCTAGCTCAAACACCACGAAAGATACACGCATTCCCGTTTTTAGCGAAGCGTTAGGTTGGTTGGCGGCGGCTAGAGCAGTATGGGTGGGCGTGGCATCCAAAGTTTTCACTTATCTTGGCGCAAAATTTGGTGGCTGTAGCTCAAAAACTGAGGTAGATATAGGCGTTTCTGATTTCAAACTGCGGGGGGCTGGGGGCGGAATGGGTGGGCGTGGCCCCAAAATTTTTGATGCAATTTTTTCGGGGATGCCAGTAGCTATCTTCCTACCAAATTTGGTAGCTCTTACTGTAAGGGTGTGCGGAAACGGTGGATTTATCGATTTTGAGTTATCGAATTTATCGATTTGCCAGCCTCCCAGTTATCGTATAACCCCAATCTTGACACTTTATCTGTCCCGGCCATAGATAAAGACATTTGCAAAGTTTCAAGTCTCTAGCTTGAAGGGTGTGGAAAAAACTTGCGTTCATACAGACAGACAGACGGACAGACACCATGACGGACATTGCACAAACCCAATATACTCTTTACCTTCGGTATCGAGTATAAAAATTCGAAACTTTGCTTAAGAAAAGTAGATTAGAGGTGACAGTCAGGAACATTAATCAGTTATGGTGTTTTCGGCCGTTGAATTTACTCGTTCAGACGGAGTTGATGTTGCTGGAACTATAAAATACCTGAGAGCAATATTATTCAGCTCTTTACAGCTATTGTAATTTTACTAGAAAGCAAAAACACCTCCGTATTCATAGCGCCACATTTCAAACTATATATGTATAACTATATAACTATATATAATCACACAATTCATATTCTTTATCTCCAATGTTGAAAGTTTAGATATTTTCAATTGTAAAGAAAATATTGAAAGCTTAAGTATTTGCAACTATAAAAATATTTAATTTTAAGATGTTTACTTATCTTCCGTATGATCGGACTCACATTGGTTTTTTTTATATAATTTTGAACAAGAGAGATGAAGACGTGTGATTGGTTTGTTGGATTATTGCTAGTTTGTACCGAAAATTCAATATTGCAAATTTATTTGATATGATATCCAACCGAGGTTTTTTATTGCATTTCCAGGTCAGGCTGGTGTCAATCAATTGGGTGGAGTCTTTGTCAACGGACGTCCATTGCCGGATTGTGTGCGTCGGCGAATCGTCGATTTGGCGTTATGCGGTGTTAGACCGTGTGACATTTCAAGACAGCTGCTTGTGTCTCATGGTAAGTGTATGGCAGCCAAATGGGGTACTTAGAACTAAATCCAGTTAAAGGAATTTCTCTTCTGGTCTATTTGGTAGGCTGCGTTTCCAAAATTTTAACGCGTTTTTATGAGACGGGATCCATTCGGCCGGGATCTATTGGAGGTAGCAAAACGAAGGTAAGTAACTGTTGGAATGAATTTAGGGCTGGGCTTCGTGGGATATGGCATATGTACGCGCCGTGTAATCAACAAATATTTAACAACAAAAAATCAAACGCACTGCAGCCAATTCAAAAAGTATCGCAGATAGTACATCTAGCTTATATGTTTTTGAAATAACAAGTTTTATGGATTGTTTGTGGTGACGCTGGCATGGGCACAGCGCAACAAATCAATCTCATTTACTGCCATTGATAAGGTGATAGTACGATTTTGTCACTACAACAACCACAATTCTTGACTTGAGTCAGCTGCATAATTTCTCATGCTCAATCAGCTACCTGCAGCTACCGTGCAACTTCCATCAGATATTGAAAGAACGTAAGATAATATTTATGGACGGAATCACCAGTGCATATTCGGGTGCGTCGAACAGTTTGACAGCAATTGTAACTCCAAATAGAATTTATGGGTATAGTTATTTAAGAGCGCATAAAGGTTACTACCCACTGCAGACTACTGTTTTCAATTCACCCCAACCGAGCTATTCATATGGTGATTCAATAACCGCTTACACTTGCTCAAACAAAACGTGCATTTAACACCTACATCAGGTCAGTAATGAAGTGTCACCTAGGGAATACATTTGAAGGGGGTCAAAGTAAGAAAAGCAGGAGTAGTTGCAGGGGATAGTTGTCCATACGAAATGAAAAATACATTCGTGTTCATGATTCGATAAGATCTGTGATGTAAATAAGGGCAACCTTAGGGGCGAAATATAAAAGTATTTATGAATTTTCAATGAATTGCCGCGTCACACGTGAACGTTAAGGACGACAACGGCTTGAACAGCTCCTAAAATTGCATTTCATATTAACATATTGCTTTAAAAACGAGATAATATATAGAGAAAAACCTGGATGGTGTAAGCAGGAAGAAATTAAAAATTTTAATTTTTTTTTTATTTTAATAAATTTATATACATATACATATGAGTACTACATAGTTAAATTAAGCATTTTATTTTTAGGTTTTATTCAAATTCACTTCACAAACAAAAATAAAATCCATTTCCATAAAAATGTATTAAAATAACTTTGTATCTGTGTATGTGTGAACAGTCAAACATGGATGGTGTGAACAAATATTTTGTAACCTATATAGTGTAAATATTTTGTTCACACTATTTAGGTTTGCCTGTATCTACTTAATTAAATAGCAAGTTATCTGGCCCTTTCACGACACCTGAAAATATATTTTGAATGATTCCTGCATTGAATTGCCCAGCAACTTATTAAAATTGCCTAGCACAGATGCATAATATGTGTAAAGATATGTTAATTTAAAGATTTAAAAATCAATTTACCAAAGCCAAAAATTTTATGTTTGTTTTCTTAACAGCAAGTGGCCACGCCCACGGTAGTAAAGAAAATTATAAGGCTTAAAGAAGAGAACAGTGGTATGTTCGCTTGGGAAATTCGCGAGCAGTTACAGCAGCAGCGTGTCTGTGACCCCAGCTCAGTACCGTCGATCAGCTCTATTAATAGGATACTGCGGAATAGTGGGCTCTGGACAGACGAGATGACTTCAAGCCAACAAAACGCGGCGGCAGCAGCAGCAGCCGTAGCAGCTGTGCAACAAATTTCTGGCAACGGAGCTCTTTCATCGAGTGGCTATGCCAGCCCCACAGCGGTATTCGCAGGAGTTGGCAATGCAGCAGTAGTCCAATCAGCTACACGAGTAACGCCTGTTTTTGGCGTTACGCCCACTTCAACTGTCTCAAGTGCGTCCGCAACGCACAACAAACACTCATTGTCAGCGTCACCGAAGCTTTCGCCGTCATTACTTGGTGGCGATGGGCAACCTATTAGACTATCGACCAAACTGCCTTCCACTTATAGAAACAGTCACAATCACAGTCAGAGTCACAGTCATGGGATGGCAAATGCTGTTCCCAGCCGGTTAGGAGGCTTGGATCTTAGCTACTCGGCCCTGCACAAGCACTGGCTTTGGAATCCATCGTTTTTTTATTACACCCAAGCGCACTTGCAGGCAGCCCAGGTGACAACAACGACGAGCGGTCAGATTTTGCCTTATACTGACGTCTTTATGCCACATAGTGCAACTAGCATGACATCTGTTGCTGCAGCTTCAAGAGATTGTGTGGTTAGGGGGGGTTTTACTAAATCCGAAAGCTCAATTGATCTTACCAAACCTGGTGCAATGGGTGATCCTTTAAGTGATTGTGATTCAGGGAAATCTTCGCCGGTGGCGCTATCGTTGACATTAGCTAACGCAAGCACGACAAATCCGTTGAGCAAATGCGATGACAGTCGAAAACGAAATCCGTACTCTATTGAGGAGCTGTTGAAAAAGCCAGAAAAGCGTTTACGACTCAGCACCGAGTCACAGGCAAGTTTGGAGGAATGCACAGCTAAAAATAATCTAGAATGCATAACTTCAAGTTCCAGTTCCTGTGAGAGCAACAGCAGTATTACCGTTTCTGAAGATACACTCACACTGACAAGGCCACAGTTGGAAGTAACTGACATGGAGGAAGATTGCAGCGTTGAGGTAGTCAACTAAAACTTTAGCAAGTTGATTGCATTAACTATAATTTTAAACAAGTGGAAACGTTGCAGTCGGACGCAACCGACTGCGATATACTCGATACCAGTATTCAAACCGGTAAAAAGAGGCCCGATTGCAAAGCAGTACGGATGCGGGGGTGTAAGCTGCCTCAAAAATTGTCTGATACAGATGGGGATGCCACCAGCTATCTTCCTGCTAAATTTGGTGACTCTAGCTCAAAGTTTGTTAAAGGTGGGGGAAGGGGGCTGGGGGCGTTTTGGGTGGGCGTGGCATCCAAATTTTTGATGCAGATCTTTGTGGAATGCCAATTGCAATCTTCCTACCAAATTTGGTGACTCTAGCTCAAAGTTTGTAAAAGGTTCGAGAAGGAGGGCTGGAGCAGTATGGGTGGGCGTGGCTCCAAAATATCTTTGGGGGTCGCTACCAGCTATCTTCGCACCAAATTTGGCGACTCTAGCTCAAACACCACGAAAGATACACGCATTCCCGTTTTTAGCGAAGCGTTAGGTTGGTTGGCGGCGGCTAGGGCAGTATGGGTGGGCGTGGCATCCAAAAATTTTATGCATTTTTTTGGGGATTGTCATCACCTATCTTGGCGCAAAAATTGGTGGCTGTAGCTCAAAAACTGAGGTAGATATAGGCGTTTCTGATTTCAAACTGCGGGGGGCTGGGGGCGGAATGGGTGGGCGTGGCTATCTTCCTACCAAATTTGGTAGCTCTAACTGTAAGGGTGTGCGGAAACGGTGGATTTATCGATTTTGAGTTATCGAATTTATCGATTTGCCAGCCTCCCAGTTATCGTATAACCCCAATCTTGACACTTTATCTGTCCCGGCCATAGATAAAGACATTTGCAAAGTTTCAAGTCTCTAGCTTGAAGGGTGTGGAAAAAAGTTGCGTTCATACAGACAGACAGACGGACAGACACCATGACGGACATTGCACAAACCCAATATACTCTTTACCTTCGGTATCGAGTATAAAAATCCCAGTTTTAAACAAATGTGCTTACACTAAATCCACAATCGTGATAACTATTTAATCGAAATAATATGTAAGCAACTATACATATTTGTACATTAAATTATTCCAAAAATGTTTTGTTTTTAATTAATTAATCATTTTCTCTCGAGAAATATGTTAAGTTCACTAAGATTAAGCAACCGATTTAAGTTGAAAATTTAAATTTACTCAATATATTTATGTCGATTGTAATTTAATTCAGTCATGCAAAAATTTGTATGGCTAAAAATTTGGTCTAGACGGAACATATTCAAGAATCAAAATGGTTGACCAAGGATGCAAAATTTTATAAATAAACTATTTTAAAATAAAAAACAGTTTTTCATCCGGCATATTGCGCAATAGGTTAACCTTTTTCGCTCTTCGAAAAATATTGGTAAATGACTTAATCTGGCCGTTTCAATTTTTTCTAGCGAATGGAAAAAATATAAAACATTATTTTTACAATTGCAATGTACCGTATTTATTTATAAACCTTAAAAACCTTAAAAAAATTGTTGTTTTTAACATTTATTCCCTAAAGTTTCATGCCACTTGGACACATATCATGAAAAAATCTTTAACTTGACGGGCGCGGATATAGGTTTTAGTTGAGAGCTATAGTTTCTTAGTCAAAGAAGCTTAGAATTGTAAGCAGATTATTTAATTTATTTGTTTTATTCAAAAGCTAATCAACCTTTTTCAGTGAAAGCTATATAGGTTTTAGTTGAGAGCTATAGTTTCTTAGTCAAAGAAGCTTAGAATTGTAAGCAGATTATTTAATTTATTTGTTTTATTCAAAAGCTAATCAACCTTTTTCAGTGAAAGCTATATATTTTTTTTTCTCTAATTTACTTAAAATCAAACTAGTGGGCTTAGTTAGACACTAAAAAGTTTTTCTTGCTCAATATATTTTTGGTCTTGTAGATTAAATACTGATTAAAACTATACACGCTATAAGTGGTCAAAGACATCTGCAATGAAGTTTTACAACACCTACTGCAAGGCTGTTATAAGTGTAAAAAAATATATAATCTGGTTTTTAATTTACTTTCTGGGTGGTCGCAGAGCAGCGCATTCGAACGCCAGCCAGCAGGTCTTTAATTAACTTGCGCACGAATGAAGTGTCAACAAGTTGCAAGCAACGACAAGTTAAACTCATTGCAAAGAATAAATTTATAAGATGTCTGACACGCCATAACTATGGAACGCCAGCGATGGTAACTGGATGGAACGCATGTCTCTTACTGTGGTCACACAGCTCATTCTTACTAATAAAATATTTTAAATGTTGAGTAAAAAAGATTTGCGTCGTACCTTCACTTTTAACTTTGTTGATTTTATCAAGAATATTCAATTTCATATATTTCACTTCTTATTAATATACAAATAAAGCGTAAGTACTTAATTGCATAGATGTAAGAGTTTAGGGCTTAAACTTTAGGCATATAACTAGTCCTCTTCTACTTAGATATATTTATACAGCGAACATCATATAGCAAACTTAAAGATTGCATTTTTCACACCCTTCAAGCTAGAGACTTGAAATTTTGCAAATGTCTTTATCTATGGCCGATTAAGTTAAAGTGTCAAGATTGGGGCTCTACGATAATTGGGGGGCTGGCAAATCGATAAATTCGATAGCCCAAAATTGACAGTTAGAGTTACCAAATTTGGTAGGAAGATAGCTACAGGCATCCCTAAAAAAAACTGCATCATTTTTTGGATGCCACGCCCACCCACACTGTACTAGCCACGCCCAGCCGCCCCAAAGCTTCGTTAAAAACGAAAATGCGTGTATCTTTCAGAGTATTTGAGCTAGAGTCACCAAATTTGGTAGAAAGATAGCTGGTAACTATCTTCAAAGATCTGCATTAAAGGCCACGCCTCCCCTTACCGCCCTCAGGGGAACTAGTACCAACTTTTTAAAAATTTTGAGCTAGAGTCATACAACCTGGTAGGAAGATAGCAATTGCCATTCCACAAAAATCTGCACCAAAAATTTGGATGCCATACCCACCCATAACGCCACCCCTTTTAACATAATTTGAACCCCACCTTTAACATAATTTGAGCTAGTATCACCAAATTTGGAAGAAAGATAGCTGGTGGCATCCCCATCTGCATCAGACAATTTTTGAGGCAGCGTACACCCCTGCCGCATCCGGACCCCTTTGCAATCAGGCCTCTTTTTACCAGTTTTAATACTGGTAACGAGTATACCGCAGTAGGTTGCGTCCGACTGCAACGTTTCCACTTGTTTTTACTTAGGTATAAGCTGTGTTAAGCACAATTGTAAAGCTAAAGTTTATAAGATTAAGAGCTTATTTACTGATATATTTATTCCCTCTTTCACTCTACTTTTGGATTTCAGTTTGTAGTATACTGGTATCAGAGTAAGTCGAAGTCGTTAGGGTTCGAAAGCAACGTTTTCACTTGTACATTTCGATATGGTACAATTTACAATTTACAAATAAAGAATCAGAGAGGTTTTTGTGTACAGAAAACTCAATATGGAGTCAGAGTATTAAAATAATTTTCTTTAAATATATTGAAAACTATCGTAGAAATGTATAATCATTGAAAACTATGTAAGCAAATATTACATTAAAATTTATACTACTGGCCTACTGTGCAAAGATGACTTAAAAGGTGACAATAGTACTTATTATTGTGCTCTGCAGTGATTGCATTGTGAACAGAATTCAAAAGCAAAAAGAACAGAGGAAAACGTCTTGCCGCTGCACAATGGTCCTACAACTGCATAAAATTATATTTCTTAATGTAATCAAAATTTAGATATATAGACACCCCAATTAAAAAACATATTTTTTTCTTGAGCTATGTTGAAACCTGTTAATTTGGAACGCTCATTTAACAAGCTGATCGATGACAGCCCTGCCACTTGCAAATAAACGCAAATTTTAACTGATAAAAACTGTTTAATTTGATTTAATAAATTATAACATAAGGATCAAGGTATGGAGAGACAAAAACATAATTATTTCTGTGTGCCATTGTATGTGTATGATTGTTGTTGAATGTTTTGTGTGGCTATATTCAGCAAGAATCTGTAACAACACCGCATATCGGCGCAAGCAGCTAACAATGTCTTTAAATGTACTATACAGATTCAAATTTACTAAATTTGCTCTGCTCGTAAAAAAAAAACCGTTTTTCAAGTGTTATATAAATTAAGCCTAATGATGTCATATTGTTGGACAGTTTTGCGATCTTAAGACTCTAGATGAAATCTTTAGTCAAAAAAACTTAAAGTCAACAAACGTTCGATGTTAACAAAAAACGTGCATAAAAATAAAAATCTTTTATGCAAACAATTTGACAAAACTAATGATGAAAAAATGCTAGTTCATGGAAGCTTTTTAAATTTATAACGTTATAAAATTATAAGACGATACTTTTAATGCTAGTTATCTACCACATATTAGATCGGCTTGAAACTTATCTCAGATTTTCTATTTGTTAATGCAATCAACTGTGTATAACAAATTTTAAGAATAAAGAGTTTTGAAAAAAGTAAAAGTACTGGTTAAAATGCGATTCAGAAAATTAGAAAAAAATGCTACTTTAATTGTATCACGTTCAGGTTTGAAAATAGGAGGAGCATTGCACTTCATAAGCAATCCTTAAAGGCACGCAAGAAAACTGGCGGTCAAGAATGCAGCACAGTGTTATAGCCTTGCTTAAAGCAACTAGCACCCCAGCTAGCAGGCTCTGAGCCTGGCAGTCCCACACTGCAAAGGCATGACTATGACTGACTGACAGGTTGGATACATGGCTTGGCTTTATAAAAAGGTTTTTTTTGAACGAGCACAGTTTGCAGCGCTTGATTGTCTCCGTTGAACACACATTAAAATCTTTGGTCAGTGATTGTCTCGCTCAACACACTTTTGGGCCAAGCCACATCGGGCCAACAGAATATTTTTATTCGCTCGCGTTCGAAATATAAATGAGGCAGGCAGGCAGGCGGCAGAATCAATATCAGAACCATACAGATCTTTAGTTCGACCGCTCGGTTTCCATTCCAAGGCGTTTTTTCAACGCCTCGGTGGGTTGTACGCGACAAAAAACGCTCGCGCCATTCACTTTGCTAAGCATTTGGATTTCGCGCTCGTTATGAGGTTTTTGTACGGCTCAGCTACAAAAACAGATACAGATACGGGCATACTATGTACAACTCTACTACCAAAAGAATCTTATTTTGGTGCTCAGAAAGCTCACTTTCGTATTGACTTTATCAACGCAATGTTTCGTCGCGCTGTTAGCGTTTATGTTTTGGTTTTTGCGGCTACTACACGTTTACGACATAAATCAAAATATAGTCGGTGTATCGTACATAATGAGCAAAAGCCGTCGACAGGGAAGCCAACCGAAATGAAAATATGTCGGTAATGGTGTTATGTTTTACGCGATGAGTAGATCCAAATGTTCGACAATACTACAAAGTGGGATCAGTGAGGCATTGCTTTAATTATACGTATTTGTGTATTTTGTCATAGGAAGGAAAAAGGAAGCATCTTCGACCACATAAAGTCTATATATTCTTGATCAGCATTTACACTCAAACCGTGTCGGTGTAGTCATGTCCGTCTGTCTGTCTGTTTTAACCCTGGACGGGCATCGTTTGTTTTGTTGACCACGAGTTTTACCAAGTAAGAAGAGTCAAGTCGAGAAAGTTCTACAAGCAGATACCCTGAACCCTAACCATTTACGCGAATTGTTTGAATAAATGTGTGTGTGTGACCTGCTCGTGGTATACACGAAAGCCAAAATCTCAAGTCTCTAGCTATTATTGTCTTCGGCATTGACGGGCTCATACAGACGGACAGACTAACGAATTTTCGACGAACGATGATCTTTGTTTCATAAAAAAATTTTGGTTCTCTGTAAAGTTGGTTTACGGACAATAGTCTTACGTGACAACGTCATAAGAAAACACTGATGATATGTGAAATATTTATTTTTTTGGGTTGGCCTAAATATTATTGTGTTGGATCAAAAACAACACAATCATTTAATTGACATTTTTCTGCAAGCCTGGTTGACTAAACTTTTTTTTATAAAAATAATCAAAGTAATCAACAAACTATTAAACATTAAAATTCACTCGAATACATACAAACAAAGTCTATACGCGTGATTTCTAGAGATTAGGGTATCGTCTTGTCGATAATCTAGTTGAAAAAAATAAATATTCAAGAAATTCCCAGTCGGTCATAAAAAATCAGATGTTCAAATATGGAGCGCCTACTCAGCAGCGCCACAACCATGTTTACTTTATGCAGGCGTTAATGCTTACTTGTATTGCAGGTAACGCCTCAAATGAGGTAACGTACACTTTTTTGAACATGCTGCCTGTGTTTATCAATTTATAAGACGTTATCACGTCAAAATTACGATAACCTTCCAGGGTATGAACGCGTATGTTACAACCTTTCGCTAACATAAAAACATGTGAAAAAGATGGTACCTAAAACCATTGGTGGACCGGATTTAATCATAAGAATAAACTGAACGATGCTATGCCTATATATAACTAATGTATGCATGTACCTTTATTTAATAATGATTAATAATGATTATATTGAGGGATTCTCACAAAAAAAAATTCATTGCGACCAATTTTCTTTTTGTACCTAAAGGGGGATTCTGTAAGGATTGTGTAAGGTAATAAAGAATGAATTTGTCTAGTACTCATCCTTAATATTTGTCAATATAAATACTATGTTGGACATTTCTCCGAAGTCACGACAATGCATGAAAAGATAACTTCATAATGAATACACTCTGATACCAGATTAATACCGTCTTGAAATCAGTGATAATAAAACTAGCTAAGTTGTGGAGACGTAAGTGGACGTGGACGTAAAATTTCTTACGTTCATTGAATGACATTACTAAAGATGCACCCTCTCAAATTTAATGATCCCACCTCGAATACTATAAAGGATAAAGACATCTTCGGTTAAGTTACCTATGCAGAATTTTGGCAGACGTCTTACCTTCGCACCAAAATAGGCGAATCAGTTCAATAATCAAAGCTTATAAATATAATGAAATTCAAAGTGGCAATCACAGAAAAGACAGTAAGTTAGACGAAACTTAAAAAATAGTTTTTAAGTTTAAATTGCATTTTTGAGCGAAGAAAACTGGAGATTAAAATACATATAAATAAAAGGATTCCAGTTAATATTTTCATCGTTATCTAATCAATTATATCTGAAAACCTATTAAGCATGGAGCCTTACTTATCTATATATATAAAAGAGTTTGTCCTGATTAACGTAGTTGACAAATTCTAAACGAAAAGAGCTAGAAGGCTGAAATTTTAACAATGTTCCACGCAATAACAATATTAACAATATTCCATGCAGGTTGAAAGTGGGCACTAAGAAAGGAATTTTATTTTGGACAACTCCTTCGAGTACCTCCCATACATTTTGGAGCACTTTTACCCATTCCAAACACAAATCACATTACCCATTCCACTACTGCCGCCTGATTATCGCACAAGCTGAGGGTTTGATCGCGAGCGAGAATACAAAAACAAAACAAATGCACAATCATAAAAAAGGTTCGTACACTTGCAAAAAAGAAACGGATTTCCGCTTTTTAATAAATAATTGCATTCACAAATAAGTGAACAATGCGCTTGAAAATAATTTTCAATATTTTATGTACATGTATCTTTTCGCACAGTGTACATTGTTTTTTCTCAAATTTGTTTGCCTTTGACAATTGATTTACGACCCAAGTAGCGTTTGTTGTTGTTGTTAGTGTTGTTGTTGGGCCCGCACTGCTACTTTTTGTTGGTGTCATTGATTTAAACAACAACAAGAAAGCAAAACTTGGTGCGTCTAGAGAAATTTGGCACACCAGGGGGTGGATTTGCCTACTTGCTTAACTTAGACAAAACGCAAGAACGATAAAACTCAGATCACGCAGTCAGTGGCTTACACGTTGTACGTGAAGTAAATTTTTGACTTATTTTGAAGTATTTATTTATAATACTTACTTTAAATTAAGTTGTTAATGTGTTTTGTTTATAATAATAGTCGATTTAAGACTTAATAATTGAAGCAACATTATAAGTTGATTAACCCCCCATACAATATGGGTTTAGATCTGGATCCAATTGCACAACTCCCTGCCTAAAGATTAAGAACTTTATAACAGATAATATTGCAAATAAAAAATCAGTTGGACTAGTTACGCTAGACATTGAAGCTGCCTTTGACACAGTTTGGCATGAAGGATTATTGCACAAATTATTAAATATAGAAGCACCCTCATACCTCATTAAAATAATTCAAAACTTTTTAGCGGAGCGCATGTTTTACATTGATTCAAATGGTGACCAATCCACTCAAAGACACATTCTAGCCGGAGTCCCACAGGGCTCAGTCCTTGGGCCAGTTCTATTTAATATAAGTATACACTCATGATATACCACTCTCTGTAAACTGTAAGCTTTCTTTATTTGCTGATGATGCAGCCATCTACACCGCCGATATATTATACGTAGAAATAAAAAATAAAATACAAAATTATCTTAATAAACTACAAAAATAATACCACAAGTGGAAAATTAAAATAAATCCCAGCAAAACAAATGCCATATTTTTTACAAAAAGAAGGAAATGCTGTTACGTTCCGAATAGTTGCCTCCAAATATGCAATACACCCATCCAGTGGGTGGAAAATATTCAGTATTTAGGAATTCATTTTGATAAAAGACTTACCTGTAAATTTCATATAGGAATTACAATAGATAAAATAAATAAATTTGCATTATGTATCCTATTATAAACCGAAAATCAAAACTATCAAAACAAAACAAACTTATAATCTTTAAAACCATATTCACTCCAGTCCTTATGTATGGATGCTCCATCTGGGGAAAATGTGCTCCGACACATATTAAAAAAGCTCAAGTTGCCCAAAATAAACTTTTGAAACTAATCCTGAATTAACCATATTACGCAAGAACCAAGTTTTTACATAAAGTAGCCAGAGTTCTAACTGTTCAGCAGTACATAGACTGTAAATAGGTTAAAACTTTAGTTTTAAGTGAAATCAAGGTTTTTCAACTTTTCCTTGGAAAACAAATTTTGAAAAAACAAAAACGAAAATACATTGTAATAATTAGAAAGTATTTCAGTTGAAAAGCAATATGCTAAACTCTGTATACAATAATAATTATATATCATAAGCTTTATATGAATGTAAGAAATTTAAGGTTAATAAAGCACAACAATAATAAAATTATAAGTTGATTATAGTTTGATAAGGACTACTGAGGAAACCACAATAAAAAGCAAGTGGAAACGTTGCAGTCGGACGCAATCGACTGCGATATACTCGATACCAGTATTAAAACCGGTAAAAAGAGGCCTGATTGCAAAGGGGTACGGATGCGACAGGGGTGTACGCTGCATCAAAGATTGTCTGATACAGATGGGTATGCCACCAGCTATCTTCCTTCCAAATTTGGTGACACTAGCTCAAAGTTTGTTAAAGGTGGGGGAAGGGTGGCTTTGCGCGTTATGGGTGGACATGGCATCCAAATTATTCCTGCAGATCTTTTTGGGATGTCACTTGCTATCTTCCTACCAAATTTGGTGACTCTAGCTCAAATATATAAAATGTTGGTACTAGCTCCCCTGTGGGCAGTAAGGTGGGCTTGCAGATCTTTGGGGATCGTTACCAGTTATCTTCCTACCAAATTTGGAGACTTTAGCTCAAAAACTATGAAACATACACGCATTCCCGTTTTTAACGAAAAGTTGGGGCGGCTGGGGTTGGCTAGGGCGGTATGGGTGGGCGTGGCATCCAAAGTTTTGATGCAGTTTTTTGATCGTCATCACCTATCTTGGCGGCTCGAGCTCAAAAACTGAGGAAGATATTGGCGTTTCTGATTTAAAACTGCGGGGGGCTGGGGGCGGAATGGGTGGGCATGGCACCACAATTTTTCGGCGATGCCAGTAGCTATCTTCCTACCAAATTTGGTAGCGCTAACTGTAAGGGTGTGCGGAATAGATGGATTTGTCGATTTTGAGTTATCGAATTTATCAATTTGCCAGCCCCCCAGTTATCGTAAAACCCCAATCTTGACACTTTAATTTAATATGCCATGGATAAAGAGAATTGGTGAGTTTCAAGTCTTTAGCTTGAATTGTGTGGAAAAAAGTTGCGTTCATACAGACAACATGACGGACATACTCCCAATTAGAGGTGGGCACGGGCCTGGCCGGCGGGCCTCGGCCCTAAATATCGGGCCCCGGGCCTAAAAATCATTTTCGGGCTTTTTACGTGCGGGCCCGGGCCTTAGCGGCGGGCCTATAAAGCCCGGCGGGCCTAAAAAAGGCCGGCGGGCCTAAAAAGCCCGGCAGGCTCGAGCTGGGCAGATTATGTACAAAAATATGTAAATTTTGTACTTAATTTAAATATTATATAAGTAATTTGAAATACAATACAATTTATTTGAAATAAATTTATCGAATTGTTGCCCTTCTTGAATACTATTATTTTTTTATATTTTTTTTCTGTGGCGGGCCGGGGCCGGGCCGTGCCGGGACTAAAATATTTTATTCGGTCCTGGGCCGGGCCGTCCTTTTTTTTTGAGGCCCGCGCCCACCTCTACTCCCAATATACTCTTTACCTTGGTATTTATCGGTATCGAGTATAATGACGCGCCTGATTCTCTACCTCAATGGTGGCGTGGAAAAGAGAATGTTAAATACTTTGCTTTAATATTTTATGAAATATTTTCTAATTTATTTATTTTATATCTTCGTTGCTAAAATGTATATAAACTATCCGCGCAGCGAAGTAAGCGGTGCACTTACTAGTTGTTGTATAAAATTGTTTATTTGTACAATGTGGTGAGCAGTGCTAGCCATACTATTAAGGTGGTTATGGATCACGAAGTACATAATGAAAAATGCTTTGGTACAAGTATATACCGCATGGAAAATGTCTCTAGAACGGACGTTCCGAAGGATAAAGATAAAAATTACATCAAGAAGCCCGCCAAAGATTTCTTTGCAATAGAGCAGATTGACCTATTATTAGTTTTCAGACCTTAATCCCACAATAAATGGTGCTTTAAATGAGAATTCAACATCTCGAGCACAGGTTTGGAAGGTTGTCCCAATCATGTGCTGCCAAGAAATTTTTTATTCGAAGTTTTTAAATGTACATATTTTTTATTAAAATTGGTTGTTTTACTTTATTTAATTTTGTTTGTCTATTGTCAACTAAGATTAAATCAAAATTAATAAAAATTAAAAACAATTTAATTAAAATTAAGAAATATTAAATTATATATAAATCTGAAAATAAATTTAGGTAAAATGATTGTTTTGTTATCAGACCTATTTTTTAAATTTAATAAACCAATGAAAAGGAATATAAAACTCAAATGCTTGGATTTAATAATATAATTAATCAAGTGTATAGCCATTAGCACTACTTTTGTATGTGACCACAAATATTTGTTTGTAATTTAAGTATATTTCATTGCATAAAAGTTTAAAAATCTAGTTGGTTTTCTGCTTTCTATACTCTGCCCCAAGGGTTACCATTTTTACTAATCGCATTTTTCGGTTTTTTTTTCTTAAATTTAACATGTTGGCCATCTAGCTTCCGCTGATTGTACACGTTTGTTGCTTGGTTAAATGAAGCAATTTTTATGGTATATTTCTAAAAGTTTACTTACACCCGACGGACCCTGAACTCTTGACTTTAGACCTTCACAATGAGCCTGACTTGTCAACAGATTTCGAGATTGATTTCTTCGCATCTTGTTGCTAGCGCCGACCTCTGTAAACATAATTAAACCTGTAACTGGGCAAACAAAACATGAGCTCCGATGAGGAAGGGGTTAATTGGCAGCCACCGGCCACAGAAGCAGTAAACACACATTTAAAACGTTCAACAACAGGTAATCATCCAATGTTGAGCAATAAAAATAAAAATGCTTTCCTGATTTTCTTTTCTGCTCTGATGTGCATTATCATTAAATTTGTCAATTACGGGGCGATAATTAGTCCCTGAACAAAACAGAAGCGCTTTCAAGAAAAAAACTATTTTCCAAATAAGGCCTGACACTGTGACATTAATTTGATAAATTTTACTATCAAACGCTGGCTTTTCGAAGGCAAGACTTAAGACAACTCTACATGTATTGCCTGATCATACGCAATTGTCTTTGCCAGAGAAAACTGCATTAACCTGACCCTTGCTTAAAATTCGGCAGTAGGCGACTTTATGGTTGTAAAAATTGAGTTAAAATCTTTAAACCAACCAAAGCCACATGGTGCTAATTACTATGCTCCTGCTCCGACATGGTCATCAAATTCGTTGTTTATGTATCTCTGACTGGAATAAGTCATTTAGTTGAAGCTGCTTTGGCGGTGGTACTCTGATGGCTTATATGTAGCTAAGACTACGAAATCGATTATAAAATCTTTCTAGAGTCTAGACCCTAAGGAGCAGCAACATTAACTTAAGGGTTAAATCTGCAAGAAGAAATTATTATTAAATTTGCGAATCGAATCTACTTTGAAAGTATGTGCTTACGTAACAAAAACGATTTAAGTGTGATCCAGCTGCTGAACATCCTTCTAATTGGCACATGAAATACATCGTAAAAAATAAAAATAACAAATTGAGTGTAAGCTAGCGCTCGAGAAGAACTCGTATACGAATCGTGAAATCAAACGAAAAATGCATACTTCCGGGTCCGAGAACTAAGGGCGAGGGCGAGGGCAACTGATTCACCTGCTCTTTGACGCGCGCACTTAAGTGACGAGGTTGTGGAGTGCTGCCCGCATTATCCTTGGCTCTCGACAAGGGCTTAAATGGCCATCATTAGCTGGGTAGCATTTTTTTTTTTTTTTTTTAGCAATTACGCCACTTCAATTGTCTTTGACATGACTGCACAGGATCTGGGACGCTTGCTGCACCTTTCAAATCGCGCTGTGTTAATTTTCTTTTCCTTTTATTATATGAGTCCTGTGCCAATGCTGACTTTGCCTGGACATGACACTGGTATTGGAATTGCCAAAGGTAATGGAATTATAATTACAGACTTTACTTCATCGTTCCCTGCTCGGCGCTGGCTAATGTTCTCAGTGACTTTCTCAGCCAGTTTGTGGTTGCAGGTTGTTATGTCGCCACATTAAATTGTCAAGTTGTTTGCGCCTTTCTTATCATGATGTTTGGCGAAGGGCACGTGCTCATCTTTTATACCCTGTATTCATAGAATGTAACACAAATTTTTTTAAAGTACATTGTACATACAGACATAGTAAATCGATAAAATCGATAAGTGAAAATCGTTAAAACCATACATTTTCTGCATGCTTATCTGCATTACTTATGAAATTTGAGAAGCAGTTAGCCACTAACGTCCTCAACAACAAAAAATTTAAATGCCGCGACCAACACTTTCGCTCCTAGCCCCCACGCATTTTTAAATATTTAGCGCCTATATCTTCATTCCAATATCTGAATCAAATATTTGTAGTTCCATGACCCATGCCGCCTCACGTTGTTGTAAAATCTGATTCGCCTATTTTGCAATCAGGTTTTAAGCTAGAGTAACAAGTTTTGGTGACAATATAGCTAGTGAAATGCCCCAAAGACATGCGTAAAACATTTGGATACACACTTCATATTGATAACATTAAAAACTTACAGTTATAAGTACATATTGGTTTTCGGGTTAACTTTGATGATTAGATTAGATTTAGATTAGATTCAATTGAAACTTGAACTTGTCGTGAACTGAATTTCAAATTCTGTTTTCTACAGGTTCACAATTCAATTCAATTCAATTGAATTCAGTTCAAGTTTAGTGTAACCAGCTAGCTGTGTTTTCCGTTCAGTTGAATAGATAAGTTAATTTCACAATTCAAGTTAAATTCAAGAAAAGTTCGGGTAACTGGGCCTTAAGTTAATTTCACAATTCAAGTTAAATTCAAGAAAAGTTCGGGTAACTTGGCCTTGAGCCTTAATGCACAAAAAAAAACTATTAGCATGTCGATATGTACTTTCAACCAACATTTCTTATGCGAAAAATGGCGGTTCCAGTACGTGAAATATGCAAAAACTAAAAGCTAATCAAAATTTTCTTCAGCCCTTGGTCGGGCTTTTCGATAATTCAATTCAAGAAAAGTTCGGGTAACTGGGCCTTAACTGGGCCTTAAGGCTTGTTGTCGCATACAACGGAAACCGAAACCGAAACTGATTATCGGTTTCGGTCGGTGGCTGATTTTGCTTGGGTTGCCACATACAACTGAAACTGAAACCGAACGGAATAACGGAATATTTATTTTTGTTTTCATTCGGTTATCAAAGCTTCGTTCGATTTTACGAACTCTATCAATTTTTCCTCATCCTCAAGACTTGTCAAAGGCTACTAGTCAGCACAGCAAAAAAAAAATTTTAAATTACGATGCAAAAGCATCGGAGATGGAATTTTTTTTTTCTTGCGGCGCATATTTTTGCTACTCAGTAACGTAGGAAAAAAATACTAAACTGCTGTCGATAGTATCGATATTTTACAATATGTTCACACTGGCGCTGTGAAACGAAAATAGCTAAACGTATATATTTTTATGCCCGACGTAGGAAAACGACAAGCAATATATTATATTAATATATTAATATATATTAAATATATTATTATATATATATATTATTATATCTAGATGTAACCAAAAATACCAGGAGTACCTTCCCCTTCTGGAACGAGCTATTAAATAAGCTTCCAAGCAAAGTAGCAACAGAACCCGATGTGGAGATCACAAATTTAATTTATGAGAAAATAGAAGAAACAAGAAACACTTGGCAATCTGAATACTTAGAATAAATTTATCACAAACTCATTACTTTATAAGAAAATACAAGAAAACTCTTGGCAAACTGAATACTTAAAATAAATTTATTACACACGCATTACACCTGCTGACTCATTCTGCCCAGGTACTGCACCCGCTTCTGAGTTTACATATTCTTTGATTGTGTTTCTAACATACTTCGGGTAATCCTGTACCCGACCTCGAAAAGCTTCGGTATCCGTATTACTTTCCAGCTGTTCTGACTGCCACTCAATATTCGAGTACTCTGTCGCGCCCGTTCGCATCATAAAATTGTGCAGATAGCAGCATGCGGTAACAATGTTTTGTGCTCTATTTGGTAAGCACCAGGGTGACCGAATATGGTATTTTAAATACTTTTTGGTATTTAATTAGCTCAGATTTTGCCCAATTGTATATTTGTGGTATATTGGTATATTGAAGTATTTTTGGGAAAAAATTTGGTATTTAATAGTACATTGTTTTCGGTCACACTTTTCTTAAGCTAGCGACAGAGAAGTTGTGTAAAAAATATTTAAATTAATATGAGCAGCAAAAATTGCAAACAAAAATATAGGGAGGAGTGGGAGACGATGCCCGAAAACAGCAAGAGGCTTGGGAGGAGCGCAAATAAAGAAGACGCCTTCAAGACTTATCTTAAATTTAAGAGACTATTACTGAAATGCTTTAAGTTGATATATGTATGTGTTACTACAAGACTTGTTATCTGAAATTAAATAACATATTATATCACTGAAATGATTTAAGTATATATATGTATATGTATAACTAGAAGACTTGTTATCTTAAACTCAATGTAAATATTATATTACTGATGTTATGAAATGATATGTTCCTGAAATAGTTTTAAATTGATTTATCGAAATGTCTCCACTTGATTCTCATTATATATTATAATAAAAATTGTTAGTTTTAAGTCAATAAAAAGTTAAATAAACTTGTATAAAAAGGATATAAAAACAATGATCAATTGCATTTATTTATTTATTCTTTTATAAATTGCAAAAATAAATTCAAATTTTAAAGCGTTTTAACTGCAATTCTTTTTGGTATTTTCGTGGTATTAAATGAATATTCAAATAGTATATTTCGGTATTATTTCGGTCCCAAAATAGTATATTTCGTTATTGCCGGCGCGGTCACCCTGGTAAGCACTGCAATGTGCCTTGCACGGCCTTCCATCTTTTTGAAAAAACTATAAGTGCATAAAATTTTGTAATATGTTTTATAAAATATGTTTATGTTAATATAAATGCTTACGTCGGTCGCAAATCTTCCTCTTTGTTGCCTTCGCTGCAAATATGGGTTGACCCAACATTTCCGTTGTCAGCGTTGGCGTTCTTGATGCTCCTCTTCATAGCTCGTAATTGCAACAACATATGCCGCAAACAACAGAACAAGCAAATTCGCAACTAATCATAATTTATTTTTTATTTTGTGTTAATTTCTCCTTCTTTAATTTTTGCATATGATGCCTCAGTGTGACCATGTATCTCCTAAGCTATATAAGGCACAAATTAGTTGACTATGCTCACACTATAACACACGCTGTCAAAATAGTTCACACATTCCTGCAAGGAATTTTTCGCTGTGCTGGAGCGGCACCTTTACGCATAAAAAACATACAGAAATGACCAGCGTTAAGTTAGCTGCGTTTCTAGAAATCAGCTGATCGCAAATCAGAGGAGCACAATACAAACAATCGATAGGTAGCAACCGAATAAAGGCAAAAGTACATGTTTCGGTTTCGGTTGCAAATGTACTGAATTCGGTTTCGATTTCGGTTTCCGTTGTATGTGACAACAGGCCTTTAGCGAGTGCAAGCATTTTCTGTGCACGCTTGCACACACACATACATACATACATATGTATACATATGTTCACAAATAAAACTGAAAACAGCTATTGACTCTCCAAGGGTAAGTGCTGGAGGTTTTATTATTTTTGAAGTTATACTTCTAATACCGCAGTTGAGTAGTAACCCAAACAAACGGCATACAAAAAAACGACATAAAAAGTGGACAGACAGGTGCATAAAAAGGGGAACAGCGGAGGTACGCTATAATATACATAAGAGAGAAAAAATGGCTATATTTGTGTGAACACTTCACTGCAAGAAAGAGTGAGACAACTACATGTATATTATTTTCAGCTGTAAGTGTTGTCAAAACTTTGCTATGATTTGGCAGTAAAGATATTTTGTATCGATTACTGTGCGAAAAGTACAGAGTTGCGCATTAATGCATTAAATATACAGTGCATTTATTCAAAAGCAAAAATAAATTGATAAAATATAAAAACAATTTAATACAAATGAAATTTGAACTGCATTAAAGTAAAAATATATAAATTTATATCGATAGTGTTGTACTCGTGACCAAGCATAAGGCGGCACAACAATGCTATTTTTTACCGCTAGATCTGAATGTTTTTAAAACGCGATTGTGGGACAAACTTTCATATGATCATCAAAATAAAGCTTCTTTCTGTATGAGTCAACTGGTATTAGGATGGCTACATTAATAGGTAAACAGCTATTTTTAGCGTTATATTTTACCTAGCTTATTTAATCAAAAAATTATGACAGCACTGGTACATGTGTCCATTGCTTGGCATTCTTCTTGTTTTGTTTGCGCTTAGATGCAGAGAAGTAGCCGACTGAGACGGTCGACCCACGCAGCTCTGCTGTTAATATGAGCGCGGGAGATATGACATTTTAAAACGACATATGTATCTCCTCGCGTCAATTATTATATTTAGTAATAATAGAGAATAATGGGTTGGAAATTCTAACCTTTTGCAATTAAGACAATATACTATATACTATAACCTTAATTAGAAAACAAACAAAAAATAATATTCTTTATCCCTCATGTTGAAAGTTTAGATATTTTCAATTGTAAAGAAAATATTGAAGGAATAAGTATTTGCAACTATACAAAATATTTAATTTCAAGATGTTTACACATCATGTGATCGGACTCACATCGGTTTTTTTTAATATCAAAATAAATCTGTTTATTAAATTAGATTAAATTATTTACCCTAATCACCTATATAGTTTTTTATATATTTTTTAATGTTTGGGAGACTAAATTTGATATCAAACAAACTGAATTGAATATACAAGTATTTGAACTATGCAAAAAAAAAGATGGGTGTCTATAGTTTGTTTACGGACGATAGTCTCACGTGACAACGTCATAAGAGAACACTGATAAAATGATTTCATACTTTTGTGAATATATTATTTATTTTTTCCACTCGCTATTAAGCCTTGTTCGCACTTTGGTAAGTAGTAAGTAGCGAGTCGAGTAGGCAGTGTCCGAACAGCAAAATTTTAGTCAAGTAATTTAGTCAGCTCACTCGCTACTCGACTAAAATCAGAATAAAATTTTCTCTATTTTTTCGTGCCAGTAGCGCGGCAGAGGTGCTAGTAGCGCAGCAGAGCTAATAATTATTGAACAGTCAGCGGTCAGCTGTTGTTTCGTAAACATGTCTGTTCGCTGGAATGAGGAGAAATTTTTTTCCCGCTGAACACTCATTTCGCTGCCGAAGACACACTACTAATGCACTGTACTAATCAGTATATATAAGTGCGAACAGTTTTTTGGCGAGTAGCTACTTACCGAGCTACTGTCTACTCGACTCGCTACTTACTACTTACCAAACTGCGAACAAGGCTTTAGATCGCAACTGCAACTCAGTGGCGAACCATGTATATGCAAAAACACAAAACACAAAGAAAAATGACAAAACATAACGGCTCTTACACAGTCCCGTTATATTCTATCTCTATTCCTCTTTGATATCTGCTATGTATTGTATGGAATGTGACTTTTGCCTACACATTTATTTTTCTACAATTATATTTGTAACGCAGCTCAAATTGTTGACAAATATGAAAATATTTTGATTTTGCTTAGCTTGGCTTGATAAATATTAATGTGTTGGCTCAAAAACAACACAATCATCTATTTGAAATTGTTCTGCAAGCCCGGTTGACAAAATTTTTTTATAAAAATATGTAATCTGTAATAATACTCAATACATCGCATATCGATTAAACCTAGATTAAGACATTCACCTTATGTTGTTATATATATCGATAGTTGTAAGAACGATACCTAAGCATGGTCACTTGGATATTGGCTGCTCTTGTGATCAGATCGTCTGATGTGAGATATAAAACAATAAAGTTTAATCGTTTGTAATCCTTACAAACCAGCCTTTTTATATGGTGTCAGAAGTAAAAATATTAATCTTGGAAACATAAAGAACACAATGGAACGTGTATTGCAGGAAATCGACTGCTCAATTTTGGCAAACGAGTGGCCAAAATGGAAAAGATCATTTATCATGTAGATGATGGCATCAGGCAAAGATGCGGAACCGGAAGCTAAAAAAGATAGCCACGTTTTTATGGTTGGCCGGGTCCAAAGCTACGGAAATATATAATGTAATGTTCCCGAACGACGGATCTGCAAATGGCATGGTAGGCACCGTAATGGCGTCATCAGAAGCGTCGTCAGAGTCTGCAGTAGTTGTTAGCCGCACCCTCGAAGATGTACTCAAGGCTTTCGACAACTATAGTACTCCGTTAAAAAACATAACAATGGAATCCTACAAATTCAACAACATCGTGCAGAATGAAGGCCAGCCGTTTATGGAATTTGAGACACAACTTCGCAAGCAGGTACAGTTGTGTGATTTCAAATGTGACTGCGGCAAGGCCTACGAACAACGAATGCTGTCTGATCGCCTTATTATTGGGATAAATGATAAAAAATTGCAGCTTAAGCTGCTAGAGTCAAAAAATAAGACACTGGAGGATATCATCAACGAATGTAAAGCCTTTGAAGCAGCTGCTAAAAACAACGAGTTTCTGCAAAAGCAGAACCATGACACAGTGGAGAGTATGACAATCAACGCAGTTGTTCGGAAGTGCTATAATTGTGGAGCTGTATTCAACTCAAAACATTTGTCCGAGTGTCGTGCCAAGGAAACAACATGCTATGTCTGCGGAAAATTAGGACATTTCGCCAAATATTGCAAGCAAGGGAAAAAGCGTGGCGACAACAACAGACAAAAAGAAGTGGAGCGCAAGCCAGCATCCGGAGCTACAACCAATTGGGTAAAACCAGGTAAAAATAATAAAGATAAGCAAAATGTATACGTAGAGACTAATTCCTCAATTTTAAGAATAAGCGAGTGTGGATTTAAAAGCGATAGATGGACGAAAACATTTAAAATCAATGAACAATTTGTTACGTTTAAAGTGGATACTGGCGCGGATGTCAACTGTATTCCAATAGATATAGCTAAAAAGTTAAAACTTGAAATTAAAAAAGAAAACCTTTTTATTTTTGATTACAACAATGTTAAAGTAAACAATTATGGAATAGCTATAGCAAACTGTTATGACTTAAATTTCCAAAATGGAAAATGTATTGAATTTTTAGTTGTAGATACGAAATGTGAACCTTTAATAGGTCTTAAATCTTCCGTAGAATTGAATCTCATTAAACATTTAAATATCGATACAGTATGCAACTTACCTAATACCAAAGAGGGGTTTGTGGAAAAATTCAAGCAATTATTTCAGGGACTTGGCAAGTTGCCAAACAAGCAATCAATAATTTTAAAGGATGATGCAAATCCAGTACTGCATTATAAAAAAGAGGTTCCCACAAAGTTTGCTTGGAACATTGGAACAGGAGTTAAACGCGATGGTTAAGGAAAAAATTATTTCGCCGGTGACATATCCCACCAGTTGGGTGAATAATTTACAAGTAGTAGAAAAAGCGAATGGAAAACTGCGACTTTGTTTAGACCCAAAACCGTTAAACGAAGCAATTAAACGTGAGCATTATCTAATACCGACGATAGACGATTTTATGGCACAATTATCCCATAAAAAAGTTTTTACAATTCTAGACTTGTCTCATGGGTTCTGGCAAATGGAACTCGATGAAGCGAGCTCTGACTTGACGACATTTATGAGCCCATTCGGCAGATTCAAATTTAACCGTGTTCCATTTGGAATCAATAGTGCTCCCGAAATGTTTCAACGTAACATGATACAAATATTTGGGGACATACCAAATGTGATCATATACTTTGACGATATAGGAATTTTAGGAGATAGTTTTGAGGAACATGATGAAACATTACTCAAAGTACTGCAGCGTGCAAAATCAAATGGTGTTCGTTTCAATCCAGACAAAGTCCAATATAGGAAAACACAAGTTGAATTTATGGGCCACATTTTATCGGAAAACCTTATTAAACCACAGAGAAAGCACCTAGAAGCAATTCAGAACATTCAAACTCCAACAGACAAACCTGGAGTGTTGCGCATTCTTGGGCTTTTTAAGTACCTAGCTAGGTTTATTCCAGACTTGTCATCTAGAACTGCAAAACTCAGGAACCTTACTAGACTTGATACCCCGTTTGAGTGGAATATTGAACATCAAAACGAACTCAATGATTTGCTTAAAACTATAACGAGCAATCCAGTTCTAGCAGTGTATGACAATAACAAGCCGGTTGTTATTCAAACTGATGCGTCGAAAGATGGTCTTGGCTGCGTTCTCTCTCAGGACGGGCATCCAGTTTGTTTTGCTTCACGCACACTGACAAAAAGTGAACAAAAATGGGCACAAATCGAAAAAGAGCTTCTGGCAATCGTTTTTGCATGTGAAAGGTTCCACTATTATGTCTATGGACGAGAATTTTTGGTAGAAAGCGACCACAAGCCCCTAGAAGTCTTAGTCCAACGAGACATTGACTCCGTGACAATGAGATTGCAGCGTATGCTTCTTTACTTACTAAAGTACCCAAAGATGTCCGTAAAATATATGCCGGGAAGGGAAATGCTGGTAGCAGATTGTCTGTCACGAGCCCAGCTACCGGAAGAAGTTGAAATTTCAGAATTAGCAAATGTCATTCATATAGTAACTCGTGCAGCCTGTCTTTCAGAAGAAAACTATAAATGCTATAGACAAATTTTGGAAGATGATGAAGATTTGAAAATGGTTTCCGATTTTGTTGAAAAAGGATGGCCATCATTTCATAAAGTAAACAAATTTTGCCAGCAATTTTATAAATTTAAGTCTGAATTACACTTTGAACATGGGCTTCTGTTTCGCTCATGCAGACTAATAATTCCAGCTAAGCTGCAAAGCCAAATTTTGCGACAAGTGCACGAATCTCACCTAGGTATCGAAAAAACGCTAGCCCGAGCACGTAAACTCTACTATTGGCCTAACATGACCGAACAGATTAAAGATTTGGTGTGTGCTTGTGAAGTATGTGAAAAGTTTCGGAGAAACAACCAAAAGGAACCGTTGGTAGAAGACGAAACACCGGAATATCCTTTTCATATGGCAGGAATGGATATTTTTGAACATGGAGGAAAAAATTTTCTTTCAATTTTTGACGCGTACTCCAATTTTCTAAATGTTAGCCAGCTTAAAGGAAAAGCAGTATCGGATGTCATTGAAGAACTTAGAAAATCTTTTTATAGCTACGGCTACCCATCAAAACTAAAATGTGACAACAACCCATTCAACTCACTCATGTTTAGGACCTTTGCTGATGAATGTAACATAGTGCTACAGTTTTCAAGTCCAAGATACCCTCAGAGTAATGGATTAGCAGAAAAGGGAGTGGCGATTGCAAAGAACATTTTAAAGCGTTGTCCGGAACTCAGTAATTATCAGTATAGAATCCTCGAATACAATTCCACCCCGGTAGCAAGTTTAAACCTTGCTCCATGTGAGTTGTTCTTTGGTAGAATGTGTAAGACAAAAATGCCAATAAAGAAATCTTTACTGTATCGAAATTTGATTGATGAAGAAACAATTATGAAAAGGTTCATTGATAAGAAGTCCAAACAAAAATTATACTATAACATGCACTCAAAAAATTTACGTCCATTTAACATCGGCGATAAAATCCAATTTAAGAAAAAATCCAACGAATGGGCATATGGTGTCGTTAAAGAAAGAGTAAATGAAAGATCCTATATTATAAAGGATAATCACAATAACTACTTTAGGAGAAATAGAAGACTCATGAATAAATCTGAAAGTAATAATAGTGACAATAAAGACTGTTACTATGATAATACTTTTGTAAACAATGAAAATGTAAACATAGAGCAATCCGAAAATGTAATTATTGAACAATCTGAAAATGTAAACTTAGAACAATCCGAAAATGTAATTATAGAACAATCCGAAGATATAAATATAGAAAAATCCGAAAATGAAAATGCACAACAAACCGAAAATGTAAATATAGAACATATCGAAAATGTAACAATTGAAAATGAAACTGTAAACGAAATTAACCATGACGTATCGGTGGACTATGAAACCGCTAGCAGCTTCAGCTCGGAAGAAGAGTTCGAGCAAATAAGAGTGTCAAGATCTGGAAGATCAATTAAAGCTCCTAACAGGTTTGGATGGAGCTAATTTAAAAAAAAAAAAAAAAAGAAAGCGTGTAATAATACTCAATACATCGCATATCGATTAAACCTAGATTAAGACATTCACCTTATGTTGTTATATATATCGATAGTTGTAAGAACGATACCTAAGCATGGTCACTTGGATATTGGCTGCTCTTGTGATCAGATCGTCTGATGTGAGATATAAAACAATAAAGTTTAATCGTTTGTAATCCTTACAAACCAGCCTTTTTATATAATCAACAAACTATTAAACATTAAAATTCAATTGAATGCATACACACAATGTCTATTCGCGTGGTTTCTAAAGTTCAGGGTATCGTCTAGCGATAATGTAGTTGAAAAAAAATAAAAAAATAAATATTCAAGAAATTGCCACGCGGTGTTGAGCTCGGGTCGTAAAAAATCAAATCAATTACGGAGCGTCTACGCAGCAGCGCCACAACTATGTTTATATTATGTATGCGTTAATGCTTAGTTGTATTGCAGGTAACGTTTTGATGGTAATAATGATGGTAACTATGATGATTGTAACGATGATGAAGACTTTTTTGAACATGCAGTCTGTGTTCATCAATTTATAAGTCGTTATCACGTCAAAAAAACAAATTACAATACATATAAGAAGTATAACTTCCAAAGAGTGTGTTCCACACACCCTTAATTTTTTATTATTATCACAGAGGTAAATACAGGAGGTTGTATTATTATTATTATTATTATCAAAATTGTTTATTTAATTATTCTGTTATTAAAAATTACTTAAATTAAACTTATATGCTCACTTTTAATACAACTTATGCCATGTTCTGACTATTAAAAATTAATCTCGTAATTACGATAATCTACCTGCTATAATCTTATGGGTTCACACAACAATCAGCAGATTCGCATAAGAATAAGTTTGACAGTTTGTTTACATTTATAAATGAACAAAATTAAATAACAAACAGCAGAAAAATTTTAAATTTACCATTAGTGAATAAAAATTAACCATTAGTGAATAAAAATCTGCTCTGCCATATCTCGATGAGGCAGATTTCTGCCCCATCGCACCAATTTACTCTCTTCTCCTTTGCTGCCATAACTTCTGTTTTTTACAACAGCTGTTTAAAAGTGCTTTAAAAGTTCGTTGTCATGTGTTCAAATTTAAGGTTTCATAGCAATCAGCTTTAAAAAATGCAAAAATCAGCGCCATCTGTTGTTTATGTTAAACAAAAACAGGGTTGCATTGACGCTAATCAACTAGATTAGCAGGTAATCTCGTCAATGAAAAGATTACGTTTGCTTTAATCTCGTTAATGACCCTAATCGCGCGATTAAGCTGTAGATCAGAACATGGCATTAATCTTAAAGAGAAGGAATGCTGATCTCAGCCTAGAACTTAAATTTGATGTGATTGGAATAGTCTTTATTTGAAAGGGCAGCTGATTCCAAAGCCGGGCAACCCATAGAGAAAAGCTTTTCAGAGGATATAAGTTTAAATCTTTACTGATAAGGAAAAATAAGAAAAAAATGTTCTTAATTTTTCTGACATTTCGTTTTTGATTTATTAGTATGTATTAAAAAACTAACGACGGTTCTTAAACATTTTCTTTATTTTTATGTTCTTTCATTATGAACAGACACATTTACAACAAATTAAAACAAATTTCATAAAATTTGATCGCATTTAATACCCGAAGTTTGATTGATTAACATTATACTTAAGAGCGTACGAGTCATGGTCGGCAATAACACAATGACTAAGACGTCCGCGTATTAATCGAAAGGTCTCAGGTTCGATTCTTGGCTGAAGTATTGGCTTTATCGTGTTCGGTACCAGTAAAAATTTCAATTTAAGTTATAATTCTAACATTTCTCTAGCATGTCATGAGAATTTTTGGTAGCGTTATTAACAACAGCGCTATTCCGCATTAAGCTAGGTTAGGTTAAACCAGCTGACACTCCCAGGGGGAGTGCCACACATAGATCGCTAAGTGTCCTTCCTTAGTGATGCCGGTGGTTGGAGATGGTTAAGACTAACTCGATGGACTAACGCGATGTCGATGTGTATTCCTGCGGAGTATGTGTGCTTCTGGCAAATGCTGCATTAAGTTTATTAACAATTTCCTCTTGATTGATTTTACACAAAAGAAAACGGATTTTTATTCTAAGTACCGCAAAGGTTAGTTTGAAATATAGGTACTCAGGCGTTTTTGTAAGTTTAATCTGATGGAGCAGAGTTAAGGAAGGTTTACAATGTCAGCTTGGTTTTAGATTGTAGCTTTTAAAAATTTGAAATCCAAGTTGCTAGTTTACAATGTCAGCGTCAACCATCTCTGAACAATGCAATCAGCTGATTCGAACTCAGCTAACACATTTGATTTTTTCGAAATTGCATAACAGCTGTCTATGAGCATTGAACAGCTGATGTTTGTTTTATGTTGTGTGCAAAATTTATAAAAAGTGAATCAAAATTATAAAAATGGAGAAAAACAAAGCAATTATATGTGACGCAGGCAGCTTGATGCTGCTGCTTTAGTAGAAGAGGAACAGCCGCAGAGAAGTACTCGACTGTGTTGGGCGCGCAATTAGGGACGCAACATCGATATATAAACCATCGATGTTATAAATTGGTAAACATCGATGCTTCGATGTATCGTTTGCATCCCTACGCGCAATTCGATCAAAACAATCAGCTGTTTCGAACTCGGCTAACACATGAAATGGCACAAAAATTATCGATTTGTTTTTTTATACAACAATGATTTCATTGTTATATATTCGTTAATATGTACTAAATAAATATTAAATAGTGAATTCTATTATCATTTACCTCTGTATTGAGTAAAATAGAGGTAAAAACTCAGGAGCTTCCAAGCACATATTACTAATTTCGAAAATACGCCGTCTATTCTCAACTCTTAAACCAAAATTATCGAATAGCTTTTTGTGCTTTCAAGCATATATTACTAATTTCGAAAAAAAAGGCAACTACTGACCACTTTAAAAACTAAATTATTAGCTTTTCTCGATCCAATCTGTGATGCGAAAGTGAGTGAGACGAACTTATGTGAAAAATATATGTGTCAGACAGGAACAAAACATTTTGCAATCTCAAGCTGACATTGTAAACCCGCCTTAATACCCCAATTCCAATAGGCTGCATTCGTCTTAAACAGCAAGTCGGGAATGTAGGTGATTCCACTATACAAACACATAGAATCGACTATGTTAACCTGTTAGCTGCGTAAGACGGGTTAACTCGTCATGGAAAGTTAAAAGCTACAAACAGATATCTTTTAGTAATACAGTCGAACTTCCATATAACGAATCTGAAGGGGACAAGAAAAAACTTCGTTGTATAGAAATTTTGTTACATAGAAATGTTTGAAAACTTGTGAGATTTTAGTAGTTTTATTTAAAATAATCAGTTATTTTAATTTGTATATGGTTTTTCCACATCTTTTCCTCGACAAATACTTCAAGCACGTTTAGTGGAGCAAAAAGATATATATTTACTTATTCTATCCGTTATTCTTAGCTTTGGTGCCTATACAAAATATCGGAGTAATCCCAACAACAACATCTACGTCTACATCTACATCTTCGATGTGCACTGAGCAATAAAAAATGTTCATAAAAAACTGTGCAGCGAAGATCAGAGAATAAGCAAAACATAACACGAAAACAAAACGATAAATGAAAAAATGTATTATTGATACGTCTTAAAAATAAATTCGTAAAAAAGAAATATTCACTATAGGGAAATTTGTGATATGGAGAACAAAACACAATGGAAGTTGAACCAAAAAGCGGTGTTCGCGAAATTAGTTCGTTATATGGAAAACTTTGTTATATGGGAGTTTGTTATATATTTTATTTTATTTTTAATTTTTACTTACCGGGCTCAAAAAAATTATAAACAAGTGGAAACGTTGCAGTCGGACGCAACCGACTGCGATATACTCGATACCAGTATTAAAACCGGTAAAAAGATGCCTGGTTGCAAAGGGGTAGGGAAGCGGCAGAAGTGTACGCTGCCTCAAAAATTTTCTGATACAGGTTTGGATGCCACCAGCTATCTTTCTTCCAAAATTGGTGATATTAGCTCAAAGTTTGTTAAAGGTGGGGGAACGGGGGCTGGACCGGTTTGTGTTGTTTTGGCATCCAAATTTTTGATGCAGATCTTTGTGGAATGCCAATTGCTATCTTCCTACCTAGTTTGGTGACTCTAGCTCAAAGTTTGTAAAAAGTTGGGGGAGGGGGGCTGGGGGTGGTATGGGTGGGCGTGGCTCCAAAATATCTTTGGGGATCGCTACCAGTTATCTTCCTTCCAAATTTGGAGACTCTAGCTCCAACACTATGAAAATTACACGCATTTCCGTTTTTAACGAAGCGTTGGGGTGGTTGGAGGTGGCTAGGGCGGTATGGGTACGCATGGCATCCGAAGTTTTGAAGCACTTTTTGGGCGTTGTCATCACCTATCTTTTCGCAAAATTTGGTGACTGTAGCTCAAAAACTGAGGAAGATATAGTTGTTTCTGATTTCAAACTGTGGGTGGGCTGGGGGTGGAATGGGTTGGCGTGACGATGCAATTTCGGGGATTCCAGTAGTTATCTTCCTACCAAATTTGGTAACTCTTACTGTAAGGGTGTGCGAAATAGGTGGATTTATCGATTTGGAGCTATCAAACTTATCGATTTTCCAGCCCCTCAGTTATCGTAGAACCCCAATCTTGACACTTTATCTGTCCCGGCTATAGATAAAGACATTTCCAAAGTTTCAAGTCTCTAGCTTGAAAGGTGTGGAAAAAAGTTGCGCACATACGGACGGACGGACGGATTGACGGACGGACGGACAGACGGACAGCACCATGACGGACATTGCACAAACCCAATATACTCTTTACCTTCGGTATCTAGTATAAAAATAGGTACAATTTTTTTTTTATGGTATGCGAAATGGTATGTTTCATTATGGGTTTTTACTTTATTGTAGCTCTCTTTTTTGTGAAAAACCTAAATAACAAGAAAGCAATAAAAGTTAATTTTTGTGGTTACATATATATTAGCGCAACCTTACTAGGGCTAAATCAGTTTTAAATCAGAAATACCTATATCTACCTCAGTTTTTGAGCTTTGCGCCAAGCTAGGTGATAACGATCCCCAAAATACTGCATCAAAACTTTGGATGCCACGGCCACCCATACCACCCTTGTCCACCCCAGCCGCCCCAACTTTTCGATAAAAACGGAAATGCGTGTATCTTTCATAGTGTTTGAGCTAGAGTCTCCAAATTTGGTAGAAATATAGCTGGTAACGATCCCCAAAGATCTACATCAAAGTTTTGGAGCCAAGCTCCCCTTACCGCAGGGGAGCTAGTACCAACTTTTTATAAATTTTGATTTAGAGTCACACAAATTAAGTAGGAAGATAGAAATTGACATCCCAAAAAGATCTGCAGGAATTATTTGGATGCCACGCCCACCCATAACGTCCCTAGCCCCCCTTCCCGGAAGACGGAAGATAACTGGTGGCATCCCCATCTGTATCAGAATATTTTTGAGGCAGCTGACACCCCTGCCGCATCCGTCCTCTTTTGCGTCCGGCCTCTTTTTTTGGTTTTAATACTGGTATCGAGTATATTGCAGTCGGTTGCGTCCGACTAAAACGTTTCCACTTGTTTAAAATTAGTTTTAATAATTGAATGTAATAAAAAAAAGTTTTTTTTTTTTTTTCAAAATGTTGGCAATTGTTTTGCTTAAGACGAGTTAATTCAAAATTATTTATTTTAAACAGATACAGTTTTGCGATATTTTAAATCAATCAGCTTTCGTCATTCTTTGTCAATGCAACAGCTACGCAACGGTTTTACAAAATCAGCGGTTTAAGCTACAAGGCTGCAAGCTTTCGTACTTTGTTTGCCACTTAACATGTATCGATGCAATAGTTTTTTGTGTTGTGGAAGAAACGAAAATGGTTATTTGTCACTTTTTAAACGCGAATTAAAGTATTATTTAACTTACAGACACTTTATCGAAAAGAGCAACAAACGTGATTTGTCCGGTTTGCTTATTATTATGTAAAGTGATTTATGGAATCTGACGAGAGATGGCGCTTTATACAGTGCAAAACAGTTCAGCAGCCATTTCACACACCACACTATCAGTGCTGCCAACTTTTGTTAATCAAAAAGCTGTTTTTGGAGGGTACAATAGCGGAAAAACTATGGTCAAAAAATTCTGAAAAAAGTCTTGTTTGCAAACTTTTTTTGAAATGATAACGTCTTATGTTCAAAAAAATTAATGAGTGTTCGAACTCACTAACGATGTGTTAACAATTGCAAAACCATTCAAATTCACTTTTTGTTTTGCTTTTGACCGCCACCAGCAGAACAACAAAGCGCGCACATGCATACGCATAAATACGCACAGACACACACAAACACTTACAAACAAACATAACGAACTTCTTTAACAAGTGAATGATGGTGTGGGATACCCTACCTAGTTTATTTGCTATATTAATTGATTAATTAATTAATATTATTAAACTATTTTTAGTAATTTCTCAACTGTTTGCTAAGCGCCAACTTATGCTTATTAAGTACATATGCAATTATTGCATATATATAATATCCGCACATATTACTAATTTCGAAAATACGCCGTCTATTCTCAACTCTTAAACCAAAATTATCGAATAGCTTTTTGTGCTTTCAAGCATATATTACTAATTTCGAAAAAAAGGCAACTACTGACCACTTTAAAAACTAAATTATTAGCTTTTCTCGATCCAATCTGTGATGCGAAAGTGAGTGAGACGAACTTATGTGAAAAATATATGTGTCAGACAGGAACAAAACATTTTGCAATCTCAAGCTGACATTGTAAACCCGCCTTAATACCCCAATTCCAATAGGCTGCATTCGTCTTAAACAGCAAGTCGGGAATGTAGGTGATTCCACTATACAAACACATAGAATCGACTATGTTAACCTGTTAGCTGCGTAAGACGGGTTAACTCGTCATGGAAAGTTAAAAGCTACAAACAGATATCTTTTAGTAATACAGTCGAACTTCCATATAACGAATCTGAAGGGGACAAGAAAAAACTTCGTTGTATAGAAATTTTGTTACATAGAAATGTTTGAAAACTTGTGAGATTTTAGTAGTTTTATTTAAAATAATCAGTTATTTTAGTTTGTATATGGTTTTTCCACATCTTTTCCTCGACAAATACTTCAAGCACGTTTAGTGGAGCAAAAAGATATATATTTACTTATTCTATCCGTTATTCTTAGCTTTGGTGCCTGTACAAAATATCGGAGTAATCCCAACAACAACATCTACGTCTACATCTACATCTTCGATGTGCACTGAGCAGTAAAAAATGTTCATAAAAAACTGTGCAGCGAAGATCAGAGAATAAGCAAAACATAACACGAAAACAAAACGATAAATGAAAAAATGTATTATTGATACGTTTTAAAAATAAATTCGTAAAAAAGAAATATTCACTATAGGGAAATTTGTGATATGGAGAACAAAACACAATGGAAGTTGAACCAAAAAGCGGTGTTCGCGAAATTAGTTCGTTATATGGAAAACTTTGTTATATGGGAGTTTGTTATATATTTTATTTTATTTTTAATTTTTACTTAGCGGGCTCAAAAAAAATTATAAACAAGTGGAAACGTTGCAGTCGGACGCAACCGACTGCGATATACTCGATACCAGTATTAAAACCGGTAAAAAGATGCCTGATTGCAAAGGGGTAGGGAAGCGGCAGAAGTGTACGCTGCCTCAAAAATTTTCTGATACAGGTTTGGATGCCACCAGCTATCTTTCTTCCAAAATTGGTGATATTAGCTCAAAGTTTGTTAAAGGTGGGGGAACGGGGGCTGGACCGGTTTGTGTTGTTTTGGCATCCAAATTTTTGATGCAGATCTTTGTGGAATGCCAATTGCTATCTTCCTACCTAGTTTGGTGACTCTAGCTCAAAGTTTGTAAAAAGTTGGGGGAGGGGGGCTGGGAGTGGTATGGGTGGGCGTGGCTCCAAAATATCTTTGGGGATCGCTACCAGTTATCTTCCTTCCAAATTTGGAGACTCTAGCTCCAACACTATGAAAATTACACGCATTTCCGTTTTTAACGAAGCGTTGGGGTGGTTGGAGGTGGCTAGGGCGGTATGGGTACGCATGGCATCCGAAGTTTTGAAGCACTTTTTGGGCGTTGTCATCACCTATCTTTTCGCAAAATTTGGTGACTGTAGCTCAAAAACTGAGGAAGATATAGTTGTTTCTGATTTCAAACTGTGGGTGGGCTGGGGGTGGAATGGGTTGGCGTGACGATGCAATTTCGGGGATTCCAGTAGCTATCTTCCTACCAAATTTGGTAACTCTTACTGTAAGGGTGTGCGAAATAGGTGGATTTATCGATTTGGAGCTATGAAACTTATCGATTTTCCAGCCCCTCAGTTATCGTAGAACCCCAATCTTGACACTTTATCTGTCCCGGCTATAGATAAAGACATTTCCAAAGTTTCAAGTCTCTAGCTTGAAAGGTGTGGAAAAAAGTTGCGCACATACGGACGGACGGACGGATTGACGGACGGATTGACGGACGGACGGACAGACGGACAGCACCATGACGGACATTGCACAAACCCAATATACTCTTTACCTTCGGTATCGAGTATAAAAATAGGTACAATTTTTTTTTTTATGGTATGCGAAATGGTATGTTTCATTATGGGTTTTTACTTTATTGTAGCTCTCTTTTTTGTGAAAAACCTAAATAACAAGAAAGCAATAAAAGTTAATTTTTGTGGTTACATATATATTAGCGCAACCTTACTAGGGCTAAATCAGTTTTAAATCAGAAATACCTATATCTACCTCAGTTTTTGAGCTTTGCGCCAAGCTAGGTGATAACGATCCCCAAAATACTGCATCAAAACTTTGGATGCCACGGCCACCCATACCACCCTTGTCCACCCCAGCCGCCCCAACTTTTCGATAAAAACGGAAATGCGTGTATCTTTCATAGTGTTTGAGCTAGAGTCTCCAAATTTGGTAGAAATATAGCTGGTAACGATCCCCAAAGATCTACATCAAAGTTTTGGAGCCAAGCTCCCCTTACCGCAGGGGAGCTAGTACCAACTTTTTATAAATTTTGATTTAGAGTCACCAAATTAAGTAGGAAGATAGAAATTGACATCCCAAAAAGATCTGCAGGAATTATTTGGATGCCACGCTGATCGTTAAAAGCTACAAACAGATATCTTTTAGTAATACAGTCGAACTTCCATATAACGAATCTGAAGGGGACAAGAAAAAACTTCGTTGTATAGAAATTTTGTTACATAGAAATGTTTGAAAACTTGTGAGATTTTAGTAGTTTTATTTAAAATAATCAGTTATTTTAGTTTGTATATGGTTTTTCCACATCTTTTCCTCGACAAATACTTCAAGCACGTTTAGTGGAGCAAAAAGATATATATTTACTTATTCTATCCGTTATTCTTAGCTTTGGTGCCTGTACAAAATATCGGAGTAATCCCAACAACAACATCTACGTCTACATCTACATCTTCGATGTGCACTGAGCAATAAAAAATGTTCATAAAAAACTGTGCAGCGAAGATCAGAGAATAAGCAAAACATAACACGAAAACAAAACGATAAATGAAAAAATGTATTATTGATACGTCTTAAAAATAAATTCGTAAAAAAGAAATATTCACTATAGGGAAATTTGTGATATGGAGAACAAAACACAATGGAAGTTGAACCAAAAAGCGGTGTTCGCGAAATTAGTTCGTTATATGGAAAACTTTGTTATATGGGAGTTTGTTATATATTTTATTTTATTTTTAATTTTTACTTAGCGGGCTCAAAAAAAATTATAAACAAGTGGAAACGTTGCAGTCGGACGCAACCGACTGCGATATACTCGATACCAGTATTAAAACCGGTAAAAAGATGCCTGGTTGCAAAGGGGTAGGGAAGCGGCAGAAGTGTACGCTGCCTCAAAAATTTTCTGATACAGGTTTGGATGCCACCAGCTATCTTTCTTCCAAAATTGGTGATATTAGCTCAAAGTTTGTTAAAGGTGGGGGAACGGGGGCTGGACCGGTTTGTGTTGTTTTGGCATCCAAATTTTTGATGCAGATCTTTGTGGAATGCCAATTGCTATCTTCCTACCTAATTTGGTGACTCTAGCTCAAAGTTTGTAAAAAGTTGGGGGAGGGGGGCTGGGGGTGGTATGGGTGGGCGTGGCTCCAAAATATCTTTGGGGATCGCTACCAGTTATCTTCCTTCCAAATTTGGAGACTCTAGCTCCAACACTATGAAAATTACACGCATTTCCGTTTTTAACGAAGCGTTGGGGTGGTTGGAGGTGGCTAGGGCGGTATGGGTACGCATGGCATCCGAAGTTTTGAAGCACTTTTTGGGCGTTGTCATCACCTATCTTTTCGCAAAATTTGGTGACTGTAGCTCAAAAACTGAGGAAGATATAGTTGTTTCTGATTTCAAACTGTGGGTGGGCTGGGGGTGGAATGGGTTGGCGTGACGATGCAATTTCGGGGATTCCAGTAGTTATCTTCCTACCAAATTTGGTAACTCTTACTGTAAGGGTGTGCGAAATAGGTGGATTTATCGATTTGGAGCTATCAAACTTATCGATTTTCCAGCCCCTCAGTTATCGTAGAACCCCAATCTTGACACTTTATCTGTCCCGGCTATAGATAAAGACATTTCCAAAGTTTCAAGTCTCTAGCTTGAAAGGTGTGGAAAAAAGTTGCGCACATACGGACGGACGGACGGATTGACGGACGGACGGAAAGACGGACAGCACCATGACGGACATTGCACAAACCCAATATACTCTTTACCTTCGGTATCGAGTATAAAAATAGGTACAACTTTTTTTTTTATGGTATGCGAAATGGTATGTTTCATTATGGGTTTTTACTTTATTGTAGCTCTCTTTTTTGTGAAAAACCTAAATATATATATTAGCGCAACCTTACTAGGGCTAAATCAGTTTTAAATCAGAAATACCTATATCTACCTCAGTTTTTGAGCTTTGCGCCAAGCTAGGTGATAACGATCCCCAAAATACTGCATCAAAACTTTGGATGCCACGGCCACCCATACCACCCTTGTCCACCCCAGCCGCCCCAACTTTTCGATAAAAACGGAAATGCGTGTATCTTTCATAGTGTTTGAGCTAGAGTCTCCAAATTTGGTAGAAATATAGCTGGTAACGATCCCGAAAGATCTACATCAAAGTTTTGGAGCCAAGCTCCCCTTACCGCAGGGGAGCTAGTACCAACTTTTTATAAATTTTGATTTAGAGTCACACAAATTAAGTAGGAAGATAGAAATTGACATCCCAAAAAGATCTGCAGGAATTATTTGGATGCCACGCCCACCCATAACGTCCCTAGCCCCCCTTCCCGGAAGACGGAAGATAACTGGTGGCATCCCCATCTGTATCAGAAAATTTTTGAGGCAGCTTACACCCCTGCCGCATCCGTCCTCTTTTGCGTCCGGCCTCTTTTTTTTGGTTTTAATACTGGTATCGAGTATATTGCAGTCGGTTGCGTCCGACTTAAACGTTTCCACTTGTTTAAAATTAGTTTTAATAATTGAATGTAATAAAAAAAAGTTTTTTTTTTTTTTTTCAAAATGTTGGCAATTGTTTTGCTTAAGACGAGTTAATTCAAAATTATTTATTTTAAACAGATACAGTTTTGCGATATTTTAAATCCATCAGCTTTCGTCATTCTTTGTCAATGCAACAGCTACGCAACGGTTTTACAAAATCAGCGGTTTAAGCTACAAGGCTGCAAGCTTTCGTACTTTGTTTGCCACTTAACATTTATCGATGCAATAGTTTTTTGTGTTGTAGAAGAAACGAAAATGGTTATTTGTCACTTTTTAAACGCGAATTAAAGTATTATTTAACTTACAGACACTTTATCGAAAAGAGCAACAAACGTGATTTGTCCGGTTTGCTTATTATTATGTAAAGTGATTTATGGAATCTGACGAGAGATGGCGCTTTATACAGTGCAAAACAGTTCAGCAGCCATTTGTTAATCAAAAAGCTGTTTTTGGAGGGTACAATAGCGGAAAAATTATGGTCAAAAAATTCTGAAAAAAGTCTTGTTTGCAAACTTTTTTTGAAATGATAACGTCTTATGTTCAAAAAAATTTAATGTGTGTTCGAACTCACTAACGATGTGTTAACAATTGCAAAACCATTCAAATTTACTTTTTGTTTTGCTTTTGACCGCCACCAGCAGAACAACAAAGCGCGCACATGCATACGCATAAATACGCACAGACACACACAAACACTTACAAACAAACATAACGAACTTCTTTAACAAGTGAATGATGGTGTGGGATACCCTACCTAGTTTATTTGCTATATTAATTGATTAATTAATTAATTAAACTATTTTTAGTAATTTCTCAATTGTTTGCTAAGCGCCAACTTATGCTTATTAAGTACATATGCAATTATTGCATATATATAATATCCACAGTAGCACTTATATAATATTAGGGTACATAACATTCTTCATTCGTCAGTTCATTTTCTTACTACAGAAGTCCGCTATGTTTGTCTGTAAGTGTGTGTGTGTGTTGTGTCTGTGCATTCACGAAGAAGCAAAACAGAATTGCCTTGGACGAATGATGTTGCTGCATACCCTAACTAGCTTATTTGCTATATTTATCAATTAATCAATTAATATTATAAAACTATTTTAGTAATTTCTCAATTATTTGCTAAGCGCCAACTTATACTAATAAAAGTATGCATTTATAGCAAATATATTATTGAAGTACACGTCCACAATAACACTTATAATTTATTAGGGTATTCAACAGTCATCACTCTCTTTGCTAAACAGCTGCATGGCTCGACCGTCCCGGGCTGAGGCGCTCTGCCGCTGCACAAAGCACTAATACCATAATACTTATTTTGAGCAGAGAAAAAATTTTTACAACAAAAACATACTATTCGTATACTAACGCTGCGAAAAGTTTTTTGAAAGCGTCGACGCTGAACATGTGTGATATAACGCGGTGTGAGGTTTGCATGTATTGAAACGAAATATTTGCGCTACCCGCGCCTATAGATGTTAACACATCAAAAAGTCTTCATCATCGTTACAATCATCATCGTTACCATCATCATCGTTACCATCATTATGGTTACCATCATTATGGTTACCATCATTATTGTTACCATCATTATGGTTACCATCATTATGGTTACCATCATTATGGTTACCATCATTATGGTTACCATCATTATTGTTACCATCATTATGGTTACCATCATTATGGTTACCATCATTATTACCATCAGAACGTAACCTGCAATACAACTAAGCATTAACGCATACATAATATAAACATAGTTGTGGCGCTGCTGCGTAGACGCTCCGTAATTGCACATTTGATTTTTTACGACCCGAGTTCAACACCGCGTGGCAATTTCTTGAATATTTATTTTTTTTCAACTAGATTATCGACTAGACGATACCCTGAACTTTAGAAATCACGCGAATAGACATTGTGTGTATGCATTCAATTGCATTTTAATGTTTAATAGTTTGTTGATTACATATTTTCATAAAAAAATTTTGTCAACCGGGCTTGCAGAACAATTTCAAATAGATGATTGTGTTGTTTTTGAGCCAACACATTAATATTTATCAAGCCAAGCTAAGCAAAATCAAAATATTTTCATATTTGTCAACAATTTGAGCTGCGTTACAAATATAATTGTAGAAAAATAAATGTGTAGGCAAAAGTCACATTCCATACAATACATAGCAGATATCAAAGAGGAATAGAGATAGAATATAACGGGACTGTGTAAGAGCCGTTATGTTTTGTCATTTTTCTTTGTGTTTTGTGTTTTGCATATACATGGTTCGCCACTGAGTTGCAGTTTCGATCTAACAGCGAGTGGAAAAAATAAATAATATATTCACAAAAGTATGAAATCATTTTATCAGTGTTCTTATATGACGTCACGTGAGACTATCGTCCGTAAACAAACTTTACAGACACCCATATTTTTTTTTGTAAATACAGTACGACTGCTTAACGCAACCCTCGTCACAAGCAACTCCTCGTTAATTGCAACACCCAAATTCGAGATCTTCGCGAAACAGGTGTACAGAAAAGTATAAATTGTAACAAAGCAAAACAAAATATAAATAAAATAAAATGAAACCCCTGCTGTGAACACAGATTTATTCGATTAACTTTAATTTTAACGGTAAGCAAGGCATTTCTTCTTGGAAATATGTCTCGTGGCGAACAGAAACATTTTCCTTGGTTTTTGCAACCACCTCAGTTTTCGCAATGGGCCAAATTTGAATAGTTTGCGTTGACCGAGGTCGTACTGTAGTTTAATTTTTTTCAGGTTGATGGCAAACACACACTAAGTCTGGTCAATTTGAATGGGCCGAAAAAGGGTTGAGAATCGTACCCCTGTAAATGAATCTGCTAACAATTCTATGCTACTTTGCCTAAGATCCTATGGATTTCAAATAAAAAGTAGATCTACGCCTATCAAGGTAAAAATAAAATAAAAAAGATTACAGCCTGTGTTAAATCACTCGGGCGCATAATACGTAGAATACGTCTTTCCTTGTGCAACAAAAATTAGGAAAATAAACATAGTATTTATATGATTTGAAATTTAAAAATATTAAACAAATAAAATAGCTGAAATGCATATTTATGCCTTACATAACAAAAAGAGTTAATATAAGAGCAATTTGTTATTATTGTTTCATCTAAAAACTGCTCAGCGCATTTTCAATTAATTAATTCACTTTTAACAGTCGTAACTTATTCAAATCCACTACAATGTCTGTATGTAATATGCAAATCAAACCCAACTGGTCACATGTGACGTCACGCAAAACAGTTGTTTATGCGCAATGCGTTATCGGTCTTTTTTGTATCATGATTTTATATGATAGCCGCTGCTGCCCTCGATAGTGCCAGCGTATTAATTATCAATTAGTATAAACCATCGGTTGTCCGATAGTTCCATCGATTGTTTGCTCAGCTGAGACGCACAGCGCAAGTGAAACAAATCCATATGCACATGCTATCAGCTATCGCACTCGCTCACACTTATTGCTCACATCACTAAACTAATATACACATAAGACACAAACTTGACAAAAATTTAATTATGACCGACTTCAATTTTAAATAATATAAAAACTAATTAGTGGCTGTACTAGTCGGTTGAAAAATTTAAAAAAATAGGTCTAACTAAATGTAAGGAAGCTGGAAAAATTGTATTTTTGTTAAATAATTTAAATGTACATACTTAAAAAATAATAATTGAATTTAATATCTTATAAATTTCCTAGTTTTTTCATATGTTGTCAAATCATAATATGCAGTTAAGGCCAAGGGCGTCCACACTCCCCCCTTACTATTTTGGACGATGCCTTTTTTATGTAAGGGAGAGTCACCACCGGTGGGGGGTGTCCACCATCTGTTTTTTTGACATAAATCTGTCAAAAATCAACGTAAAGCTTAACTGTATCGTAAGAAAGCTAGATCAATTGCCAATCGATCTGTCTAAGGCATTATACACATTGAAAATAATTGAGATTTAATGAAAAAGTCAAAAACACGATTTTCAAAAAAGTGTACCAGTGGTGGACACACCCTTTTATCTTGTGAAAATAGAACCAATAAAATAAAATAAAATGCCAATTCATTGTTTTTATTTAAGTTTTTGTATTTTATGCAATTAAACAATCAAAAACAAGTGGAAACGTTGCAGTCGGACGCAACCGACTGCGATATACTCGATACCAGTATTAAAACCGGTAAAAAGAGGCCTGATTGCAAAGGGGTACGGATGCGGCAGGGGTGTTAGCTGCCTCAAAAGTTGTCTGATGCATAGGGATGCCAGCGGCTATCTTCCTTCCAAATTTGGTGACACTAGCTCAAAGTTTGTTAGAGGTGGGAGAAGAGGGCCGGGGCCTTATAAGTGGGCGTGGCATCAAATTTTTTGATTTAGATCTTTTTGGGATGTCAATTTTTATCTTCCTACCAAATTTCGTGAGTCTAGCTCAAAGTTTGTAAAAAGGGTGGGAAGAGGGGCGTGGGGGAGTTATGGGTGGGCGTGGCATCCAAATTTATGATGCAGATCTTTGTTTGATGTCAATTGCTATCTTCGTACCAAATTTGGTGACTCTAGCTCAAAATTTTTAAAAAGTTGTTACTACACAGAAAAAAAAATCAACGGTTGAATTTAACCGACGCAACAGTAACAGGCACAGTTAAGTTACTGCTGCCCACAGTACATTTACAATTGTAACTGTAGCTCTAACGTAATAGTTTAGCTGATATTTTTTTTGTTTAAATCTATATCCTTATAGTTTAGCTAATATTTTTTTGTTGGAATCTATAGCCATTCCTCCTATCCGACAAATTACAACAAAAATTATATGTAATTTGTTGTTTTAAGGAGCAACTGATAATCACAGTTAATTTACCATAAAAATTGTTACTGTAACGTAAATAGCAACCCTGAACTGTGCAAACTGTATTATAACAGCAAAACTTGTAAAACAAAATGTATGTATGTGTTTTGTTGTTGCAGCGATGAACTGTGCCCATGGTAAAGCTACCATACTCTACAGCAAGGCATACTTAACTAGGTAGCCGCACTCGGCTTGTGTCCCTCTTTTTATCGCCTTATACTTCAGTCTCGAGCCGAGCGTTGTGTGCGACGCATCTCCGCGGACGATTTTTTTCGTTCTGCTTTGCACACTAGCACACAAATATGTGTGTATATACAAATGCATGCGCTCACACATTTCATTGTGTTGACGACAGCATGATATTCCTTTCTCCCTCTCACATTGCTAAGGCGAAACGAAGAGCGAGTGCGGCTACCTAGTTAAGTATGCCTTGCTCTACAGTACCTTTTACTGTGAGAACAGTAATATGACAGAAAACACTTGTAAATGATTTTGTGCGGAATGTTCTTTCTCTATAACATTTTTCATGCATATACATACATGTCAATGTATGTCGCAGTAAAACAAATCAGTACCGTTAGGACCATGCTCGCCTTTCGGCACCGATCGAAATTGTGTGTACATTCACTGGTAGCACTGTGTGTTCGGCAACAGCGCAATAGCTAAGGCGTCTGCGTGGTAATCTTGAAGTCTCAGGTTCGAATCGCGGCAGAGGTAGTGGCATTTTTCATAATGGGTAAGATTTTAACAGCTTAATATAAATTATGATTCTCTAATATTTCTCAAGCATATTAAAGGTATGTAATAGTACAATACAAATAGTAAAATCACCGAAAAATGCAAAATAACAAATATTGCAGTAACATCACAGAAAAATTAGTAACTAACTGTACTGTAAAAATTGGTAACTTTACAGTAAAATAATGGCATTATAGTAATATAGTAACTGTACTGTAAAATGTAGTACTTGTACTGTAAACAACAGTAATTTTTAACTATTTTAAACGGTTGGCGCGTTTTTAACCATTATTCTGGTTGATTTTTACTGTGCAACATTACATTTTACGTAATGTCTTACGTCAAATTTTACTGTAAATATCGGTTGATTTTGACTATTTTATCGGTTGGCGCGTTTTCAACCAGAAAATTGGTTGATTTCAACCAATTTTTTTTTCTGTGTATCTCCCCTGTGTGTGGTAAACTTGGATGCAGATCTTTGGGGATCATTACCAGCTATCTTCCTACCAAATTTGCAGACTCTAGCACACTATGAAAGATACACGCATTAACGTTTTTAACGAAAAGTTGGGGCGGCTGGGGTGGACAATGGCGGTATGGGTGGGCGTGGCATCCGAAGTTTTGTCATCACCTATCTTAGCACCAAATTTGGGGGCTCTACCTCAAAAACTGTGGGAGATACATATAGTCATTTCTGATTGAAAAATATGGGGTAGGCTGGGGCGGAAAGGGCATGGCTCTAACATTATTGATGCAGTTTTTTGAAGGTTGTTAGTAGCTATCTTCATACCAAATTTGGTAACTCTAACTGTAAGAGTGTGCGAAGAAGGTGGTTTTATCGATTTTGAGTTTTCAAATTTATCGATTTGCCAGCCCCCCAGTTATCGTAGAACCCCAATCTTAACACTTTATCTGTCCCGTTTCAAGTTTCAAGTCTCTAGCTTGAAGGGTGTCGAAAAAAGTTGCGTTCATACAGACAAACAGACGGACATTGCACAAACCCAATATACTCTGTACCTTCGGTATCGAGTATAACAAGCAAAGGCAAATCAAAGCATTGGTTCTAAGACCGCCTGCCTGAGACGAAATTGCAATCTCTTTAGATTTTAAGCTCGTTAGTATCAGACAATTAAATTATATTTTGTTATATATTAATCAAAGTTAGAAGTATTGTACTTTTTCTTAAATAAGGAATTGCAGCAGCTCTGCTAGATGGTGGTGAATCAGCACCAGTGAACTGCACGGGTGTCACTTTTCGGCATCTTACGTACACCCATAAAATTATGAGTGCCGGTGGCACACTTCACCCTCAAAACAAAGTAACAATGCGCACACACACAAAAAATAGCGGGTGTTGCGAGTGGCCTGCACATCACGCACTCATTCACCCGGGTTTTTTTCCGATGACACGCGCCTACGTACCTACACTCATAACGGAATGTAGCAGCAGGCAACAAGTAAAAACAGGCACCCATGCAAAAAAGGTTCGGGTACGCAAAACACAAGTAAAACACCATGGAGTTTTACTTGACACCATGGTGTTTTACTTGACACCATGGTGATTCAGTTATATTTTTGTCAAAAAACGGTGTTTTGGCTTCATATGCATCAATACCTGCAAGTAGTGCAGCAGCCGAATGAGTTTTTTCTTTGGCAGGAAACATCATAACAGAAAAAAGAAATAGATTGGGACCGAAATCTGTAGATTCCCTACTTTTTTTAAATTCTTTTTATAAAAATTTAATAGATTAAGCTTAATATGATAATTTTTACTATAAGTTTATTGTTAGTTATATGTATAAGTTTTAAGTTCCTTAACCTTAGTTTATTAAATACATACATAAATACTCAAAATAAAATAATAACCGCAATTTATAGCATGTCAATATTTTTTACTATTTTGGTTGGTGTTTACTGGGTGCACTTGTAGTTGCAGTGTACTCATGCAGTTCTCTGATCAGCACATTCAGCATTAGAGTTACAATTGAATATGCAATACATACACTGAAACTAGTGCTGGGAAAACATCGATGTTTTTCACTATCGATGTTTCGACTTTTTATACTAATAAAACATCGATACTATTGATTGTCCACTGGACAGAAAATAAATTTTTTTTCAATTTGCAATCTTGGCAAATAAAACATGAAAAATCATTTATTTATAGCTTATTTTATTTAAATCAAAACTCAAAATATATATGTATATAATAATAATAATGTATATAATAATAATAATAATAATAACTTTTTTCAGATCAATCAGAATCTTCATCTAGTAACCAATTGTTGCGGCTCATAAAAATAATCTTGTCTGCTGTGGAAGCTTCAAGTGAAGCCCTCTTTTGACTAATTACAATTCCAGCTTTGCTGAAAATGCGTTCACTATCCACTGACGTTGCCGGAATGCATAGGAATTTTTTGCAGCAAGCTTTTAGACCGTCATTTCCATTCATGTTCTACAAAACAAGATAGTTATATTATTTATCTTAAAAAGTATTATAGTAAAAAAATTACCTTCCAATAGTCAAGAGGGTTACAGTCTTCATCCAGATACGGACTATCATAAAAGTTCCGAAGGCTTAAAATGGAGTCAGCACGTTCAGTCCTTGAATTTTTGGCAATGTTCCTTTTTAAGAAAGCAAACAGTAGCTGATTTTTGGCAGCATTCTCAGTTGGTGTTGGTGGCTCGGTGTTGTCAGGTGCATGATGTTTGTTGTTTTCCAACGCTTTTGTGGCTTCTGACACGTTGTGAGAAAAAAGAAAGCCTTCCTTTTTGATCCGAGGATCAAGCAACGTGGATAATCGGGTCACAGTTCTTTTTTCATATTCCAACAGTCTTAATTTACTACTGTCAATTAAATTTAATAGCATATCCGAACCTTCTTTAGATTGTACTTTGGGCTTTAAACTTTCCATAGTATCAAGCAATCCACACATCACCGGAATTATAAGCGAAACTGTTATATTTGTTGATGATGTTGTTTTCTATAAGCAAATACACACACATACACAAAAAATTAATATGCAATTTCAAACGACAATAATTGTAAGTTATAATTACCTATTTAATTAATTCCGACTTATTTTACATACTCCAAATCAGCCACGCACAAAATGTAAAGAGATGGAAAATTTTCTCAAAACATCGATAGTGCAAAAAACACAATCAATGGTTGAAAATTTTGTTTACTATCGATAGTATCGATAGTGCTCCGATGTTTTCCCAGCACTACTCACTAGTCATAAGAACCAGATACTCCCAATTTAGAACGTCTCCCTGCCTCCATAGGCAAAACAAGTTTTTTTTTAAATTATCGATTGTTTTCCTCGTCATTGGAACACATCCACATGTCAATCGACAACAACCAAACTCTATATTTTAAAAACTATTAAATTGATTAAGAAATAATTAAAAATCTGTGAAATAAATTAATTAAAATCGATAAAGGATCAACGGAGGTGTCTCGTAAGGTTCATGGGTTCAGGGTTAACCAGATCCTTCTCACTTGTTGCTTTTAATCTTTAGGCATTGTAATAAAATTGTAGTTTAATACCCCTCATTAACAGCGAGTCGAAGATGTAGGCGATTCCACTATAAATCCAATTGCATAGTTGCATCTTGATTTAACAGGGTCTGTTAAGTGACAGCTGACTGCTGTATGTGTATGTATTTAATTGGAAAAAATGAGCTCGAACGCAAACAAAATAAGTGAAGCCAAAAAAGCAAAAAATTATTGTTTTAATTTGTGCGCAAAATACAAACATGATTTTGCAAATTACCCGGGTTGTGCAGACATGTTTGCAGCTGACAAGCAGCTTTAGCATTGAGTTGGCGAACTTCGCCTATAAAGTGAAAATTCGTGAGTAATAGATTTAATAAATACATATAAACAAAATAAAATAAATAAGTAAAACATAATATAGGAACGACATGGTATGTTTTGGGAGCACGATGTTCCAGCGAACTCTGACGCATTCTTCAAAGAAAGCTTCCGTATGGAGAGACCCAACTTTGAGGTTTTGGTAAAGCGTCTTGCCGGAATATCGAAGCAAGACACTTCGTTTCGGAAAGCAATACCTCTAGACAAGCGTATTGCCATCGCTCCTTACGCACTTGGCTCATCATCATAAGCACTGTTTCGAACTGCTCTTCCCACTTTACAAACACTCTCTTAGGTATCGATTGGTTTTCTGCCATCTTTTAATCATTAAATAAGTAATTATTCAATTTAATTTGCAGAAAATTTAAAAATCCGTTTGAATTATTTTTTTTGTGTTTTTATTGCACTTTTTGACAAGATGTTTTACTCAAATTGGCACTGTTTAAACCAAGTATCGATTAAAAATTTCATAGTATCGACTATGTTAAAGTTCTGTTCAGTGCTCTGTAATGTTAACTTCTAGCATTCCCACTTGGTCGGTTTCAAACCAACTGGGAATGCAGCCAACCAACGGAGAATATTTGAATAAGATTCCCATTGTGCATATGTGAATCTAATACAAAAAGATGCAACATCTTCAAATTCCAATTGCATACTTGCATCTTGCTGTAGTGGAATCGGGGTATAAGCCAATAACAAATAGATGACAGTTTGCAAAACTGACAAGTGAACACGTTGCAGTCGGACGCAACCGACTGCGGTATACTCGTTACCTGTATTAAAACCGTTGGGGGAAATGGAGCTGAGGGTGTTATGGGTGGGCTGTAGTGCTGCAAAAATATCGATATTTGTCGGTATCGATATTTTCGATATTTTGGGAGAAAAAAATCGATATTTCGAATTTTAAAAAATATTTTAATTTTTTCAGCGACAATCACTGCAAGATTAAAAAAGAAAACAAAATCTTTTTAGAGATCGAACAAAAACTATTTATTAAATTCATCATTAACTTAAAACTAAAAAATCATAAGAATAATATATTCAAAAAAAACAAATCAAATATTAATAAAATTAAAAAAATTAAACAAAACAATTGAATTCATGGCAGTTGCTTATTGAGATCAAAACCATCCATGGCAAAATCCACTGGTTTTTGCTTAGGAAAACTAAATTGTTAACTGTGTCATATTTATTGGTTAAAAAAGGCAGAACGCTGCCGGAGGTAGTGGGCAGCTCATTCACTAGCGGCGTAGGGTGCATTCGTGTCAAGTGGTTTTGCAGATTTGTGGTGTTTCCACTTGTTTTACACACTTTGCCACACTTCTTGACATGGCACTACCACCATCCTTTGATTTTTCAAAAAAACTCCACACTTTTGATTTGCCACTCCTGTCGGTTTTTTTTAACATCTTCTGCAGCACCTAAAATACTCAAGAGCTATAAATTCATGTCTATACATTAATGTAAGTTAATTATACATACATACGTTTTCTGCCAACAAACTGGTCCATCCTCTTCGCCAATCTTGTTCATTTAAATCAAACTAGAATAATTCAATTATTATACATTTTGTAATTATTTGTCTAACTTTTTACTTACCCAGCCAACGCAAACGCAAAGTGTGACCATTATTTCGATACATCGATCTTATAAAAAATGGATCGATATTTTCGCAAAATTTGAAAATATCGATATAATCGATACTGAATCGATATTTTTGCAGCACTAGTGGGCTGGCATCCAAATTTTTGATGCAGATCTTTGTGGAATGTCAATTGATATCTTCCCACCAAATTTGATGACTAGCTCCAAATTTATAAAAAGTGGGTACCAGCACCACTCGTGGCGGTATGAAGGCGTGGCGGTATGGAGACGTGGCATCCAAATTGCAGATCTTTGGGGATAGTTAACAGCTTTCTTCCTACCAAATTTGGTGACTCTAGCTCAACAAATCTGAAAGATACACGCATTCCCGTTTATAACAAAGCGTTGGGGCGGCTAGGGCAGTATGGGTGGGCGTGGCACCCAAAGTCTTGATGCAAATGACCCCAAAAATCTTCTATATTGGCAACAAATTTGGTGGCTCTAGCTCACAAGCTGTCGAAGTTATAGAATATCTGAGGGCTGCGTGAGGGCTGGGGGCGGAATGGGTGGACGTGGCTTCAAAATGGATGCAGTTTCTTAGAAGATGCTTCTAGCTATCTTCTGACTATATTTGGTAGTTCTACCTGTAAGGATGTGTGAAATAGGTGGATTTATCGATTTTAAGTAATCAAATTTATCGATTTGCCAGCCCCCTAGTCATCGTAGAACCCCAGTCTTGACACTTTATCTGTCCCGGCAATAGACAAAGACAATTGTAAAGTTTCAAGTATCTAGCTTGAGGGGTGTCGACAAAAATTGAGCACATACGGACAGACACCATGACGGATTTTCCACAAACCCAATATACTCTTTACCTTCGGTAACGAGTATAAAAATCTATATTAAAACTGGTTCATAGTATAAATGCTAATAAAGCCAGAATTCTCTCTGTAAATTAGCTGAACTTAGACAACCAACAAAAGCGGCTTGACGTGAAACGAATTAAAATGTCAATTTACTATATGTAGGTGTTTTATTGCAAAATTTATTGGCTGCAAAATAATTTTATCTTTACTTGGGTGCTCGCGACCGTAGCTTCTTAACACAGTTTGGTAATAACCATACACTAATAAATATAGCAAAACTGATAATAGAAAGCTAGACAGCAAACAAAAGCTGCCTGTTGAGTATAGAAGTACACTGCAATCTAGCTAATCTGGCTCCCCTCTTATCCGGCACCTCTACAATCTGACAATTTTTTCCGACTTCTGGCTAATCCGGCAACCGCTCTATAATCCGAAAATTTTTTCTGACTAGTGGCTAGTCCGGCAACCGCTGTATAATCCGACATTTTTTCCCGCTTTTTTAAACATTTATTATCTCATTCTATATGTGTACTTATTTTTAGAACAAGCTATTTTTTCTCTTTTACTAGACCAGTAGTCGCCAATGAATAATGGAGTATGTACCGTTATCAATAGTGCATCGTTAAAATAACACACTCATGAGCTAGAGACTTGAAACTTTGCAAATGTCTTTATCTATGGCCGATACAGCTAAAATGTCAAGATTGCGGTTCTACGATAACTGGGACGCTGGCAAATCGATAAATTCGATAACTCGAAATCGATAAATCAACCTATTCCGCACACCCTTACAGTTAGAGTTACCAAATTTGGTAGGAATATAGCTACTGGCATCCCCGATAAAATTGCATCAATAGTATTGTGGCCACGCCCACCCATTCCGCCCCCATCTTTCAAAGTGTTTGACCTAGAGTCTCCAAATTTGGTAAAGAGATAACTGGTAGCGAGTCCCAAAGATATTTCGGAGCCACGCCCACCCTGACCACCTCCAGCCTCCCTTCCCCAACCTTTTACAAACTTTGAGCTGGAGTCACCAAATTAGGTTGGAAGATAGCTTGAGGCATCCCCATCTGTATCAGAAAATTTTTGAGGCAGCTTACACCCCTGCCGCATCCGTACCCTATTGCAACCAGGCCTCTTTTTGCCGGTCTTAATACTGGTATCGAGTATATTGCAGTCGGTTGCGTCCGACTGCAACGTGTCCATTTTTATACTCGATACCGAAGGTAAACTTTGCAAATGTCTTTATTCATCCCATTTATGCATCCCAAGTTTAATGCAGTGGCATCCAAAGTTTGGGGATCGTCATCACCTATCTTGGCTTAAAATTTGATGGGCTCCAGCTCAAAAATTGAGGAAGATATAGGCGGTTCTGATTTAAAACTGCGGGGGGCTGGGGGCGGAATGGGTGGGCGTGGCATCCAAATTTTTGATGCAATTTTCAGGGATGCCAGTAGCTATCTTCCTACCAATTTTGGTAGCTCTAACTGTGCGGAATAGGTGGATTTATCGATTTTGAGTTATCCCAGTTATCGTAGAACCCCAATCTTAGAACTCGATCTGTTCCTTCCATAGATAAAGACATTTGCAAAGTTTCAAGTCTCTATCTTGTGGATGTGGAAAAAAGTTGCGAACATACAGACAGACAGACGGACAGACACCATGACGGACATTGCACAAACCCAATATACTCTTTACCTTCGGTATCGAGTATAAAAATAAGCTTGCGTAAACTTCAATTTGTTTCAGTTAGTTAGCAAATTTTGTTTGGTTAGTTTTTGGTAGGAGCAGTACATTTGCAGCCTAGGGGTGATGAGAATGTTAACCGGTACAGTGCTGCTATAGCAGCCTTTTTACGGACAAATCTTTCCTTTTTTAAACTTCGTCAGCCGGGAAAATAACCAAACATTCCCTATCCGGAAATCTGTCCTTTTTTAAGCACCATCGTCCTTTTTTTGAATTTACACAATACACCTATCCCCCGATTTACACGGTACTCGTTTAACACGATTTCGCTTTAACACGGTTCATAAATTCGGAAAAATTTTAAAAATTTTTATCTCGAGTTCATTTGTCTAAGCTGGTAACTTATCTTTTTCGAAACCTATGCGTTTGTGATTCAATTAACATATTTATTGAAGCTTTCAAATGCCAAAAACTCCAAAGAAAAATCATACCAAAAAAAAATTGTATCTTAAAATTAAAATATTGGATCGTCTACGTATTGGAGAGAGATAAGTTTAATGATTGAAGTTTAACTCTTGTTCTATTTGAATAAGTGTCTTAATTGCGCAGTTTTTTTCGTTTAACACGGTTTTATACTGGAAAAACAAAGATTTCGTTTTACACGGATTTGTCTGGAACCTATCTTCCGTGTAAATCGGGGGATAGGTGTATTGCTAATTTTACGGTGTATGAAAATAAGGCCATCTCTAATATGAACTAACCATGAATTTTTTGTACTTCTCTTTCGATTGTATAAATGCTATTATTCACTTGTAAAATAATCGAAAATGCCCGAAAATTTTGAAAATTTAAAACATATTGATATGTTTTTTGTGGAAAATTACTTAGCAGCACACAAAAATCCAATTTGTTAAGTGTTAGAACCTTTCAATGTTTAGTCTGACGACATTGAAAAATTTCTCACACAATATGCAAACGTATATTTGGTAAAGACTCTGCAGGGAACAACACGTTTTTCCAGCTTGCCACGTTTGCTCTAAGCATTTTGTCGCTGCCATAGTCGAACGCAGAGGTGGAGCGTGTGTTTAGCCAGGTGAGCTTAATAAAAACGAAGCTGCGGAGTTCTCTCCAAATGAAAACGTTATAAGCTATTTTGTCCATACGCTAAGACTTGTTGTTTATTAAATAATAATACAAAATAATAGAAATTTTTACATTTAAGATTCGAATTACGTCGATATAACAAATGCTGCCACAACATACATAAGTGCAGCGTTCGTTGAAGAAGAAAAAGACGCTAAAGACAAAGATATACTTAATCGACGCAACTATGAAATTATTATAATATTTATTAAACGAAATACAAACTTCGTACGAAAAGCGATGTAATTTTCTGTCCTCTTTTTCTGACCTTATTACATTATTTTTATCCATTTCTTGTCCATTTTTTTGGTCGATCTATCCTTTTTTTGTAATCGATAGTTGGCAGCACTGCTGTGAATGGCGAATATTAAGATGAGCGCATGTTTTTTTCCTCTAAAACTTTGCAAGGGAGTAGTTGTCTTGTTGTTGTTGTTTTACTTGTCGCATTAAAGACAGTAAAAGAAATGTGGCGAACCGTTGCTATCTTGATCCCAGCTAACCATCGGAGTCCCCAGGGTGCTCCATTAGGACTCCCAGTTCGGTGCGGTAAACCTCCTAGGGAGGCTCCGTAAGGCGTCCCTAAGGAGCATTTTTGCGGCAGAAACGTTCATTTTAAAATACATGAAGAAAGTGTGCCCTGGGGACTCCTTAAATGAGCGATTTCGGAGTCCCAAAATGCTCCCTCAGATAACCCGCAAGGACTCCGTGCGGACTCCTCTTTTCGCCCATGCTTTTTTTGGAAAGGGACTCCTTGAATCATCAAAAGATAACCTAGACGGAGTGTTTTGGGATTGGTTTCGGGCTCCGATAATAGTCCGAAGAGGAAATGAAAAGTTTTTGAACCAAAAAGTTTTCATTTTAGTATTATGCATTAGAAACCTTAAATCAACTAAAATAATTTATAAATCGAAAAGTAACATCCCGAAATCAATTCATAATACCACATGGTGGTTAATTTAAGTACAGTTTAGCTATTATAAATTGTTAATAATTTTATTGCTAAAAAGTGGGGGGGGGTGGGGCTCACAAAGTAGCAGTTGGTAGTTTTTTGTATATACAGTTAAGGGGCCTACGCAGATGACAGTACAGCTCTCGTACCGTAAAAAATTCATATAAAAAAAATGGTCTCGTACAGCGCCCGTACAGTACTACGAGACCCTAAATACGCAGTATGTTAGTTACTGGCCTTTAATAAGTGTTGAACAATGAAAATGTTAAATAACAGTGTGGCTGTTGTACGGCTAGTAATGAATGCTGAGCATATCTTTACGGCTCGTAAAAAGTGCACCAACATGTCGGGCAAGAGCCGGCTTATACATATTTCGGAAAATATTGACAAAATTGAACTCCAATAGCGCCATACTTATTGTTTTGGCAGTCAATGCTGCACAACAAGAAATTAATAAATATATATATATATTAATTCATATGATACAATTTAAATAACATATGAATTTTTATTCTTCAACTCAAGCCGACCCGTACTGCCCCAATAAAGATCTGTAAGGTGAATTTGTTTTGAGTCTTTTGAGTGGTTTCGGTTATGTTAATCATAATCTCTGGTAATTTCAGCTGTGCCCATCAAACATGGGTTTACTAAAATGCTACCATTTTTCTTTTGCATTTGCAGCCTGATTTTTTTTTATAGCCGCCAGTAGCAATTCTTTTGTTGTACAGAAACACAAAAGTAGCGTACGTTGTTCGTTAATCATTATTTAAAATTCAGTTATTTTTAAAAAAACACTGCTGCATTTCCGATTTATTTCGCTGTTGCCGAACATGCATTGTATGCAGTATCACAACATGATTTAGTACTCTCTTCCCTCCTACTAAAAAACTTTTTCAAAGTGCTGTTTTAGGAATCTCTTTTCACTCCTAATTCGGAGCGCTCCTAAAAACTTTTTCAAAGTGCTGTTTTAGGAGTCCCTTTTCACTCCTAATTCGGAGCGCTCTGCATATGGCTGGCTGGGATTAGTTAGACCCCTTTTACACGGTGAAACATTTCACTGAAACATTCGTTTGTTGGCAAAGGGTGTAGAGGGGTCATTGTTTCAGGCAAAGTTTCACGTTTAGTGAAAAGGCCCATACGCAGATGACAGTACAGCTCCCGTACCGTACTGCACACATTGTACGAGGCGTAACGACCAGTTCTAAACAACGCACATATTGTGACTGCTTTCTCTAAATACTGCTGTACTGTCATCTAGTGCTGGGAATAACATCGATCTAACATCGATATATCGATGCTTCCGTAAATATCGAAAGCATCGATGTTGCAAACTTCGATATTCGATATATCGCCATCGTTGGACAATTTTTCCCCATCACTTGAAAAAAATAAGGCAGAGAAGGTAAATTTGAACAATAAAATTAAAATACTCATGTTATACGCTTTTTAATTTAGGATTTCGGTGTTGACAGTGCTGAAAATGGACAAGTTTCTTAAGGGCAAGGACAATGATTCTTTAGTCGACGACAACACATCGGGAATGTCCCACCTGACAATTGGCGTGCAAGTCCAAGAGCTGTCCAAACGATTTCAGAGCACCACCGAGAAGATGCATCAACAGTTGCGCGACAGGCACGGCGCACTGCTGAAGCAGGCAACTCATGCGGGTCGCTTTGATGCGGCGCTTAATTCGCTGGCGGATGTGCTGCACAATTGGGAATGTTTTCATTGCCTGCGGCAAGTGCAAAAATTAACTTAGTTTTTAGCAATAAGTGTAAAAAACTAAATTTATGATTTTTTAGTTTAAAAATTATTGCATTTTATTTTAGCAATAAGTGTAAATGATGAAATTTATGATATTTTTTGTTCAATAATTAATTTACTTTTTAGCATAAGTGTTGAATACGAAATATATGATTTTTTGTTTCAAAAATAACTAAGTTTTTTAATTTTTTGTGACCTCAAAAATTTGAGTAAAAGTATCGATAGTATCGATGTCGGGACATTCAAAAGATCGAAACATCGATGTTGGCAAACATCGATCTTTTCCCAGCACTACTGTCATCTGCGTAGGCCCCTAAACAGCGAAACATTTTCTCATTTTGCTTTGCTTTATTCCGATTGCATGTAAACACAGAGTTGCACAGTGTTTGATGTGAATCATAAAGTTATCGATACAAAATATCGTACAAGCAAATATTAGCGCAAATAGTAAATACAGTGTTGTGGCTTATAAATTATTAAATTAAATTAAATTATTTACTTGTTACTTCTATCAAATCAATTAGATTTTAACAAATAAAACAGTCGATGGCAAAGATGTATGTTTATCGACCGTAAATTTAAATCAGTGTTGCATTTACCAAAAATTTCAGTGAAATGTTTCATTTCGTATATCGTTCTCAACTACCACCACTGATTCAATTTAGCGGTTTAGCAATTCATTGTAAAGATGTTGAAACAAAATGGTAAGCAATGGTTTTTTTTTTAAGTATTATATGTATGTTTAACCTATTTTAACTTAATTCCAGAGACTGCCGCCAGTAATGACAACTTGATGATATACAATGAAATATAAAATAATGGTAGTATTAATTAAATAAGAATATTTAATAAATTCACTGCGGCTTAAATTTTAATTGTTTATTTAATTTGCATTCCATTGAACATAATAATTCCAAAAGATTGCTTGAATTCATATTATTGTTTTAATATAATTATTGTGTATCAGCGAAATCAAAACAAGGCAGCTGTTGTTCACCTCACGCATAACGCACTTTTGTGCCAATGTAAACACTAATTCTGCTTGTTTGCGTCGATGACGATATCGATAGCAAACTCACTGTAGTATTAATGCCCTATTACAAATGTATGTACATATGCTCATGTGTAGTGGTGTAAATTTGAGTCAAAATGTCAATGTTCATCGATGTTTTCAAAATGGAAAATCGATGTGGGGAAATACATCTGCTCCAAATTGCGATGCATCGATGTATGTTCAAATTTTGTTTCAAAATAGCGAATTTTTGTTGCAGTTTTGCCACAAATGTTGCACTTTGCGGTATTAGCAATTATTTTGCTGAAATGCTTCCAGCAAAAGCTCGTCTTTGTTGTTATTCTGAAATAAATTTAGTTACAAAATAAACAAACTGCAAGAGGGCTTTTTGAATTAAACTTATCAGGCAATCGCCTTAAGTAGCAATAGAATCTTTGACAAATTTTAAAAAATATATTTACTTTAGCATTGCAAAAATAAAATATAATAAACGCACACAATTCCTCGAAAAGAGCTCATTTTACTGTATAAAGGTGGGTAAGCAGCAAAGCGAAAAAAAAATTTTTCATACAAGAGCATCGAGGCTGGAATTGTATTTTGTTGGCCGCGTGTATTTTAGGTACACAGCAACGTAGCAAAAAATACTTAACTGCTGTCGATAGTATCGATATTATACAATATGTTCACACTGGCGCTGGGCACAGGAAATACCAAAACGTATATCTTTTTGTGCCGACAGAAAGAAAACGAATAGCAAAATGGAAAAGAAAAGTAAATAACGTGCGGAAACTTTTAGCCACAATAATAATAATAATTAATAAGCATATTCGCACTATTCATATTTTCTTTTTTATTTTGTGTTTGTGGGTTTGTTTAGTTTTGCATATGATGCCTCAGTGTGACCATGTATCTCCTAAGCTATATAAGGCAAAATGCCATATTTTTACCACAAAATAGTTGACTATGGTCACACAAAAACACACGCTTCCAAAATATATCACACATTCCTGCCAGGAATTTTTAATTGTGCTGGAGCCGCACCTTAAGGCCTGTACGCAGATGCTCCGTACAGCGCCAGTACAGTAATACATGAGTTTTACGGGCTGTAACGACAAGTGTGGAAAAATGCACATATTGTGCCGGTAGGTTGATTACTTTATGTAAATAAATCGGAAATGCAACTGTGTTTTGTTGTTTGTTTACATTTGGGCAAATCAATTAAGTTAAAGTAAAATGGATTGTGAACAACAAAATTGATTAGCAATAATGTGCACAACCAACACTGTTGGCACTTTAAAAAAAAAAAAAGGGACGCTGCGAAAGCAAAGCGCCAGAGACGCATTGAAGAACTATGTAAATTCTTCGAGTTTATCTGTAACTGGCAGTACGATTCGGCGAGAGTGCCGCAATAAAATAAATTCCAATAAATTAAAAACAACCAATGTGTTATTATTTCATTTATTGTTGTATGCTTCTTGCAAATTTAAGAATAGCTGCGTGACTTGTGCCACAGCATTATCACTTGCTTTTTCATCCGTTTTGGAAAGTATTGACCGCCAATTAGTGATGGCAATTTTTTTTTATTAACCGATTAATTAATCAAATGATTAATTGAAAGGGTAAAATAATAATTGCAATTAATTGGAAATAAAAAACCGATTAATCGGATTTTTCGGTTAATTTTACATGGCAAAAAAAACTGGATTGTTTTTATTAATAAAATCATAAGAAAAAGTAATATAAAAATTCTACTAATAATAATATAAATTATTAAAAAAACTTCAGGCGTATTTAAGCCATTTTCACAAACTAAATTTAACGTATGTGCAAAACACGGAGTATGACGGCTTTTCCCAAAAGAATCATGAATTGCTTTTACGATATTAGCGCCATTGTCCGTTACCACGGCCATTACGTTTTTTTTATAAATTGCAAATTCGAGCAATGATTTTTCCAATACGTCCGAAATGTGTACAGCTGTATGGGCTTCGTTTAATTTAAAGACACCAATTGTTGCAGAAAATTGCTTGCTTCCAAACAAACCGTGAACTGTCACACCGAGCATGTTGTTCATTTCAGTGTCGGTCCATATATCCGTAGCCAAACACATATTCGAAATTTCTGATAACTTCGTTTTGAAATTTTCAGCTTCAGTTTTGTAGCTATTTTCCATGTATGCCTTGATGGTATTTCTGCATGGTACTGTATACAGTGGAAAATTTATTTTCATAAATTTTTTGAACCCTTTACCTGCAATACGTTTCGATGTTAAATAATGAATAATACCGATTTATTCACAAAGTTTTAAGTGTCCTGGCAACGGTTAAACATTTCATCAAGCATTAAATGCGATCAAAAAAATCACCAAGCATTTATTGCTTGTTTGATCGTTGCCAAGGCACTGAACACCTACCTTCGACATGGGAAAATGGCAAATTGTCGGTGACAATCATTTCCATTATTGATTGTGTCAATTTTTGATGCTTAGTACCGCCTGATGCATAGCTTTGCACATTTGAGAAACAGGTCCTAAGAGCTGGCTGCCTATAATTTGGTGTAACATTTTGGCTGGTGCTGGCTGTTTCTACGGTGCCTAATGTTGTTTGATGGTTGAATTCGTCAACGTTCTTAGACGGTTGACAAACCTTGAGATTTTTGGCGTCCTTTGCATGCTTTAGTTGCAAGTGCTGAAGCATATTTGATGTATTATTCGAACACTTCAACAGCTTGCCACACAAGCCACATTTCACTGTTGAAATTCTCTCCTTCGTAAAATGCTTCCATACTTCGCTCTTTGCTGGAGCCATGATAATCAATATATTATTTATTATCAATTATTGAAATAACACTGAAAGGCAAAACTTGTAAAACAAGAAACAGGAACGAATAAAGCGCGCACGCGTTTAACGTAGAGATGGGCTGATGATTGTAATCAAATACTTACTACTGCGAAGGCTGCATATCGATAAATTATTAATTAATATATTATAAACCTTCAAAAATTTCGATAATTTTCAAATTAATCGGTTAATATAATAATCGGTTTCGATACAATTAAATCATTGATTGAAAGAAATTAACCGATTAATACTAATCATATGATTAATCGTGCCATCACTACCGCCAATACTACAAGTGCGGCTCCATTGGAGTTTGATTGTTAAATTTCTCCACTTATTTTGTTTGAGACACCAGCATGTTCTTGAGCAATTGGACGTCGTCATCAACCTCAGCAACCTTTCGCTTTTTGGCATTCTTTTGTAGCGTGACTTGCGTTCCGACATTTTGCACTGTTTTACTACCGTAAATAGCTCCTGAACGCTATTTACTGTCGAACAATTTTAACATAAGATTTTAACAGTTTCATTGTCCAACACTATCGTACAGCTCGTAGAGAGTACAACTGCAGACTTGAAAATGTTATTACTGTACGGGCGCTGTACGAGACCATTTTTTTGATATGAAGTTTTGACAGTACGGGCGCTGTACGGACATCTGCGTACAGGCCTTTAATTGAACAGCCGATGTTGTGCAGAAGCATCGATGCATCGTATTCCATCGATATCAACGAAAACATCGGAAAACATCGCCCCAAAATCATCGATGCTCGAAGCATCGATGTTTTTTTACATCGCTACTAATGCGTTTCTTTACTATTTACATAGAGAATGCATAATGAATGGCTAAAGAATGTAAAAGTAATGATATTTATGCATAATTTTAGTTATTACGGTGTAGTTTTAATTGATGAAGGTAAGTATTTAGGAAATGTTTTGTTAATATGGCAGCCTTTGTCTGCAATGGCGTATACATATATCGATGTATATACCCTATCCCTCGATTTACACGGTTTCGCTCTAGCACGGTTTTCAAATCGCAACAAACAATTTTTTTTTCTTATTCTAATAGTTTTATTTGTATAAGTTTGCAAAACATTTGGTAAATATTTATTCCATTCACAACAGGTCATTCACATTAGCGTTGTTTTAAACGTGAATGACATTGTGCAAAACATATGGTAAATATTTGCACTGTGTCTCGTTTTACACGGTTTTGTTTGCACGGATTTTCCAAGAACCAATCTACCGTGTAAATCGAGAGATGGGTGTATGTATGTAGTATTGAGAAATATGCTATAGTGCAATTTTCTCAATAACTGGCTGTTCGATTGTGATGATTTATGCGGCAAAAGAATGGGAAAAATAAGGCTTAATTCCCCAAGGTTGAGGTTAATTAATTTTCTCAAAAACTGGCTGACCAATCTTTCTAAACTAAATTGTTATGGCTTTTCCAAAAATGTAGCTTTAATTTGGTATGTGCCTCATATAGGGCCATTCTCTCTGCGAATTAAGGCTTGAGAACCATGCACATATTTTGGTGGCCTTTTTGTATGGGGCTATGAAAATCATGTATAATAGCCTATTTCCACTGCTCAGTTACTCATTTAACAGTGAGTTAACAGTAACTGAGGTTCAGTTTGCATGTATTCTCCCTTAAAGTCCCCTACGCAGATGACAGTACAGCTCCCGTACCGTACTGCACACATTGTACGAGCCGTAACGACCAGTTCTAAACAATGCACATATTGTGACTACTATCTCTAAATAAATCGGAAATGCAGCAGTGTTTTTTTAAATTTAACTGAATTTTTAATAACGATTAACGAACAACGTACGCTACTTTCGTGTTTGTGTACAACAAACGAATTGCTGTTGGCGGTTATAAAAAAAATGGCAGGCTGCAAATGCAATAAACAATGGTAGCATTTTAGTGAACCAATATTTGATGGGCAGAGCTGAAATAACCAAAGCTTATGCTTAACATAACCGAAACCACTCATAAGACTCAAAACAAATTCACCTTACAGATCTTTACGCGGGCAGTACGGGTCGGCTTGAGTTGACGAATAAAAATACATATGTTATTTAAATTGTATCATATGAATTAATTTATATATTTTTATTAATTTCTTGTTGCGCAGCATTGACTGCCAAAACAATAAGTATGCCAAAACATGTTGTTGCACTTTTTACGAGTCGTAAAGATATGCTCAGCATTCATTACTACCCGTACAACAACTACACTGTTATTTAACATTTTCATTGTTCAACACTTATTTAAGACCAGTAACTAACATACTGCGTACCAGAGTCCAGAGTCTCGTAGTACTGTACGTTCGCTGTACGAGACAATTTTTTTTATTTGAAGTTATTACGGTAAGAGATCTGTACTGTCATCTGCGTAGGGGCCTTTAAGGAATAAACTGAAGTATAACTGACCGTAAATATTAACTGAAGCATAACTGAAGAGAAACCAGTTCATTTGAAAACTTGTTCAATAAAACATCGCGATGTTTCATCGAAAAGTCACAAAACAGCTGATTGAACGTTGAAAAGGAGAGCTCAATTTTAAATTAAATTTTTAAAACAATTAATATACTTCTTTTTAGATGCATTTACGAAAAAAATACGTAATTTGGGAGCAAGGCATGGAGAACTTGTTTCAGGGCAATGCAGAGAAACTCCCACGGCGGGAATGCGGGAAGTGGATGGAAATTCTCCTTGAAAAACGCATCACTATTTTGTGGCACATCCAGCTCCCAAAACTTTCCATGCCTTGGCTATTTTCAACATAAATATAGAGATATTACACTGTTTTCAAATATGCTTGCAATTTAATTTTAACGAACAAATTACCACTCAGATAGACGCTTCCATTTTCTGCTATTTGCAATTTTCGTGGCCAATGTTTTTATAAAATTACATTGCTCCTTCATAACAAGCAAATCAGCTTGTAGAAATAGTATGTATGTCAATCAAACTGACAATAATGCACTAACAATTTGGAATAATAAATTTCGCTTCATGATTAATTCGTAATTTTAAGCTGGCCATACACGGTAAACATATTGGTGTGATTTGTTGGTGTTGGGGTGAAAATCACTCGTGTATGGGCAAGTTGGCCAACATGTGCGCGGTTTACGATCTTGTTCGTTAACCGCCAACTTGCTGCCCAACATGTTGGTCGTGTATGGGTTAGTTTTCAACAAATTTGTTTGTTTACCAACATGCTCGTCGTGTATGAGCTTGTACGACAACAATTCGTCAGTTTTATATGAATTTCATAGGGTGAACATGTCGACGCATAACAAAAATTTCTCTCTCCATATGTACTTGCGTTCATACGAAAAAAGTTTTTATACACTTCTGGTGAATTTAGTTCTACATTTCTCAATAAATTCATATGAGAACGCGTATTTCTTTGAAGAAGACAATCATTCGTCCATTTCCTTTTTCTTTGTTTCTTTTTCTTTTCTTCAGTGCACAAATAAATCACTAGTAAAGCAATTGCGTCGTCCGATAGAAATCGGTCATCTTCTCTATTCAACAATCACACAGAAAATAAAGTTTATGAACATGTTGGTTCGTGTATGGCGAAGCGACGCCCAACAAATCACACCAACATGTTCACCATGTATGGCCAGCTTTGGCTATAACAAACCAAAACAAAACAAACCGAACAGCTGATTTATTAACTGAGGTTCAGTTACAGAGCAATGGAAACAACTTACGTAACTGACTGTTAAATTTAACAGTAACTGAGCAATGGAAATAGGCTATAATACCCCGATTCCATTAGGCTGCATATTTCATTTACAGCGAGTCGAAGATGTAGGTGATGCCAGTATAAATCCAATTGCATAGTTGTATCTTGATTCAACAGGGTCTGTTAAGTGACAGCTGACTGCTGTATGTGTATGTATTTAATAAACGCAAACAAAATAAGTGAAGCCAAAAAAGCGAAAATTATTGCTTTAATTTGTGCGCAAAATACAAACATGATTTTGTATGTGTGTTTTTATTGCACTTGATTACAAGCTGTTTTACTCAAATTGGCACTGTTTAAACCAAGTATCGATTACAAATTTCATAGTATCGACTATGTTAAAGTTCTGTTTAGTGCTCTGTTATGTTAAAGTCTAGCATTCCCACTTGGTCGGTTTCGAACTAGAGCTGTGTCGTTTCGTTCAGAATAAGTTTACATCGAAATGAACGAATGAACTTATTCAGTAATTCGTGAACGATATCGTTCATTTTTTTTTTTGGCGGCAATCTGAATTTGCTTAAACTTTATTATTGTTGAATTTTCCCAAAATAAAATGTCTAAGAGGAAACGTAGTGAGGTTTGGAATCATTTTATTGGAAGTGAGGGTGAAAAGACCGGCAAGTGCATTTTTTGCAAATCCGTGCTGAGCATAGCTTGCGGGTCTCAAAGCAATTTGACGCGCCACTTAAAACTGAAGCATCCAACAGTTAATGTGGGAATCTAAGGTCAAATTCAGGAAACCTCTGATGCTGATCCAGCACCAGCAATTGAGGCTGAGGCAAGTTCCTTGATTGTTTATGGTTGATGGTCAACAAATGATTACAAATTTCATCAGGCGACCACCAACTGGCAGAAAAGTTGACCAACCTGATAGGCAGGTGCTTAAGATGATAGCAAAGGGTAATCCGAATTAAATCAAAATAATAATGAAAATTTGTTATCAATCTGATGAAAATTTGAAAATTGATTTAATAGGCTCAAAAGTTACAAAACGAATTTATTGCATTTAAAAATTAAAACAATGTTCATTCAAACCAACTGAATAGAATGATCAACATGTGTGCTACCGGTCATCGTTCAGAACAATGAGCAACTGAATAAAATTACCCGTTCATATTCTATCGTTCATCGTTCAGAACAACTGACAGCTGAAAAATGAACGATTGAACTTATTCAGCAAATTGAACTAAAATTACCAACTCTATTTCGAACCAACTGGGAATGCAGCCAACCAACGGGGAATATTTGAATAAAATTCCCATTGTGCATATGTGAATCTTATACAAAAAGATGCAACATCTTCGAATTCGAATTACATACTTGCATCTTGCTGTAGTGGAATCGGGGTATAAGTCGTATTCGGGGCGATTTTCTGTGGGTTGATGATATGCTGGATATGTGATTTTTTAATCACTTGTGTTACCCACTTGGAAAGCTGAAATATGCCAAACAATGCATAAGAACAATAAATAATTAGTTTTTTAACATTTCTGCATCTATTTTTATTAGAATTCATGCGGAAAAATGAGCAATGGAAATAGGCTATTATAAAAACACTGAAGTTCATTGGTGGTTCCGAATCATGAACCAAGTTCCTAAGTTCCGTTGCTATCTTGCCACACATTTACTATCTTGACACACATCTGTTAGAACGCATTGGTATTGCAGGTGAAGGCATGGTTGAATTATACATGGTTAAGTCATGCGTAACAGAAGGAGCCTGTCGATAAGACCACGCGAGTGCAAGAGAGATAGCATAATTGCTCTCTCGATATTGCTTTATAGTCTGGTTTTTGTGAGCAAAAAAGAGATAGAACGATGTGTGATTTTGTTTACATTTTCAACCGCGGTTCTAATTTCAGAGCGCTGAACGTTGACAGCTGCTTTGCGACTAACAACAGGCTCCTAAAAATTGAGCGAGCTCTCTCTCTCGGCATAACCATGTATAATTCAACCATGGGTGAAGGTGTTAAGTAAAAGCGCCAACCCATGATAGAATCAATAAGGTCGGCTCATTTCTCCTGCTCTCTTAGTCACTTAGTTTTTGTTAGTATATATGTGGTAGATAACAGTTTTTTCGTCTCTGCTGCTGTTCTCGTTTTCGAAACAGCTGGGCGACTGGGCTCACTGGTACCCAAAACTGAGTGGGCTGTCAAACTTGTGTCTACCTTGTTGATTGTATGCCTTTGCTCTTAGCATCAGATTTAACATCAAAACAACAGAGGAGCGAACCAAGGGCACAGCAAAAGAGCGAAAGATATGCTGCTGCGACGGCCGCAGCGTTAAATTCAGAGCCAAATCAACATTTTTAAAACACTAATTGTCGAAGTTAAACAAAAAAAAATCGATTTTAGAAGGACAAAATATTTTGTTGCCAAAATCACTGTTAATCATTCATTATTCCATTATTCATTATTTAACACATAGCGTCAACAAAATTTAATTCAAAGCAACAACAAAAGTTCTTTGCAAAGTGTCTTGTGAGCGTGCGCTGCTGTGTACTTGTTAATGCGTGTGTGTGCCTTTAACCCTCTGTTTTGCCAGTCAGCATCCTGGGTACAAGTTCACACCAAAAGCAATGCAGAAAACAGTAAAAAGATGAGAAAATCTGAGAATACTGCAATTATAAGTAATCTAAAAAACACTTTTATTATTAAAATGGAATGCCGCTAAAGATTCCATTTAAGCTACCTTAGCAGAGATAGCAAAATTAATCAATCAATCTCAACCAAATCCTATAGTATGTAGAAAAAACAGCAGAGCCCTACGAAATGCACGTTATGCAGTGATTATCTTCACATTGTTTTCATAAGTTTGAGTGTGCGTGTGTGAGGCCAAAACGAATAGGAATCATTTCTATTGACAACTTAGTTTAGAGCAGCAGCCATCCTTATTCAGCAGCAGCAACAACAACCAGATCTGAATTCACGAGTATCGCATCAAGATGACCACCGATTTTCTGTTCCCTAAAATAGCGGAATGCTCTTATGTGTCCTGTTACTGGTGAGTTATTAAAGCAGCCAAAAAATATAAGCAGAGAATTCCTCAAACGTATGCACATACATATATGTATGTATGTACATATGATCATTTTTATTTAAAAGTGTGTGATTAAAATAATATAATTAACCTAAACTGAAGGTGTTAACACCATTTGCATCTTGTTCAAAATCATGTTGAAATGGTTGACTTTTCTTATGTCAACCAAATATTATGTGCTTACATAAATAAGTCAAGCGATTTTAGATTTGTATATGCTTATGTCCTGATACATGTTCGTTGGTATTTGTATTTTATATCACACATAATCACTACCTTTTTTAAAATGTCCCATGGCTTAGTAGTTCTGTTAAGGTGTCGCTCCGCTGCTCCTAAAATGGGTCAAACATTTAAGTCGGCTATCAAGAGCAGTATTGACGGGATTTAATATGTTTATTTTTTATTATTTTAAGCGTACTATGCGTATTAGCAGTTGGTGCGGCTGTTCTTTTTTTTCGTAGCCTGCACAGGCTCAAAGAATCCGAAAAATACTGGACTCCCGGCCGTTTCAATCATAACATTGTCTGATATTGTAGCCGATATGACTGGAACAGCAAGGAAATTTTAGGTCATTGTAATAAGTTACAGAGTGGCTTTTTCTTAATCTAATTTAGTTTTCAATTATTTTTTCTTAAAATTTGTTTTATTTTTGTATTACTTGAGTCGGGTAATAGTAATTTAGAAAATAAATTAAATTTTAATTGAAAAGCCTTTGTGAATGAATGAATGCCTGAATGACATATAGCTCTAATATATAATTTTAAGACGATGAACGTTTTTGATGCAACATTCGTTCGTGGGCAAAGCTGCGTTCACCAGGAATTTTTGCTTCACGATACTGAATCAGAAAAGAGATTCGTATCGAAGCGTTCTGGTGAACGCTATGCTCCATTTTTGTGCTAAGTGCCAGTTTGAAGCGTTGCTAACTTATTCAACACTTACAGCTGATTTTTGTTTGAGAGTAGAAACCGCTTTTGTTCGTTTTTTTATTTGTTTCTATTAAAGAACTTATGCGCTACGGCCTGCACTACTGAAATTCATTTTTGAACATATTTTTATAAGATCTTATATTGTGTAGTTTACAATCACCCAACTTCAGTTAGCTGTTTTTATTATGCGCAAAAATCACTAACGAAGAGTTATTTTTTTCCGCTTCAAGCGCTTCATTTACGCTTCAAGGAAAATAATCGGCATCAGATAAATTATTCTGAAGCAAAACGATCTGATGAACGCAGCTAATTATTTTTTTTTTCATTTTGCTTTGCCTTATTCCAATTGCATGTAAACACAGAGTTGCACAGTGTTTGATGTGAATAATAAAATTATCGATACGAAATATCGCACAAGCAAATATTAGCGCAAATTGTAAATACATTGTTGTGTTTTATAAATTATTGATAGTGTTGTTTTATTTAATTGTTACTTCTATCAAATCAATTAGATGTTAACAAATAAAACAATCGATGGCAAAGATGTATGTTTATGTATAGTATATATTTAAATCAGAGTTGCATTTACAAAGAAAACATTCATCTTCAAACTTCATCGTGTAATTGCGACCAGATTTGCGAAGAACATAATCAGAAAAGAAAACGTAAAGGTGCACAATAAAATAAATTAAATTTTTTTATTTTAGAGCTAGAAGGAACTTTTTTTTTTCTAATTTTCATAAGTAATTCAAATAATAATCTTTCAAAACTTTTAAACAAAATTTAAAAAATATGTACATTTACTTAGCCTGTTAGCTGCGTAAAACGAGTTCACGCGTCATGAAAAGTAGAAATCTAAGAACAGTTATCGGAAATAAAAATTTTTGAAAAGTGGTAATGCAGGTGTCTTTTAGTAATAATTATTCGATTATTTTTACTTAGCGGGCTCAAAAAAATTATAGAAAAGCAAATGAATTGGAGAATTGTGATTCATTGAAAATACAATATCTGGCCAACAATATTCGAATATTTTGCGCACACATTTGGCAGCTAGTGCCGAAAAATTTGGATTTATAAATGAAGGCAAGCCAACATATAAATTTCACCAGGCCAACGATCTTGCTGCTTTATAATTGTAAAAATGTGTTCGATACTCCTGCCCAAAGGCCAGATCTCAACCCACATGAAAATCTGTGCGGTTATCTTAAAAAAATAGACTGCCAAACGCCTTCCAAAAAATAAAAAATGGCAAAATATTCCATTGGAATAAGCCCAAAATATTATTCATTCGATGAAAAGGCAACTGGGAGCGGTTATAGATTAATATACATTTTAGTTTAACACCAAAACATATAATATTTGAGAGTTTGACATTGTGCAGTTGAATTTAGTGAATTTTTTTTTTAGTATTTGATATTCTATGTTTTGTTTTAGAGTTTTTAAAGGTTTTTTTAATTAGAGATAACTTATAATTAAAAACTATATGCTAGCGTGTACTTTGTTCTTATTAGCTATGGCAACGATAGCATTCAGCTCAGTCTAATCTAGGTCTAGGTACATAAGTATATACATATTTACATGGGTTCATATTATTGGGTGTTAAAGTATTGTGTATGAATGTTATGAAGTTTTTAAAGGATACTGGTTAAATAAATTGGGGAAATAAAAAAGAAAAAAAAAATTGCTATCGTTATAAATATTGTGAAATAGCAAACAGTTGAGAAATTACTGAAAATAGTTTAATAATATTAATTAATTTAAATAATTTATTTATTTATTGTCAGCTAAGAGCAGCTGACATTAAAATGATATAAAAATTAATTTAAATTAAAAGAAAATTAAATTAAGTATATTATAGAACTATATATAAATCTGAAAATAAATTAAGGTAAAAAATTTAAAAGTTAACGTTATGGCTCTGGGAAATTTAATAAAAAAATCGTGAGTTAAATAATTGCTCAAGCAATGATCAAGGCTAAGGGGTAAAAAGTTACGTGAAGATATAGTTGGGACATTTAATTTAATTCGAATCCAAAGGACTGATGAGTCGATTTTACCGTTAAGTAGGTTAGTAACTAATAATACTCCATGCATAGTTCTACGGTTTAACAGGGAGGGAAGATTAATCAAAAGTAGTCTACTAGAATACGGGGGTAAGTCTACTCCAGGAACCCAGTTAAAACTTCTAAGGGCAAATAGAAGAAATTTCTTCTGCACAGATTCAATTCTACCTGGTGAATCGAGTATTGTGGGGACCACACACAACATCCATATTCCAGGATGGGACGTACTATGGATGTAGCGTTTTCGTGGTGTAGGGATCGTTAAACTCTTTCGACCACCGCTTGATGAAGCCAATGACACTAATGGCCTTATTGACCATGGACGAAATATGAGAGTCAAACTTTAATTAAGGATCAAGAATAATCCCTAAATCTTTAATTTCAACCATGCGGTCAAGTGGTGAAGCATCAAGCAAGTAGTGAGCAATATGAGGGGTACTTCTACAAAAAGACATGACTTTACATTTAAAGCAATTTGAATTGAGTAAATTAAAACGACACCAGGCCGACAATGCACCCAAATCCGACTGTAGCAAGTTACAAAGAGAAGCATCATTGTAGGTTAAACATAGTTTAACATCATCAGCAAACATATATACATAAGAGTTAGTAATAACATCTGGGTACACACCGTTAGTTTGCATTTTTTCCTGAAACCCTTTGATAACAAGCGAAGTGAATTCAAGAAGGTTAGTGGTAGTAGATCTACGCCTAACAAAACCGTGTTGATAGGGTGATAAAATTGAACTACATGTGTGTTGCAATTGAGAACATAAAATTTTTTTAAAGACTAGGAATGGCAAACAACTTGGATATACCCCTATAATTTTTAACGTTAGACTTAGAAGAATTTTTATGAAGTGGAATGATAAAAGATTCCTTCCATATAGCAAGAAACGCAGTTGAGTCAACCGACAAGTTAAATAATTTATGTAAGGGTTTACAAAGTGATTCCGCACAGTATCTAATTATACAACCTGGCACTTCATCAGGACTAGGCAAGTAGCCGGGATTGATAGAGTTAAGATCACTAAGGAGCGTACACTCAGTTATTACTGGGACATTATGCAACTATATAAACTCGTTGAGTATACTGATTGAAAATACTCAGCAAATAGATCGGCCACTGCCTGATCAGAACTTGCTTTCGTATTATCGAGGTAAACTGAGGAAGGCAAACATGAAGATTTACGTTTTGAGTTAACAAATTTATAAAACTGTTTAGGATCACGGGAAAAGTTTAATCTACAGCATGTGTTAACCGAAATAAACTTAGACTATTAAATACGAAGATAAATCTATAGTAGATCCCGATTTTTTAAATTTCTTATAAGATCTTGTCTTCACGTTTTTCAATTTTGATAGTTCCCTCGTAAACCAAGGTGGTTTATTATCACTTGAAGAACAAGTGAGGGGATTACAGATATCCCAAAGCGAATAGCTGATTCTATATTACTACAAGAATAAAGGTGAGATCAACTAGTATGTTGAAGAAGATAATTTAGTTTAGTAAAATTAGTTATACGAAAACAACGGGTTTTTAAAGAACTTTTAGATCGTGGATAAGAGCTAAGAATTTCAAAAGATAATTCTAAGGTTGGACACAAATATTAAATCCAACATTCTACCACTACAGTTATGCACCCTGTTGACTTGCGATAGCCCTAACTCCTGTAGGCCATCGATAAAAATAATCAGAAGTGACTGGTAATGCCGCCGAAGATGTGTCATTCACGAGTCATACAACATGCGGCAGATTAAAATCACCAACCACTATCAGATTATCCATATCTGTCAACAATGACGAAACACGTTGCAGGGCACTCAAATGGGATGAGTAAATGTTAATATTAGAATTAAAAGGAATATAAGGACAAGTAACATAAAGTGAACGTTCGCCTAGTAATATTTTAACAAATAAAAACTCTTATGTCCGGAAGATCCTGAGAATATATCTGTTCATAGGAAACACATGAGTCAACAGCAATAAGAACACCGCCCCCTTGCGGGAAGTGCTATCGCATCTGTACAAGTTGTTTTTAGAAAAATTACGTCGGATAAGAGCAGACAAAGCAGGAGAGGTGCTGGAGAGCGAGATCAAGAAAATAGACAAACTGTTTGTTGTTAGTAAGCACAGAATATATGAAACATAAAATATATGAAACCGCAAAAATATGAGTGTATGTATGTACGTATGTTTATATTCTTTCTTTTTAAGCACTGCAGCGTCAACTCGACTGCAAATTAAATTAAAATGAATATTTAACAAGCAAATTCAATCAAAGCACACGTAAATACATTCAACGTACACTTGCGATTACTGTTAGATCTGTTTACCCAAACAAACCGAATAAAACACAGTACACAAACACAAGAAAAAAACAAATTATTGAATTATGAAGAGGATCGGCGCGTTAACAGTGCCTCTTGGAGACCGTTTTTGAATGTATATTATCTACTTGTGATGAAGTTAAAATTCAAAACAAATTTCTTAGAACTTAACATACATATTTATTTTTTTGTGAAACATTAAAAATGTAATTCAAGTGCCATGATAAAATATGTAATTGTACAGAACAAATACAGCTCAAACTTACTGATGCAAGCTGTTGATCCTTGAAATAATCAGGGTATTTTTATTTATTATTTATTATTTTTTAAATTTAACCTGAATCTGGCGTGAACGACCGTTTTGCAGTGCTCATCTGCTTATCTCGTATGAAAAACAGCTGTTTTCTATCAAATTTGGTTTCCTCCAACATTTTGCTATAATATATCATATCACTTGGTTTTTAATAAAAGATTAGCGGTTTTTATGCCAATAGCTTATAAATGTAACATGCACATACGTTCTTGATAAGATTCCACTAAAATATTTGTTAACTATTGCTTAAATTCATTATTTGTTTTGCTACATAATATAAACATAGTTGTGGCGCTGCTGCGTAGACCGTATTTGAACATTTGAGTTTTTACGACCCGAGTTCAACACCGCGTTGCAGTTTCTTGAATATTTTATTTATTTTTTTTTTTTTAACTAGATTACCGACTCTGAACTCTAGATTTCACGCGAATAGACATTGTTTGTATGCATTCAAGTGAATTTAAATGTTTGATAGTTTACATATAAAATAGTTTTTTATAAAAAAATCGTTGTCAACCGGGCTTGCAGAACAATTTCAAATAGATGATTGTGTTGTTTTTGAATCAACACATTAATATTTATTAAGCTAAGCCAAACAAAATCAAAATAATTTCAAATTTGTAAACAATTTGAGCTGCGTACAAATATAATTGTTGAAAAATAAATGTGTAGGCAAAAGCCACATTCCATACAATAACATGAATAGCAGATATCAAGGAGGAATAGAGATAGGATATAACGGGACTGTGTAAGAGCCATTATGTTTTGTTATTCTTCCTTGTGTTTGTGCATATACGAGCCCAAACCACTATTAACCACTTTTCATAGCTATTTTAGCAATTTTCAAAAAATCATAAAAAATACATGGGAAGAGATTTTTGAAAATTTTCTTTTTCAGACACTATTAGAATTGTTTGAAGTAACTTTTTACATCAACACATTTTTTGTTTAAGCCAGGGGAAAAAAGTTAAAAAGTAGACTTACAAGAATTAAAAACTTTCAATGGGTTGAGAACAGTACTGTATCATTCAAACGGAAATTTTATGATCTTTCCATTGATTCCATACTTTGACCATACATTAAATAAGACATTGCGCATACCTCAAAAAACAAGTCGTACGAATTAATAGTGGTTTGAGCTCGTACATGGTTCGCCACTGAGTTGCAATTGCGATTTAACAGCGAGGGCGTACGGTTGGCACACATAAATGTTCGCGTATGACGTTGTCACGTGAGACTATCGTCCGTAAACAAACTTTACAGACACCCATCTTTTTTTTTAACAGAAAATGTAATCAAAACATATATAAGTGTAATTTTGTTGTAAGTTTGAAGCCTTGGCTTTAAAATGAAATTAATTTGACGAAATTTGATCCATTAGTTCATGAGCAATAAGCGATTTTGTAAAACTCTTATTTTACAACTACAACTTTTTTATATCGAGACCTAATTTACGAAGGTAACACGTATTCTATGTCAAAAGTAAATTTGAATGGTTTCGTAATTGATCTTGACTTTTTGTGAACTGCCTCAACATCTACGATATGATTTTCTTATTCAGGTGCAGGGTTATTGGATTGGGAACTATTTTATTATGTTATAAAAGTTATATTTTATATTTTATCAGGGGTGCCACAGAAAACGCTTCCGTCAGAATTTCATGCCTAAAACGCTCTGACATTTCCAACGACTTGAATTCGTCGGTAAAAAGTCTAGAAAGTAATGCTGCCACCTAGTCCGAAGCAAATTTTTGGCAGTCAATGCAGTAATGCCACATTTCTCAAGCATAAATTCGTAGTAATGTGTTTAATAAAAATATATGTGGAACCACTCCTGTTTTCTTTTAATTAAGCATTAAAAAATAGCTCTTTGAAGTAATTACAAACTTGACTTCAAAATTGTTTTACTTGTTGTGCAATTTGTGAAAACATTTGTGGTCAGCTGTAATTGTGCCAGGTGGCAACGCCTTAAGGGCGGCATCATCATCTGGAAAATGGCAGAGCCATTAGAAACCAAGACAGAAGAAATACCAATTAGATGCGCATCTTTCTAATTTTCTGCCGCCGGAGCTCTTTGATGGCAAATAGAGTCACTAACGGCATTTTGGTGCAATTTCAGTTAAACAGCTGATTGCTGCCAGTCAAAAATAGTTGCCAAATAAATGGTAACGTTGTCGAATAACTTTTTTTTTCCGCCAAAGTTTAAATGTTTTATTTTTATGTAAATAAGCTAAAAACAATCAATTACTATTCAAACAAATTTAATAATGTAAATATAAAATGAAACTAGTTGAAAATCCTTTACTCTGCTAGTTTGTTAAAACCTTTAAAAGTAGCTAAAAAAAACACTTGTCTTATTTAATCTGGCGTGTTGTCAGCCCTTAGCAGCCAAGACCGAATAGGTTTGTGTCCAAACTAAAAGAATGAAATCACTCGGAGTTCTGTGGCACCGTGAAAATTTTCAGACGATTTTGCTTCTAGCGAAATCAAATTTCAGTGACGTTTTCTGTGGCACCCCTGTGTATTTATACTAATACCACGTAACAAACAAAAAGGTGTTAACACATCGCTAGTGAATTCGAACACTCATTAATTTTCTTTAAGCGTTCCCTGGAAATGCTCCGTTAACTTTTAGTAGAATTGCTAGAATTTAGCGTGTTTGCAAGCGTATCATAATGATAAGAAACATTGGTTAAAAGTGAAGTTAAAGAGGTCGGATCGCAGTTTTTGGCGCTTTTTATTGTTTGTACGTATATATAAAACAGGGGTGTGCCAGCCATCAAAACCAACCGAATACAAACCTCGAGCTAGTTTTAGGTGTGCCAGAGCAGAGTTCGAGATGGTTTGCTCAGAGATTTGGTTAGTTTAAGCAATATTAAATGTCTAATGCATAACAAGTGTTACTTTTATCGAAAGGTAATCTTAAGCTCAATTACATATTGCAAATACAATTAAATTTAATCAATATTTTAATTCATGTTTTTCGATATTAATAAATCTCTAACAATTCTCTAAGACTAACCCTCCCTAACAAGAGAGGTGCCACCTTGTTCGTTTAACAATAACTATTGTTCGGAGTCTTTAATAGGTAAATTTTAAAGACACTTTTTTGTGAAAAATAAACATAAACAAGTTGAAACGTTACAGTCGGACGCAACCGATACCAGTAATAAAACCGGTAAAGAGAGGCCTGAAGGCAAAGTGGTACGGATGCAGCAGGGGTGTACGCTGCATCAATGATTGTCTGATACAGATGGGGATGCCACCAGCTATCGTCCTTCCAAATTTGGTGGCACTAGCTTAAAGTTTATTAAAGGTGGGGGAAGGGGGGCTGGGGGCGTTATGGGTGAACGTGGCTCCAAAATAACTTAGGGGGTCGTTACCAGCTATCTTCGTACAAAATTTGGAGACTCTAGCTCAAACACTATGAAATTTACACGCATTCCCGTTTTAATCGAAAAGTTGGGGCGGCTGGGGTGGACAAGGGCGGTATGGGTGTGGCAACCAAAGTTTTTTTTATTATTGTTGTTTATTATTTATTCATGTACGATTCTATAAATTAATGCACTAATCACTATATGTCAACATTCTTTAAATCAAACTTAGGCTATACATTTTATTCTTAAGGTATAATTTTAACATGATTTATTTATTTTATTTCTATTAAATTAATTATACGATTATTACGTTTTAAGTTTTTAATTACCAAAATGTTCTTTTAACTTATTATTAAATTGATGTGCGCTGGAGATGGATTTTAAATCTGACGGCAGGTTATTCCATAGCCGAACAGCGTAGATGTAAAATTGCCTATCGGAGCATGCTAGCTTGGTTCTTATACAAGTAAGGTTAAAGACTCGGGGTGATGTGGCGAATTTTAGTTGATCAAACAAGTACTCAGGCTTTTTCGTGTAAATTACTTTATGTAAGAAGAGGAGGACTCTGACATTTATTAAAGACCACAGGTCTAGTCCAAATAGTTGCTTAGCAAAGCTGGTTATATGGTCGCCCCTTTTCAGACCAAACACATATCGAGCTATACTATTAAATGCAACTTGGAGTTTGTTGTAGCTGCTTGCATCACACTTTGCAAAAATCTCTATTCCATAAAATAGTACTGGTATTGCTAGCGCCTTTGCTATCATCGACCTGATTTCTATAGTTAAAAATTGTTGGGTTAAAGATAGTTGTCTAAGAACACCGTAGCATTTACCCACAACTTTATTTATATGGTCACTCCATGATAGTGTCCTGTTAAATGTTATTCCTAGGTTTTCGGCTTTATCTACATAACTTATTTCTATGTTGTCAATACTGAGCTTAATAAAACTGTCAATGTTCAGGTACTTTTTGTAAATCACTATACACTTAGACTTTGACGGGTTGATACACAGACCATTACGAGACGCCCATTTACTGACACATAACAAATCATCGTTACAGATACGGATACATTCATTGATTAGATTTACAGGACGACTGACATACATTTGGACATCATCAGCATATAAGTGAACATTACAGTTTGACAATACACTAGGCAGGTCATTTATATATATCGTGAAGAGGAGAGGTCCCAAAATAGATCCTTGTGGGACACCACGAGAGACAGACAAAAGATCAGAGATTTTGTTATGGGCAACAACGGCTTGTCTGCGATTACATAAATATGTGGACAATAATTTGGTTGCGGTTTGGCTAAAATTATACATCCTTTTTAGCTTCGTCAGTAATATATCGTGGTTAACCGTGTCAAATGCTTTACTAAAGTCAAGGAGTGTCAAGAACGTAACTTCACTATTGTCCATGTGGTGTCGAATGTCTTCGATAACTTTTACTAGCGCCGTTGTACAGCTTCTACCCCTTCGAAACCCAGATTGCTTTTGATTAAGAAGTCTATTTGCATTTAGGAAGAAATTTATTTGCGAAGCCAGTATGTGTTCGAAAATTTTTGAAATGTAAGGCAGAATTGATATGGGCCTAAAATCTTGATTTGCCTTCGGGATAGGCAATACTTTGTCAACTTTCCATTGGTCAGGAAAATGGGATGTAGTGATCGCTGTGTTAAAAATATGGGTAATGTGACCAATTATAAGCGGTAGAATTATTTTTATAAATTTCGGATCTATGTGATCCAAGCCGGTGGCATTGGATTTTATTTTACCAAAAGACTGCAAAACATCACATTGGTTGACAATACTAAAATCAAAACTATTACTACAGTTACTAAAAGACTGGGAACACACATACGGATTACACACTGTTACCGGAACATTAAGGTTTACAAATTTGTTGTTTAAAGCATTAACATCTACAGTACTATCTAAAACAGAAGTTACCTTACCAATCCCCATTCTTTTTATATCTTTCCAAATGCTACTGGTGGTCAGCGCATTCTTAAATTTTGAGTTAAAATACAGCCTTTTGGCTCTGCTGATCATTTGGTTTACATTACATCTATGTAACATAAATGTAGTGTACAGTCTATCAGTCTTGTAACGTTTCCATCTTTCGTAGGCCTTATTCCTAATTTGTATGGCAAACTTGATGTGATTATTAAACCATGACTTAATTGTAGGCCTAAGTTTTTTAGACCTAAGTGGTACATATTTATTGTACAGGTAACCGATACTATATTGCACATGACTAATTTGGGTGTCGACTGAGGGAAATGAGTAAATTAAATTTAAGTTTAACGAAGAGCCTTGGCACTCTTCGTAAAGGCTAGTGTAGTCTATATTTTTAAAGTCACGATACGTCACGGTTTGGTCATTGTAATTGGGAGAGATGTTGTAGGCTAGAAAAATAAGGTCATGCTTGGAAAACGAAGGAACAGAAAATTGGTCAAAGAACAAGACACGTTTACAACTATTAACAAAAAATAAGTCTAATAAGGTATTCGTTGTAGCTGTAAAGTGTGTCGGTGTGGAGGAGTTAACAAGCTTTAAGCCAAGTGATTCCATTTCATTCGAAAGATGTTTCTCCTTAAGCATATTACTATTAAAGTCCCCAGTCAGTATGATGTCTGTGTAAGTCAGTGATAAATTAGCAATTATGTCAATTATGCTGGAGTATTCAGTATGTCTGTTGGGTCGATACAAGCAGCCAATAAGCATTTTTGTATCACAATTCGTATGTAGAAGTTCAATGAAAAGATATTCAATTAAGCTATCGTTTAACTGCTTGAGGACGACTTTGCATTTCAGTTTTTGATTCACAAATATTGCAACTCCCCCAGCATGACCAACACGATCAGAACGATACACACTATAACCACTACATTCAATAGACAAATCACAAAGATCAGGGACAAACCATGTTTCAGACACACAAACAACATCAACATTGGAATTAACAAACAAATAACGAAACTCCTCTATCTAATTAACTAAGCTCTGAGCATTTATATGACATATCTTCAGCCCATCCTTCTTGCATAAGACCCTAACCATCGCATGGCTGTTCATTATGGAATTGTTATTTCCTAACGGAATTGAGTTGAAATGGGATAAACATCATCAAGCGCACATCTTTTAATCTAATTTTAAATCTAAAGCACATAAAAACATTTAAACACAAGTATAAGAGAAAACACTTAACAATACAGATAAAAGAGAAAAGATAATTATATATGAAGCTTAAATTACTAAGAGCGAAAAAGATCAGGTGCATTTACAAATGAGCTTTCGGCTTGCAGTCGAGAGAGTTTTTGTTTGCTGTCAATGCAAATAATTTCATCCGACTCTCTTATCTTCACGTGCACGAGCCCACGACGACAGAAAACTGCTGTAAGCGTCTTGCTTCTCTTCATTTGCATCGCCTGCTTAAATAATTGGTAATTATCTTTAGTGAGCTGTTCGTTGAGGTAAATGGGAACATTAGCATTAGCACGTGTGTCGAAGCCCAGCAAATCTAAGAGTAGTTGCGTTTTATTTGTTCGCCGGTAAACAGCTGCCGCGCGTAGAACTGTAATTTTGTCATGTAGGCTGTCAAATTTTATTAAAATTACCGGGTCAACCACGGTATTAGTGGCCTGTTGTTGTTTGACCCTATATATTTCCCTTAGCCTGGGCGCTGGAGTGATCCCCAATGAAAACGATAAGCTGTTGAAAATCGTTCGCAACTGCTCACCCTCAACATACGGCACTCCATGCAGTCTCAAGTCATTGGCCACACTAGTACTCGCCTGTGCAGTCAGCTTTGCCTCAAGTTCCGATACTTGTGCCTTTAAAGCCTGAACATCTACAGACTCCAGTTCTAACTTCTGTACCCGCTGCAGCAATCCCTCCAGATCCGCATTCATGCTATCCAGCCTCTCGTGGAGCACATGTAAAATGCGTTCCTCGGTCTCACCCATTTTGGCTGTGATCATGTTCGCCTGCTATTCAAAGCGCTCATTTATGAGCTTGATGATAGCTGCAGAATCCTTAAGCATGCTGGGCTTTAGCTCAGCCGTTGAGTTTTCACGTACTCGCTTTGCTGTCGGTGCCATTTGAGTGTTTTTTTTTTTTGTTGAGTGTTTGTTTGAGAGTTTGTTGAGTGTAAAACAGCAGCTGTGTGCAGTTATTGTTGTTGAAAACAGTAGCCTAAAGAGTTTTGGCGATAGCTGCACTGTTGTTTGTTGTTGCCTGTTTTCGTTAGCTTTGCCCGCGCTTGAACAATTATAAATATTAATACTGCGATTTTTTTTTTTGCGCACAAAAAAATTAGAATTATAAAATCAGTTTAGCTTTTTGTGTTTATTTGGTATTTTTATGAATTAATACTCGGTAAAACACTCTGATTAAATTGCTTTTTTGCGGAGCTCAAATTGAACTGAACGGGGTAAACGCTCGTCATTTAGATCGTCATCGACTATCTTGGCGCAAAATTTGGTGGCTCCAGCTCAAAAACTGAGGAAGATATTGGAGTTTCTGATTTAAAATTTCGGGGGGGCTGGGGGCGGAATGGGTGGGCGTGGTACCAAAATTTTTGATGCAACTTTTTCGGGGATGCCAGTAGCTATCTTCCTACCAAATTGTGGTTACTCTAACTGTCAGGGTGTGCGAAATAGGTGGACTTATCGATTTTGAGTTATCGAATTTATCGATTTGGCAGCCTCCCAGTTATCGTAGAACCCCAATCTTGAAACTTTATTTGTCCCGGCCATAGATAAAGAGATTTGCAAAGTTTCAAGTCGCTAGCTTGAAGGGTGTCGAAAAAAGTTGCGTTCATACGGACGGACAGACGGACAGACACCATGACGGACATTGCACAAACCCAATATACTCTTTACCTTCGGTATCGAGTATAAAAAATCGTACTTTAAAATTGCATGGTTGAGCATTGGACAGTTTGTTGTAAATTTAATTTTTTAACAAAGTTATTGCAGCAAACCGTTTTTTATAAGTTGGCAGCTTTTGCGGTGTTTGATATTTGTGTGAATGTCTACAGTAAGAAGAAGAATTTAATTTATGGAAAGTCATTGTGCCGCCAAAATGTAAGTTACATAAAACTTGCATTTAATTTTGTTTATTGCATTTATTTTATTTTTGGTCCATAGGGGAAAACACCAGTCAACCAAAGCAGGACGAAATATTCGTAAAATTTATGGAGAAGTATCCAGACGTTGCACAGGGGTTCAGCCGAGGAGATAGAGTGGCCGTGTCGGCTGCTTGGATTGAGTTCGCCAACGAGCTCAACGCCAACGGACCCCCTATAACTATTAATTAACTAATTTGTTTCAGGTGTGAAAAGATTGGGAACAATCAATTAAAAAGAAGTTGTGCAACAATAAAATTGAGCAGCGGGCAAATGGCGGCGGACCTTTTAAACAGCAGGAGCTGTCCGCAACTGAGCACGCCCTTGCTGCTGTACTCCAGCTAGAGCATGCGGTGTATGGAGTGGCTGTAATCACGTCATGTGGGCTGACTATAGAAGATTTATTCGAAGTTATCGACGACGAGGAAAATGGTAATGTATACAAATAACTTTTATTAAATTGTTTTAAAAAATAAATAAATTATATTACAGAAAGTCCCACAAAGAGGATGAGACTGGATAGCAGTGCTCTGGCTGTGGATGAGGTGTTCGATGAAGTACTGGAAGAGGTAATAAGTGTGCCTTTAAGGACGCCAGCCAAAACAGGCGCCGGTGGTGCGGCAAGCGGCAGCCATGCGTCGCAGGCATTGGCGCTAGTGGCCGAGGAGACTGCGAGTCTCCACCAAATTTCAAAAGATCTGCAGGCTCTGCACGAAACATCCAAGGAAGGCTTGGATGCCATTAGAGAGATGTGTCAGTAGATGTGAGAGATTGCGAGGCAGCAATTGGAGGAGCAAAAAGCTCATAAAGCCCTAATTATACAAATTTTAGAAAATATATCGAAAAAATAAGAAATAATCATGTGTTTTATTTTTTATAATTATTACAAAATTATTCTTATGACTAATCTCACAATTAACACAAAATTATTATTAGCGCCTTTGCAGGCTGTTGGCAATCGAGTTTCGAACTCTTGCCAAGTCATTTAATTGTAGCATACCATCATTTGTATCTTCTTCACTTGTGTTATTGTTCTCATCAATTGGCAACTCAAAATCAAATTCCCTATCTCGTCTTTCGCGACACAAGTTATGCAGGACACAACAGACATTTATTATTTTGGCGACCTTAAGGGGCCTACGCAGATGACAGTACAGATCTCGTACCGTAAAAACTTCATATAAAAAAAATGGTCTCGTACAGCGCCCGTACAGTACTACGAGACCCTGGTACGCAGTATGTTAGTTACTGTTGAACAATGAAAATGTTAAATAACAGTGTGGCTGTTGTACGGCTACTAATGAATGCTGAGCATATCTTTACGACTCGTAAAAAGTGCAACATGTTTTGGCATACTTATTGTTTTGGCAGTCAATTCTGCGCAACAAGAAATTAATAAAAATATATAAATTAATTCATATGATACAATTTAAATAACATATAAATTATTATTCTTCAACTCAAGCCGACCCGTACTGCCCGGGTAAAGATCTGTAAGGTGAATTTGCTTTGAGTCTTTTGAGTGGTTTCGGTTTTGTTAATCATAATCTCTGGTAATTTCAGCTCTGCCCATCAAATATGGGTTTACTAAAATGCTACCATTTTTTGAATTGTTAACATCTATAGGCGCGGGTAGCGCAAAACATTCGTTTCAATACATGCAAACCTCACACCGCGTTATCTCAGCGTCATCATAGCAAATAGTATGTGTTTGTTGTAAAAACATTTTCTCAGCTCAAAATAAGTATGATGGTATTAGTGCTTTGTGCAGCGGCAGAGAGCCCCAGCCCGGGACGGTCGAGCCATGCAGCTGTTAAGCAAAGAGAATAATGAGTGTTGAATACCCTAATAAATTATAAGTGTTATTGTGGACATGTATTTCAATAATATATTTGCTATAAATGCATACTTTGATTAGTATAAGTTGGCGCTTAGCAAACAATTGAGAAATTACTTAAATAGTTTAATAATATTAATTGATTAATTGATAAATATACCAAATAAGCTAGTTAGGGTATGCAGCAACATCATTCGTCCAAGGCAATTCTGTTTTGCTTCTTCGTGAATGCACAGACACAACACACACACACACTTACAGACAAACATAGCAGACTTCTGTAATAAGAAAATGAACTGACGAATGAAGAATGTTATGTATACTAATATTATATAAGTGCTACTGTTGATATTATATATGCAATAATTGCATACTTAATAAGCATAAGTTGGCGCTTAGCAAACAATTGAGAAATTACTAAAAATAGTTTAATAATATTTATTAATTAATCAATTAATATAGCAAGTAAACTAGGTAGGGTATTCCACACTCATCATTCACTTATTTAAAGAAGTTTGTTATGTTTGTTTGTAAGTGTTTGTGTGTGTATGTGCGTATTTATGCGTATGATTGTGCGCGCTTTGTTGTTCTGTTGGTGGCGGTCAAAAGCAAAAAAAAAGTAAATTTGAATGGTTTTGCAATTGTTAACACATCGCTAGTGAGTTCAAACACCAATTATTTTTTTTTTTTCATTTGCAGCCTGATTTTTTTTTGTAGCCGAACAAAAGAATTGCTACTGGCTTTTGTTGTACAGAAACACAAAAGTAGCGTAAAGTGTTCGTTAATCATTATTTAAAATTCAGTTAAATTTAAAAAAAACACTGCTGCATTTCCGATTTATTTAGAGAAAGTGGTCACAATATGTGCGTTGTTTAGAACTGGTCGTTACTAGAGTTGGGTAAACACTGCTCTTTTTGAAGAACATGTTCACTTGTTCTTTTTTTTTAAGTGAGTCAACTCGCTCACATTGCTCTTTTGTTCACTCAACTTGCTCAGTTGCTCTTTTGTTCACTCAACTTGCTCAGTTGCTCCTTGTTCAGTCTTTTTGCTCTTTCTGTTGTTCATTTGCATTAAACCGGCCGTTGTTCTTTTGCATTTTAAATTAACCCAGTGGCGCAAATGCTCATTATTAGATCGATTACGAATGGAATATTCGTCGGCTGTATGCGTTACAAAATCGCGTACAAGCTCCATTACTTTCTGATCAAATGGCCGCTTTGTAGGCACGATGCATGACTTTATTGAATATCGTAATGCAGAAAGTAATGACGAGCCGAAGTTTCTTTCGGGTCTCCATTACCCAAGCGTAGCCTTATAAAAAATTGTAATGCAGAAATTCTGCAGCCTGTATACAACGTAGCATACAATTTAAAAATCGCTTATGGGATGGTAATGTGCTTACATTACAAGATAATATACTTGCAACGCAGTTTCCCACCATATAAATTCGCTTACTTTGCTGAAATGTAATTGAATAAATAATTTAATAATAAATAACAAATAATAATTGTTTTTTTCAAATTTTATTCTTATACTCTATTCTTTTCTTTTTATTCTTAAATTTCTACATCATTCTTTTTTTCAATTTTTGGCTTCATGTCGAACTTTTGTTTCGCCAGCCGACCTTTCTGAAGGCGAAAGCAGTTTCTTATTGTTGTTGCGTAGGTTTTACTCGTACAGCCTTCTGTTTGAATAGCATCTGTAAATTAAATTTGATTAATTTGTTATTCAAATTAGAATAAAGATGATTTATACATACCATATAGAGCATCGTTTAAGGCTTTAAACTGCTTAAACGGCTCTTTCCCATTTAGGCCGTCAAAATTCATATTTGGAATTATCAATTTGCCAATGATGGAATCAAAATTTTTGCATACATTTCCCTTTATAATTGTTTGCAGAACTCGCACCTGTTTAAATTATAGAAAAAATCGTTAAATTCCATTTTATTTCATTAAAGGCATTTCATTTTGGCATATTGAATTTAATTATATAAGAATTTAATGAATAAATATCAACTTACTGTGAAAAATGCGTCCACACAGCACAAAAGATTTGTAAAAGTGACGCGCGCCGCGTGCCGCGTGTAAAAAGAAAACTATAATGTAACACAAAACGAAATACGAAAATCGTCACACACATGCAATTATGCATTTGTATTAAATCACTTTACACTTTTGCACACAAAAGGAATAACCGCGCGCGGGCCAAACACAAAACGAAACTTGAAAAAAACGAAAGACGAAAATCGTTTGTGGGTTAGAGGGGAAGGGGCGTACAAAAACGAAGTTGACAGCAGCTCGTTGCGTTCGTGCGAGCAGACGTTTTTATTTTGACCATTACATATGCGCTGGAAAAAAATTCGGCTTGGAATAATGCAATTATTCGACCGACCACATTCTGCTCTGCGCCACTGGGAATTTATCACTTAATCAAAATCACATTACTATAACAATTATAAAGACAAGTTGCTTTGCGACTTATAGCTTAGAGTTGATTTGCAGTACTTGCATTTTGCTTGCGCGTTGCCCAAATCATTAAAATGAATCCATTTGTCACTATGATTGCGTATAAGCGACATTTATTTTATTTATTAATTTTGCTTTAAATATGTAATTTGTTTTTGGCGCTAATAATAACAGCCGGAACTAAAATCTTCATATGAACGGTGAAAAAGAACCTCTGTGGAAAAATGAGCTAAATGAACTACACGAACAGCTCAGCAAATAGAACAAATGAGCTAAAGAAGCAAGTGAGCTGAGCTGTGAGCAAATGAGCAGTAGGAACAAGAACAAGAACAAAAGAGCAAGTGAGCAAGTGAGCAACTGAGCAAAAAAGAACAATTAGTACAGAACATTGCTCACTTGTTCAGTAGGGTGAACAGCTCATTCTTGCTCACTCACTCATGAGCAACCCAACACTAGTCGTTACGGCTCGTACAATGTGTGCAGTACGGTACGGGAGCTGTAATGTCATCTGCGTAGGGGCCTTTAGCTGGGTGATATTGCAGGCAGTCTTGAAGAGATCTAAAGCGACTTTTTATAACACCAATTGTTCGCTCGACTACATTTCGAGCTGACGCATGCCGCATGTTAAAATTATGTTGCCCTGAGCCAGCAGCTGAACTCCTATACGGAGTAAGCGTGAAGGGCTCCAGAGGATACCCAGAGTCTGCTAGTAGCCAACTGTTTTGACAACCACTAGCATATTTTCTTTGAAAATAGTCTCTTGCAGAACTCATATTCCATGCAAAGGAGTTATGTGTTGATCCAGGCATTGAGGCATCCACATAAATTACACGCAGATCGTATTCACATATCTACATCTGTATATAAGCGAGCATTTTATCAAAAGGCAATAGAAAATAAGCATTCACAATAAACAATTAAACAAGACTGCTACTCACACACATTATTTAGAGAATACAGGACGCGCTAGCTACTTATCGCACTACTTACAATCATTGCATTAATACTAAAATATTCCTTTCGGTTCATGAACTGATGTGCAAAATCTGTTGGCTTCATAATTCGTATATGGGTGCTGTCAATGCATCCAATCACGCCAGGTATGCTAAACTTTTCAAAAAAAAAAGATTTTGATGATGAAATCTTTGCCGCCGTCTGGTCGAGTTTTATAAAACGATGACAAAGCCTTCTTTCAAGGATTGGAAGCACAATCCATAATGTTTTACAAACTATCGATCGTGAAACAGCTAAATCTTTGTCCTTCCCAATTATTCCCTGAAAACTACGAACACCCAAAAAGCGTAGCACTATTGCCAGTCGCAGTATTGGCGAAATTGGCGATGATGGCAGGTCATCCTTAATTAGGTGAAATATCATCATAAAAGTGCACTTATCAACTCGATAATTATATCGAAATCTGTAAAGTTAAAATCAATTAAACACTTGTAACTATTCTATCGTAGGCTAAAAAATAACATACATATGTACGTGCTGTCACAATTCGATAGTGGATCCGATGCGCTTTTAAGTAGCCGGCGCTCAACCTTTTCTTTTGCCAACTCTTCTTTTCTAAGCATGTCAAGCAAAATAAAACTTCCCAGAGGCATTTCTATTCAATTTTACTTTTACATTTGCATTCACGAAATACGTAGAACAGCTGTTCATGCAAACTATCGCGGCAGGGTTGTCAAGCAACATGAGTTACTTGGCGGGAAAAATATTAAATATATATTTTGTGGAAAAATTACAAGAGATAAGACCTATTTTTATTTTACCATTTACTAAATATAACACTAATGCCCTGAAGCCAACCTTGAAAACAATGACAAAAATAGCAAATACATTTAAGGCAATTTTTATTTTTGAAAAGTAGCAACTCTTTTTGGCCATTTTCGTTTTACGTATTTGCTCCGAAAAATTTTACCGAAAAATGAAATCTCCCTAACTTCTGGCACACCTACGGTTTTGTTTTAGAAATTTGAAAACCTGCTCGAGCCAAAATCTCTAGAGATTTCTGGCACACCCCTGATAATATTTGTACTCGATACCGAAAGTAACGAGTATATTGGGTTTTTGCAATGTCCGTCATGGTGTCTGTCCGTCCGTCCTTCCGTATGAACGCAACTTTTTCCGACACCCTTCAAGCTAGAGACTTGAAACTTTGCAAATGTCTTTATCTATAACCGGGATAGATAAAGTGTCAAGATTGGGGTTCTGCGATGACTGGGGGGCTGGCAAATCGATATATCCGCTAACTCAAAATTGATCAATCCACCTATTTCGCACATCCTTACAGTTAGAGTTACCAAATTTGGTGAGAAGATAGCTACTGGCATGCCCAAAAAAACTGCATAACAATTTTTGAGCCACGCCCACCCGTTCTGTCCCCAGCCTCCCCGAAGTTTTAAGTCAGAATCGGCTATTACTCCAAGAGTTTTTGAGCTAGAGCCACCAAATTAGCCACTTTTTGTTTGTAAAAAAAAAAAAAATATATATAAAATATTTTTTTTTTTTAGCGAGGAGAACGTTTGGAAGTTGTGTGAACAAGTAAAACGAACTCGCCCCGAGGAGCTCGGAAAGTGCTATGCAGTATTTGTATCAAATGAGGGACGGACTGTACCTCTTTGGCGGCAAAAAGCCGGTCGCGGTGATGATCAAGTTGTTATATGGGTAATTTGTATAACTTAACATACTGCAAATACGCTATGAACTTTGAAAGCAACATATTAACTTATTAACAGGACTATCATGTATTCTTTATGCACAATCCCTTGCTGAACCGCTGTTTGGTATTCGATTTGGATACTACGTTACCGTTTCCAACATATTTTCATAAATACGTCACAGAAACATTTCGGTCCGATCTGGCACTTCGTCCGGAGCATCATAGGTGAACGAAGAGGAAAACTTATGCAAACTTGAAAAATATGTTCACATTTGTTTTTGTTTTTAGATTCTTCAGAGTTATACCCGCCGATACATATCTTATAGAGTTCTCTTCGGATCGACGACACATGCGCCGCCCAGATGGCAGCTGGATTAAGCCACCACCTTCATATCCACCAATATTATCCAACAGTAAGTTTATGTGACTGTTATTACTTCAAAATTGCAGCTTGTTTTTTTTGCAGCGAACATGCACTGCTTGGGTGATTTTATAAGTATGACTGCTGGTAAGGGACCAGGATCTGTTTACAGCCTGTCCGAGTTTGTGCAAAACTTTTACAAGTCGGCCCATGTGGTGGCCCAACACAGCAATTAACTGACCGTAAAACACAAAACTATACAATTACTGATATCAGCAAGAAAGAACAAGCTTATATAAATGTATTTTATCTAAGTTGAACAGTTAGTTCAAGCCGACACAAATAATGAATGCACATTACATTACATTTCAAGACCGTAAAAAATTGCATGCATACTATGTAAACTTTTAAAAATATGTATGTTGTATGTATATTAACAGTGGCTTCAGATCATTTTGTAAATTGTAAACTATACAAGATATATCTATCCAATTCTAAACGCCATTGTTTTTTTTATTTAAGTATTTATTATTAAAAATATACAATAAGTTTTTTTTTTAAATATCAAAAGTTAAACTTTAAGGCAGTTAATGGAAAAATTGAACTATTTCTTTGCATCTGCTTGTTTTATAAAAATAAAAGCTTAAATTCAGTAATTTTTTTGTTGTTTCTGCCGTTATTATTTTCAGTTTTTTAGGAACACAGATTTAAGGTCACTTTTATTGTAAATCGGCAGTTGTCGTTTGCCAGAGCTCAAAATCGGCACGAAATTTTCAATAACATTTAAGTCTGGTTTCGGAGAAATAATTAAATGGGGGTAGTTCCAGATCAACCAATATTATATAATACTTATGCTTTTGGTCTGTTTATATCTATAAATAAATATAAGTATAAAGTCGAAAACGTTGACGTATTTTTAAATTTTTTTAATATCTTTTATAATTTGCAATTTACAGCCATTTGTAATATATATTTATTCTTTTACAAATTGAGGTGTGAGCTATTCGATATGAAGCTGCGATAAAAAATAACACTTTGGTATTTTTTCTTCCCTATTATAAAGCAAACATTTTGCTCAAAGTTTTTCAGTTGATGCTTGTTTTTTATATTGCTTTGTATTTTCCTTGAGCAAAAGTAAACGTTTGCCTTAAATTTGTTTGTTAAGTATGCATTGTATTTTTTATTTTGCGAAAAATACATCGAAAAAATAATGCTCAAATTTAAACTAACAATTATAAAAAAAAACAAGTGGAAACGTTGAAGTCGGACGCAACCGACTGCGATACACTCGATACCAGTATTAAAACCGGTAAAAAGAGGCCTGATTGCAAAGGGGTACGGATGCGGCAGGGGTGTAAGCAGCCTCAAAAATTTTCTGATGCAGATGGGGATGCCACCAGCTATCTTCCTAGCAAGTTTGGTGATTCTAGCTCAAAGGTTGCAAAAGGTTGGGGGAGGAGGATGTGGGGCGGTATATGTGGGCGTGGCTCCAAAATATCTTTGGGGGTCGCAACCAGTTATCTTCCTACCAAATTTGGAGACTCTAGCTCAATTACCATGAAAGATACACGCATTCCCGTTTTTAACGAAAAGTTGGGGCGGCTGGGGTTGGCTAGGGCGGTATGGGTGGGCGTGGCATCCAAAGTTTCGATGCAGTTTTTTGGGTTCGTCATCACTTATCTTGTCGGAAAATTTTATGACTCTAGCTTAAAAACTGAGTAAGCTATAGGCGTTTCCGATTTAAAACTGCGGGGGGGCTGAGGGTGGAACGGGTGGGCGTGGCCCCAAAATTTTTGATGCATGTTTTTGGGGGATGCCAATAGCTATTTTCGATTTTGAGTTATCGAAATTATCGATTTGCCAGCCCCCCAGTTATCGTAGAGCCCCAATCTTTGAACCTGATCTGTCCCGGCCATAGATAAAGACATTTGCAAAGTTTCAAGTCTCTAGCTTGAAGTGTGTGGAAAAAAGTTTCGAACATACGGATAGACGGACATTGCACAATCCCAATATACTTTTTACCTTCGGTATCGAGTATAAAAAAAATTTATCGGATCTACCAAATTTAAGGTTTTCTGAATTTAAGTTGCTTTTATTGGCTATTTAAGCTGGGCTAAGTATTGGCATAGAATTATTTAAGCTCTAAAATCGTTTTCCATAAATGCTGGTTTAATATACCTACAGGACTTGCCGAAATTATTCGCTAATGATTAGTTTGGAAGCTACAAAAGCTTCTTGTACCGTAGCTCATGATTTTTAATAGGATTGAATAATTATTTTTCTGTCGGATATGTTTGGTTATATTGACCCCAACTAGCACTATCTTTTAATTAACGATAGTTGATCCAATGTAGTGTTGACAAATGTGTTAGACTTACTCCATGCATTAAAAAACAGTTAAAAATAATCCAATACCATTGAGCTTGACCCTTGCTTAATGGTTATTGTAAATTGTACTTATATTAGTTTTCTGATTTTTAGAGCGGTCTGCCAACAAAACAACCTTACTTTCTCTTTTTTCCTCCACCTTTGTTCTGCTCCATTAAAATATTACTTAACCTTTTACCTTTTACGCGCCTAGAAATATGTCTTGCGTTTAATTTGTGGCTTTGACTGGACTTATAATTTATGTTCTTTAGGACATTAGCAAAATTATAGCATTGTTGCAAATTACAATCTTTTAACTTTTGATCAGACCTCTTTTTCTATATGTATTTGAATCCTCGATTTACTCATAATTAATGAGGTTCATATGTATATTGATAATTGATTTTATTCAAAAATTAGAGCTATGCATATGTGGTGCTATAATTTATTTCTAAAAAATTTTCTTTGTACTAAAATAGACAGACGGGCATGACTATATCGACTCAGCTGCTTAAGCTTGAGAAAAAATTCGTTAAACATTTTTGAGAAATCTAGGGAGTGCTTAGCAACAGGAATACTTACATTATTTGTGAAATATATATATATCTATAATATATTTATATACATTTATAATTGGTATATTTTATACGCATAATAATGTATTTTTGTATTCAGATTTATATAAAAATTGCTAGCTACTGGCTTCTTAGTCATTTTTTTAATTATTGTTGATTATATATATTTTTTATATATAATTTCAAATTTTTTGTACTCAAGGAGAACGAAAAAGAGCTAATACATCATTAAGATTTCTGAGATTTTTGACAAAACAAACAAAAAAATAGTTGCACCAACAACGACTATAATAGATTATCCAATAATAAACAATCAATTGAAATAAAACAGTCAATACATTTAGGTACATATCGTATAATATATATGTACGTACGTACGCTTTATAATTCAATTTGAAACATTATTATATGCAACATTATTAATAGATATTTTTAATTCCTACACTCAAATGAAAGTCGTGATTGATATATGAATTTTATCGAAACAAAATGATTAAGTTTATTTCCATTTTAGCTGCAAGAACACACATCTTAGCTAGTTTTTTATACTGTTTGTAAGCCATGGAACACAAAAACGAATTATAGAACACGACGCCTAAGGGTATGTGGCATATCTTAGTCATTACGTATCGTTTACTTGTTTAATATTTTTGACACGCAAAGACTGATTCATTGTACACTCTGTACTGTACTAGTAAAAGGCAGACGAAAAAAACCATACCAAAGAAACCTTTGTACTTTCCCAAAAAAAAAAAAAACAATGCAAGTCCGATCACACGGGAGATGTGTAAACATCTAGAAACTAATTATTTTGTATAGTTGCAAGTATTGCTTTCAATATTTATTTTACAATCGAAAATATCTAAACTTTTAACATAAAGAATAATTTTTTTTTTGAAGTTATACTTCTATATCGAGGGTTTTATATGGGGGTAAAAATTTACAGAACGACATACCAAAGAAACGACAGAAAACAGAACGACATACCAAAGAAACGACAGAAAACAGAACGACATACCAAAGAAACGACAGAAAATTATCGACATGCCAAAGCATAAACACAAAACAAAAATACAATACTACAATACAATACGTGTTTATAAATATGTGAGCGCGATGGAGAGATATACGTGAAAATATAGCACAAAGCATAAACACAAAACACAAATACAATAGAGCGCGATAGCACGATATATGTGAAAATATTTCATATTGCTAATTCCTTTTTCTATAGAAACGGTACTGCCATACGCATAAATACGCACAGACACACACAAACACTTACAAACAAACATAACGAACTTCTTTAATAAGTGAATGATGGTGTGGGATACCCTACCTAGTTCATTTGCTATATTAATTGATTAATTAATTAATATTATTAAACTATTTTTAGTAATTTCTCAATTGTTTGCTAAGCGCCAACTTATTCTTATTAAGTATGCAATTATTGCATATATATAATATCCACAGTAGCACTTATATAATATTAGGGTACATAAGATTCTTCATTCGTCAGTTCATTTTCTAATTACAGAAGTCCGCTATGTTTGTCTGTAAGTGTGTGTGTGTGTTGTGTCTGTGCATTCACGAAGAAGCAAAACAGAATTGCCTTGGACGAATGATGTTTCTGCATACCCTAACAAGCTTATTTGCTATATTTATTAATTAATCAATTAATATTATTAAACTATTTTAGTAGTTTCGCAATTGTTTGCTAAGCGCCAACTTATACTAATAAAAGTATGCATTTATAGCAAATATATTATTGAAGTACACGTCCTCAATAACACTTATAATTTATTAGGGTATTCAACAGTCATCATTCTCTTTGCTTAACAGCTGCATGCCCGGGCTGGGGCGCTCTGCCGCTGCACAAAGCACTAATACCATCATACTTATTTTGAGCAGAGAAAAAATTTTTACAACAAACACATACTATTTGCTATACTAACGCTTAACGCTTTTTTTGAAAGCGTCGACGCTGATCATGTGTGATCTAACGCGGTGTGAGGTTTGCATGTATTGTACCGAGATAGTTGCGCTACCCGCGCCTATAGATGTTAACACATCAATAAAGTTCAATTAAAGTACTTGACAGCACTACTATACAAACGGCCGACAAGTAACTTTACCACAAATTTATATTTTAAGTGTAATGGATCCAAATGCAAATGCTGTAAAACAAACCCAGCAACAACAAAATCAACAACAACAACAACAAGTAGAAACAAGAAGTATAACTTCAGTCGTGCGTGAAACACACACACACTTTTTTTTTTGTTTTATTGTTGGTTATATTTTTTGTCTTAGTTGCCAATGGTTAGAATGGGCTTATGGTAACAAAAATAAGAAATATAAATTTTGGAGTAATTTACACATTTATAATTTATTTTAAAATGTTATTTGTTCTTTTGTTGTTTTGCCCTCGTTACGTTGTTTAAATTTTTTGTGATTTCTGGCTCAAAAGGCCATCTGATATGCAGCGGTGTTGGCTCTTATATTTTCTGATGTTCTCTAAAAAATTTATGTAAATTTATTTTCTGTTAATTAATTAAACTTTATTGTAATTATAACATCACTTTGTTGCTTTTAATTATTTTTTAATTACATATCGCTAGTATTATTTATGTTAGTGCGTTGTACCAAAGACCTTATAATATCAAGATATTGCAATTGGCACGACCAAGCATAATACCGTTTTCGTCTCTGGCAGACGGAGGTAGGCAATAACGTCCTATTACTCAGAGGTCTGTCAATTTAGGACAAGCGGCCGACCAGCGGCAAATATTAATTAATTTTAGAGCTGGATAAAATTTTGTTGAATAATTTAAAAATAATAAAATTAAATTACATACATAAAAAAGAAAATATAGCAATGCATTTTTTATGAATTTCTCTAGATGTTTTCTAAATTTTCGAATCATAAAAGATGTGGCAAGTCAATAAATGATATACAGTTGCCACGCACACATTTAATTTGGATATGCATCGATGTACACAAAAAGCCAAATTTCAGTTTGGCAATTGCTAGTCATTCATACTCTTTCAAATTTTAAATTCCATGACACTAGTCAACAATTATGCCATACAGTTAAGCAAAGATGCACACAAATTCCGAAAGTGTATTCAGTAGAGCACTTGTCAAAGTCACAGACAACGAAAGAAATATCTAAAAATAATAGTAAAAATCTCGACAAGGCCAATCAAGAAATGCAAAAAACGCACCTGACAAATTTTGACCCTTTTTGGTTGCTGCTGGCCCGCCGCTTGTCATACAATTGACAGGCCGCTGAGTGCTAGGGCAATTGCAACAAAAATCGCACTCGCTCACACTTATTGATTACTGCTTTTGTTATTCTGTATACCATTCGAAAACACCACAAGCAAAGGCAATCCAAAGCAAAATACAGTTATTGCCTACCTCGTCTGCCTGAGAGAAGGCTTTTCTTACCAATTGCAGTATCTTTATATTATACGGTCTTTGGTTGTACTCAATATAAGAATAGAATAGAATAGCGAAACTTACTTGCTGCGCCGATTCCTTAATTCTTGGAATTAAACACAACATAATAGCATTTAATGAGTACTGATCTAATATCGGGTACAACGCATTTAGATATATGATAATATCGATATATGATACGATATAACATATTAGGTGTGGCCAGATTATAAGTAAGCTTACAATGCACCGATTTGATCTGACACCGTAAGATTCTTTGAATGTATGTAATTGAAGCAAGATTTTTATCTCCTGAGCCTAAAGAAGTTTACACGTCCAAAACACAAAGGACCATGAGGATCTGCAAATAAATTTTCTTATCAATTTTTAGTTTTTTATTTTTATCTTTAAATTTATCTCCCCATATTTTATACAAATTTTTGGTCAGTGTTAGCAATATTCATATACTTTTTTATATTAAGCAATTTTGTTGAACACAAAGAAATTTAAATATAAATAAAAGGTAAACTCATTTTAAAGTTAAACATATTATACTTATATTAAATGCTGTGCAAAGTCTCAAAGTTAAACTATAAAAATAACTTTAAAAACTTTTAAAATAATAATGTAATGTTAAAACAAAAAATTAAAGACAAAGCTAAAACCGCTGGACAAAAAATTACTAATGTTACACAAAAGTAATGTTACACATAAGTAACACAGTAAATAAATAGGTTAAACTTCTAAACATCTCTTTTTGCTAAAAGTAACTAATAGAATATCAGTAACGCGTTAAAAGATTTGTACAGCTGATTAATTCCAAACGAAACAAATAAATTTTACCTCAATCAATAAATTTCAATAACGCAATGTAGTAGTTATTAATACATTTTGATAAATACAAAGCATACACATGTTAAAAATATTTTCTCTTCCAATTTTTATTATCCAATATAATATCTAATATAAACTGAAGTCATTAAATTCATAATGTTTAACAAGATAAAAATAATAAAGACATATTATATGTACATAAACTACAAAATTATTTTTTTAGTGCCAGAACTGAATTAACACAACTAGGTAAGCCTTAAGATCCAAATGCAACTAACGCTTTTGATTATTACGTTATCTACGCTCGTGTAAATCGATCTTTATGTATATTTTGTGCGTGTTGTGTTGGGAAGTATTTTTATACTCGATACCGAAGGTAAAGAGTATATTGGGTTTGTGCAATGTCCGTCATGGTGGCTGTCCGTCTGTTTGTCTGTATGAACGCAACTTTTTTCGACACCCTTCAAGCTAGAGACTTGAAACTTTGCAAATGTCTTTATCTATGGCCGGGACAGATAAAGTGTCAAGATTAAGGTTCTACGATAACTGGGGGGCTGGCAAATCGATAAATTTGAAAACTCAAAATCGATAAATCCACCTATTCCGTACACCTTTACAGTTAGAGTTACCAAATGTGGTAGGAAGATAGCTACTGGCATCCCCAAAAAAATTGCATCAACAATTTTGGTGCCGCGCCCACCCATTCCGCGCCCCGCAGGTTGAAATTAGAAACGACTATATCTCCCACAGTTTTTGAGCTACAGCCACCAAATTTTGCGCCAAGACAGGTGATGACGATCCTTATGATTGATCCCAAAAAACTGCATCAAAACTTTGGATGCCGCACCCACCCATACCGCCCTTATCTTATTTTATTTTATTTTATTTATTTATTTATTGTCAGCTATGAGCAGCTGACATAAAAAAATTAATTCAAATTAAAATAAAATTAAAATAATGAAATTAAAATTACAATATAAAATTATATATAAATCTGAAAGTAAATTAAAGAAAAAATTTAAAAAGTTAACTTTAAGCTCTGGGAAGTTCAACAAGAAAATGAGTGGTCCAACATTTGTTGCGTGGATTGGGAAAAACCCAGAAAAACCCAATCAGACCAACGTAAGATTAGTGATTAGTGGTTACGATTAGATAAAGCGAAAAGAATCGATCTTTTTAGTACTGGAATTGAGGCCTCCAAGGAGACAAGAGAATAAAGCTTGTTATAGTCAGAACTAGAGGTGGGCGCGAGCCTCAAAAAAGAGGCCCGGCCCGGCCCAGGCCCGAATAAAATATTTTAGGCCCGGCACGGCCCGGCCCGGGTTATTTTCAAAAGAGCCCGGCCCGGCCCGGCCCACCACAGAAAAAAAATATAAAAAATAATAATATTCAAGAAGGGCAACAATTCGATAAATTTATTTCAAATAAATTGTATTGTATTTCAAATTACTTATATAATATTTATTATTATTATTATTATATTGGGGGTTACTGCACTGCGACCAAATTGATCTATTGTGCCCCCTTCTTGGCCTATAGCTCTTCCATCAGGCCCAGGTCTTGCACGAAGGCAAGTATTTTTGTTGGGTCGACGGTTTCTAGATCGCTAAGTTGCACATTATGTTTTCCTAGAAAACTACTTCTTCTCCTTACTAAGGCTACGCATTCTGCTATAATGTGCAAGGAGGATTCTCCTTCCATTCCGCAGAATCTGCAAGTCTCGCTGCTGGCTATACCTAGCTTTGCTAGGTGGCCTCTTAGTCTACAATGTCCTGTCAGAAGACCGGTGAGTATCCTAAGTTTATTTTTACTCATTGATATTACTTGCTTAAACCGTTTGAGGTTATAGCTACCCAAGAGAAGTTTTGCTTGTCTGAGTCCTGGTGTCCTTGCCCAGCTCGTTCTTCGCAGAATTCTCTCTTCGCTCGAAAGCTCCTCCCGTATTGTGCTTCTTCCTATACCACAGTACGGCTCGGGTCCTATTAGGGGTGTCGCTGCCCCCAGTCTTGCTTGCTTATCTGCCTCTTCGTTCCCCGCTATGTCGACATGTCCCGGGACCCATCTTAGGGCAAGCCTATTTTGTGATCCCAGAGTGTCTAGCTTGGTTTGTACCTCACGAACTACTTTTGACCTGATTTCGGTCTTACTAAGCGCCATTATTGCTGCTTGACTATCGGATAAGATGGCTATATCTCTATTCCGATAGTTACGCTTTAAATTAAAGTCCACACACCTCCCTATTGCACATACCTCAGCTTGGAATATGCTGGTGTACATACCTAGGGGCTCGTGGTAAGTTACCCGAGGGCCTACCACACCAAGACCGGAGCCTTGTTGTGTTAGGGATCCATCGGTGTACCATTTTATGGTGTGTGGCTTCATGTTGTGGACCTCTTCTAGAGATGTCCACTCCTTTTTGCTACAGAGGTGAACTTGAAACTTTTGCACGAACATGTGTTCGGCTTTCATTTCGTCCCTTGGCTGTGCCAGTAGGGGAAGTTCACCCGATAGCATATCTGCTTCTACTCGACTAAGAATGTGTCCTCTCCCAACTCCCTCAACGGACATTCTTAAAAGGGTTGCCTTCTGTTGCAGCCTAATTGTGTGATGGAGTGGTGTTATCTCCAATAGAACCTCAAGCGCTGATGTGGGACAGGTCCTCATCGCTCCCGTGATTCCCACACATGCCATTCTTTGTAGCTTCTGAAGCTGCTTCTGCACAGTGATTTGCTGTGCCTTATCCCCCCATGCAATCACTCCGTACGTGAGCATGGGCCTTACTACCATAAGGTATAGCCATCTTATTATCTTTGGTGATGTTCCCCATGACTTGCCGGCTATGCTACGACACGTATACAGCGCTCTGCAGCACTTCGCAATCGTATTCTGGACATGGGTGCCAAAGTTTAATTTACTGTCAAAAGTGACCCCAAGGTATTTAACTTCCTTGCTTGTTTCTATTGGGCTCCCTGCGAGCCTGATCTCCCTCATTCTTTGTAGCTTGTATCTTCTGGTGAACGGAACGATGATTGTTTTGGCAGGGTTTAGGTTGAGACCAACCTCTCTACACCAATCATGCGTGATCCTAAGTCCCAGTTGAACATTATCACAAAGAGTTTCTTCATACTTGCCCCGAGCTATTATCACAATATCGTCGGCATAGCCTTGACATTGGATACCCCTGTTCGCAAGTCTACTTAATAGATCATCTACTAGTATACTCCATAAGAGGGGTGATAAAACCCCCCCTTGCGGACAACCCCTTGTGGTTGTTACTGTTACGGTACTATCTTGTATTTGCATTTTTAAATTTATTTATAGTTTTAACAAGTAATTGATATGCAATATGTAAGAATAAACGTATCAATGCAATAAGCACGATAAAACAGTAAAGATCAAGAGAACGCTAAGTGAGAGAGCGTGAGCGCGTAGGCAAATACAACTGTAATTACGTCGGATAAGAGCGAACGAAAGCGGGAGCGATGCTATAGAGCGAGAGCAAGAGCACGAAAAAAGACAAGCTTTTTGTTGTTAGTAAACACAGAATATACGAAACTGCAAATATATGTACATATATTTTTGTACGTATGTTCGTTTCTTAATTTGAGGCACTGCAGCGTCAATTTGACTGCAAATTAAATAAAATGAGTATTAAAAAGGCAAATTTAATTATGCACACGTAAAAACATACAACGTATATTTGCAATCACTGTTAGAATCGTTTACCAAAATAAACCAAGTTAAACTCCGTACACAAGCACAAGAAAACAATAAATTTTTGAGAGCACTCAAAAAACACAACCGTCACCAACGAAAGACAAACGATATCATTATGATAAAGTTGCAAATCACACTTTTTGTTAATTTGTAAAAAAAAAAACAAAAATGTTTGAAATATTGCCATATTTAAATCTGTTTTCTAATCTATTTTCAAATAAATTAGTGAAATTTGCATTTTGCTAGGTAAGGTATCTTTGCAAATATTTGAAAAAAACAAAGTGTCTTATCATTATGATAAGCACTGTATCTACAAAAATATCACTCAATATCTGCATCAAAGTATCTTTAAATGCAGCGTGCACTCTTGCCGCTTCCTTACTCTCTCTTTGCAAGCAGAACACCCGTTTTTATACCACATATCCTGCCCACAAAGCCCCTTCTGGTACCCAGCATTAATCTACCTACGGCTAGCCCATAATTCGCCGGCTAGACCTATTACTAATAACCATTCTTCTGATCCTTTGCATGAAATCGGTTCAACAGACTGTGCGCCTATTGATCCCAATGCAGGTGTAACTGGGGCTCACAAGCCTCTTGTTGTTGTGCCTCTTAATAAATTTATTTTCGTGTCTAGGCTAGCATCCGATACTTCATCGGATGATGTAAGTGCCTACATTAAGAGTAAAATTGATTCTCCAAGTATTTTTGTGGAAAAGTTTAAATTCAAACTGAGCCGAAGTATATCTTCTTTCAAGTTGGGTGTTCCACCTGAACTTTTCTCAACCATTTGTTCTGAAAAGTTTTGGCCGCCACAGCTCGTCGTGAAGGAGTATGTAAATAGGCGAAGTAATAACAATAATGGTGTTAGGATCAGTAGCGCACCGTCTGTTGGCCTCCCTGTTGCCTCTACCTCGGTGGCAAAAAACTAACAAACGTAATTAGTTTGGCCTATCAAAACGTTAGAGGCCTCAACACTAAACTTGCTAAATTATATGTTAACAGTTTATCGTTTGATTCACAAATAATTGCATTCACAGAAACCTGGTTAAAACCCGATATTTCCGATTATACCGTTTTTCCTTCTAAGTATAACTTGTACAGATGTGAGCGTGACTCCCGCAAGGGGGGCGGCGTTCTCATTGCTGTTGATTCTTGTATTTCCTCTGAACAGATTCATTTTCATGATTTTCCGGACTTAGAGTTTTTATGTGTTAAATTATTACTTAGTGGTCGTTCACTTTATGTTACTTGTTCTTATATTCCTCCTCATTCTGTGAAGTCAAGAACTTATAAAAAATTTAAAAAATCGGGATCTACTATAGATTTGTCTTCGTATTTAATAGCAAAATCTAATTTTCTTTCTGTCAACACATCTTGTAATAATAATTATCTTAATCGTTGTAGATTAAAATTTTCACGTGATCCTAAACAAATTTAAAAATTTGTAAATTCAAAACGTAAATCTTCATGCTTGCCATCCTCGGTTTACCGGGATAATACAAAAGCAAGTTCTGATCAGGCAGTCGCCGATCTTTTTGCTGAGTATTTTCAATCGGTATACTCATCGAGTTTATATAGTTGCAGTAATTCCTATCCTTTTCAAGTTCAAACGTCAAATTGCATAAATGTCCCAGTTATAAATGAGTGTACGCTCCTAAGTGACCTTAACTCTATCAAGCCCGGCTACTTGCCTGGTCCTGATGGAGTGCCAGGTTGTATACTTAGATACTGTGCGGATACACTTTGTAAACCCTTACATAAATTATTTAACTTGTCGGTTGACTCAACTGTGTTTCCTGCTATAAGGAAGGAATCTTTTATCATTCCACTTCATAAAAATTCATCGAAGTCTAACGTTAAAAATTATAGGGGTATATCCAAGTTGTCCGCCATTCCTAAAGTCTTTGAAAAAATTATATGTTCTCAATTGCAACACACATGTAGTTCGATTTTATCGCCATATCAACACGGTTTTGTTAGGCGTAGATCTACTACCACTAACCTTCTTGAATTCACTTCGCTTGTTATCAAAGGGTTTCAGGAAAAAATGCAAACTGACGTTGATTACACCGATTTTAGTAAGGCATTTGATTCTGTTAGTCATTCTCTGTTGCTTAAAAAATTAAATATTATTGGATTTCCATCAAAACTGTTATTGTGGCTTTCGGAGTACTTGTGTGGTCGAACACAAAAAGTTGTTTTTAAATCGTCTGTACCTAAACCCGAAGGTAGCCACCTTGGTCCTTTGCTATTCAATTTGTTTATTAACCCTCGGATACAGGAACAGGTCCCTAGGGACCTATTGCGTTTTCAAACGCGATTTTTGCGATTTTTTTTGATAGTAAAAAACTTAAAAATAAAAATAGGTCCCCAGGGACCTGTTCCTGTATCGAAGGGTAAAAAAATGTTCCTGTATCGAAGGGTTAACGATCTCCCAGATGTTATTACTAACTCGTATGGATATATGTTTGCTGATGATGTAAAACTATGTTTAACCTACAATGATGCATCTCTTTGTAACTTGCTACAGTCGGATTTGGGTGCATTGTCGGCCTGGTGTCGTTTTAATTTACTCAATTTAAATTGTTCTAAATGTAAAGTCATGTCTTTTTGTAGAAGTACCCCTCATACTGCTCACTACTTGCTCGATGCTTCACCACTTGACCGCGTGATTGAATTTAAAGATTTAGGCATTATTCTTGATCCTAAATTAAAGTTTGACTCTCATATTTCGTTTATGGTCAATAAGGCCATTAGTGTCATTGGCTTCATCAAGCGGTGGTCGAAAGAGTTTAACGATCCCTACACCACGAAAACGCTGTATACATCCCTAGTACGTCCCATCCTGGAATATGGATCTTGTGTGTGGTCCCCACAATGCTCGATTCACCAGGATAGAATTGAATCTGTGCAGAAGAAATTTCTTCTATTTGCCCTTAGAAGTTTTAACTGGGTTCCTGGAGTAGACTTACCCCCGTATTCTAGTAGACTACTTTAGATTAATCTTCCCTCCCTGTTAAACCGTAGAACTATGCATGGAGTATTATTAGTTACTAACCTACTTAATGGTAAAATCGACTCATCAGTCCTTTGGATTCGAATTAAATTAAATGTCCCAATTAGATCTTCACGTAACATTTTACCCCTTAGCCTTGATCGTTGCTTGAGCAACTATTTAACTCACGAACCATTTCGTGTTATATGTTCTGACTATAACAAACTTTATTCTCTTGTCTCCTTGGAGGTCTCAATTCCAGTACTAAAAAGATCGATCCTTTTTGCTTTATCTAATCGTAACCACTAACTACTAATCTAACACTGGTCTGATTGGGTTTTTCTGGGTTTTCCCCAATCCACGCAACAAATGTTGGACTACTAAATTTTTTATTGAATTTCCCAGAGCCTTAACGTTAACTTTTAATTATTTTTTACCTTAATTTATTTTCAGATTTTTATATAATTCTATATTATACTTAATTTAATTATTTTAACTATTTTTTAATTTAAATTAATTTTGATTTCCTTTTAATGTCAGCTGCTCTTAGCTGACAATAAATAAATAAATCATAAATAAATAAATTAAAGTATACCGCAGTCGGCGGCGTCAGAATGCAACGTTTTCATTTGGTTATGTTATCGAAGGTAGGAGGATATTGGTTATGTGCATTGCCTATCATGATGTGAACTTTATTCGACACTCTTAAAACTAGAGATTTGAAACATTGCAAATATTTTCGTCAGATAGGAACCCTATGTATTTCTTTTCTATCTTTCCCGTTCGAATTGCCAAATTTGTTGAAAGTACAGCTTCTGGCTTCTCGAAAAAAGCTGCAACATACGACCTCTCTCTACTATAGCCTTCTGCCTTGTTTTGTTTGTTAACCTACTAATTAAAAGAACACATAAGAGGCGAATGAAATTAAAAATTGCATGTGCTCTGTCAGTTTTAAGCTACCACATAGGCTACGCATTGCAAAAAGTTCCATTTCAGTCTATTCCTATTGCGACAGTTTATTACGCGAAAAAACTAAAAAGACTGCAGAGCACAAACTTTTTCGTCATTGGGCTATGACTCTGCTACAGATGTATTCAAAAGTGAGAGTGGTGGCGAAAGCACAACAAAATACTACGCTGAACAACTTTAAACGCAACTGTTTATTTTTTTTTTTAGCGAGGAGAACGTTTGGAAGTTTTGTGAACAAGTAAAACGAGCTCGCCCCGAGGAGCTCGGAAAGTGCTATGCAGTATTTGTATCGATTGAGGGATGGACTGTACATCTTTGGCGGCAAAAAGCCGGTCGCGGTGATGATCAAGTTGTTATATGGGTAATTTGAATAACTTAACATACTGCAAATACGCTATAAACTTTGAAAGCAACATATTAACTTATTAACAGGACTATCATGTATTCTTTATGCACAATCCCTTGCTGAACCGCTGTTTGGTATTCGATTTGGATACTACGTTACCGTTTCCAACATATTTTCATAAATACGTCACAGAAACATTTCGGTCCGATCTGGCACTTCGTCCGGAGCATCATAGGTGAACGAAGAGGAAAACTTATGCAAACTTGAAAAATATGTTCACATTTGTTTTTGTTTTTAGATTCTTCAGAGTTATACCCGCCGATACATATCTTATAGAGTTCTCTTCGGATCGACGACACATGCGCCGCCCAGATGGCAGCTGGATTAAGCCACCACCTTCATATCCACCAATATTATCCAACAGTAAGTTTATGTGACTGTTTTTACTTAAAAATTTCAGCTTGTTTTTTTTTGCAGCGAACATGCACTGCTTGGGTGATTTTATATGTATGAACGCTGGTAAAGGACCAGGATATGTTTTCAGCCTGTCCGATGTTTTGCAAAACTTTTACAAGTCGGGTCATGTGGTGGCCCAACACAGCAATTAACTGACCGTAAAACACAAAACTATACAATTACTGATATCAGCAAGAAAGAACAAGCTAATATAAATGTATTTTATCTAAGTTGAACAGTTAGTTCAAGCCGACACAAATAAAAATAATGTGCATTCAATTACAAGACCGTAAAAAATTGCATGCATACTATGTTAACTTTTAAAAATATGTATGTTGTATGTACATTAACAGTGGCTTCAGATCATTTTGTAAATTGTAAACTAACTATACAAGATATATCTATCCAATTCTAAACGCCATTGTTTTTTTTATTTAAGTATTTATTATTAAAAATATACAATAAGTTTTTTCCTAAATATCAAAAGTTAAACTTTAAGGCAGTTAATGGAAAAATTGCATCTGCTTGTTTTATAAAAATAAAAGCTTAAATTCAGTAATTTTTTTGTTGTTTCTGCCGTTATTATTTTCAGTTTTTTAGGAACACAGATTTAAGGTCACTTTTATTGTAAATCGGCAGTTGTCGTTTGCCAGAGCTCAAAATCGGCACGAAATTTTCAATAACATTTAAGTCTGGTTTCGGAGAAATAATTAAATGGGGGTAGTTCCAGATCAACCAATATTATATAATATTTATGCTTTTGGTCTGTTTATATCTATAAATAAATATAAGTATAAAGTCGAAAACGTTGACGTATTTTTAAATTTTTTTAATATCTTTTATAATTTGCAATTTACAGCCATTTGTAATATATATTTATTCTTTTACAAATTGAGGTGTGAGCTATTCGATATGAAGCTGCGATAAAAAATAACACTTTGGTATTTTTTCTTCCCTATTATAAAGCAAACATTTTGCTCAAAGTTTTTCAGTTGATGCTTGTTTTTTATATTGCTTTGTATTTTCCTTGAGCAAAAGTAAACGTTTGCCTTAAATTTGTTTGTTAAGTATGCATTGTATTTTTTATTTTGCGAAAAATACATCGAAAAAATAATGCTCAAATTTAAACTAACAATTATAAAAAAAAACAAGTGGAAACGTTGAAGTCGGACGCAACCGACTGCGATACACTCGATACCAGTATTAAAACCGGTAAAAAGAGGCCTGATTGCAAAAGGTTACGGATGCGGCAGGGGTGTAAGCAGCCTCAAAAATTTTCTGATGCAGATGGGGATGCAACCAGCTATCTTCCTAGCAAATTTGGTGATTCTAGCTCAAAGGTTGCAAAAGGTTGGGGGAGGAGGATGTGGGGCGGTATATGTGGGCGTGGCTCCAAAATATCTTTGGGGGTCGCAACCAGTTATCTTCCTACCAAAGGAGACTCTAGCTCAAACACAATGAAAGATACACGCATTCCCGTTTTTAACGAAAAGTTGGGGCGGCTGGGGTTGGCTAGGGCGGTATGGGTGGGCGTGGCATCCAAAGTTTCGATGCAGTTTTTTGGGTTCGTCATCACTTATCTTGTCGGAAAATTTTATGACTCTAGCTTAAAAACTGAGGAAGCTATAGTCGTTTCCGATTTAAAACTGCGGGGGGGCTGAGGGTGGAACGGGTGGGCGTGGCCCCAAAATTTTTGATGCATGTTTTTGGGGGATGCCAATAGCTATTTTCCTACCAAATTTGGTAGTTCTTGCTGTAATGATATGCGTAAGAGGTGAACTTTTCGATTTTGAGTTATCGAATTTATCGATTTGCCAGCCCCCCAGTTATCGTAGAACCCCAATCTTAGAACTTGATCTGTCCCGGCCATAGATAAAGACATTTGCAAAGTTTCAAGTCTCTAGCTTAATGCGTATATTTATTTGAATCCTCGATTTACTCATAATTAATGAGGTTCATATGTATATTGATGATTGATTTTATTCAAAAATTAGAGCTATGCATATGTGGTGCTATAATTTATTTCTAAAAAATTTTATTTGTACTCAAATAGACAAACGGGCATGACTATATCGACTCAGCTGCTTAAGCTTGAGAAAAAATTCGTTAAACACTTTTGAGAAATCTAGGGAGTGCTTAGCAACATTATTTGTGAAATATATATATCTATAATATATTTATATACATTTATAATTGGTATATTTTATATGCATAATAATGTATTTTTGTATTCAGATTTATATAAAAATTGCTAGCTACTGGCTTCTTAGTCATTTTTTTAATTAATGTTGATTATATATATTTTTTATATATAATTTCAAATTTTTTGTACTCAAGGAGAACGAAAAAGAGCTAATACATCATTAAGATTTCTGAGATTTTTGACAAAACAAACAAAAAATAGTTGCACCAACAACGACTATAATAGATTATCCAATAATAAACAATCAATTGAAATAAAACAGTCAATACATTTAGGTAAATATCGTATAATATTTATGTACGTACGTACGCTTTATAATTCAATTTGAAAAAGGTTAAGCAACATTAATAATAGATATTTTCAATTCCTACACTCAAATGAACGTCGTGATTGATATATGAATTTTATCGAAACAAAATGATTAAGTTTATTTCCATTTTAGCTGCAAGAACACACATCTTAGCTAGTTTTTTATACTGTTTGTAAGCCATGGAACACAAAAACGAATTATAGAACACGACGCCTAAGGGTATGTGGCATATCTTAGTCATTACGTATCGTTTACTTGTTTAATATTTTTGACACGCAAAGACTGATTCATTGTACACTCTGTACTGTACTAGTAAAAGGCAGACGAAAAAAACCATACCAAAGAAACCTTTGTACTTTCCCAAAAAAAAAAAAACAAAAGTCCGATCACACGGGAGATGTGTAAACATCTAGAAACTAATTATTTTGTATAGTTGCAAGTATTGCTTTCAATATTTATTTTACAATCGAAAATATCTAAACTTTTAACATAAAGAATAATTTTTTTTGTTTTGTTTTATTGTTGGTTATATTTTTTGTCTTAGTTGCCAATGCACTATGGGCGATTTGTCGATTTTTTTTTTAAAATGTTCGTTATATTTAAGTCTAATTTCGGATTTTATTTTTCGACAATTGGGTCACTCCTTTTTTTTCGTGCATTTAGTGCATTTATTTAAGAACAAATTATAAATGTTCAACTAAAATTGAAACAAAATGAAAAGCTTTATTTTATTATACTTAGACACAATATTAAATAAAAAAGATAACAAATTTTTATTCATATATGTAGTTATATTATTACAAACTTTACAAATAAGCAGTTAAAAATCTTCCTCATCTAAAACGAACGAATATTCATTGATGTTATCATAATCTTCTTCGTCATCTGTTTTACTTTCCATGTTATTATTATTATTAAAATTAAAATTTTCATTATTATTTTCATCAGATATATAGCATGAACTTATATTTAAGGTTGGAGTTTCCAAAAACGCAATAACTTCTGTAGGAAGTGATTTTTTTTAAAGCAGTTTTGGTGTATTTTGTATATTCAAGCTTGAAATAAGAGGGTCGGATGAGTCAATAGATCTATAAAAAACGTCAGTTATATTATTTAGCCTGCAATTTTTTCTAGCATGGGAACGTCGGTCCATTTTATAGAGTTTGTTGCGTGCCTCTGAGGAATTTTCGCCCAGGCACCCAACAGGAACTACAAACTGATCCGTAATATCTGATCCGTGAACTATAATCTTGTGAACTGTTGGGGACATTGGGTACCATGGATACGCCTGCCTGTCACGGTCGCCATGTAATAGATTGAACGACACACTGGGACTTGCTTTGTATAAGTCACTTTATTGAATGAATTCATGGTCCCTAGCTTATTCTACATGAAGCCTCGCTGCTACAGCAGCGTAGTCGGCGTTTATGTATTTACTTATATATTTACTTATATATTAGGAGGCGAGAGTTGTGCATTTATGTTTGGCATGTTTATGGTCAAAGTCCACTTGAGAATGCTGACGCGGCATCATGTGTCGCGCTGGGTTCTCAAGCGGTTGATTTACATTTGCACTTGAATTGTTGCTGGCTTTGTGTTTATGTATGTTACGACAAAGTGTCGTTGCCCAGTTTTGGTTTTAAGCGTGCACTTAAACAACAACATGCAATGTTTGTTGTTATATGAGTTTATGTATGCCCTTGAACAGCAACAAAGTGTTGTTGTTATTATATTTATTTATTACATTTGTGGTATGCTACAATACAATAAAAATGTATCGTTGCAAAAACATCGAAATTTGTCTGTGTTTATGGCGTATCCATGGTATGCTACAATACAATAAAAATGTATCGTTGCAAAAGCATCGAAATTTGTCTGTGTTTATGGCAAATTCACACGAAATTGCTATTAATAAATGGTGGAATTTATTTAATAGGACCTCGTCAAACAATGTGATTTCTGCAAAAAGTTTGGTATTTGCAAAGATTCGCCTCGCCGTATTCCCATCGTTGCTGTTACCAGATCCATTCTGTTTTGGTATGCTAATAGGTAAGCCCATTTCCTTCCATATTCTTTGTTGGATTTCCTTCTTCCGCGATATTCTTAATTCTTAATTTTTTTCTCTATATTGACTTCCTGCTGCACGCCGACTGCTTCATTATTTTTTCTTTTTCGCGCAGTTGTTGAGGCTGCATGTAGAAGTAAAGGAGTAGACAAGTCATTTGCTATGGCAACTTCTAAAGCCATTTTCCTTCTAAGCCTTGACCCGGCCTCTGTATACCCTAATTTTGGGCGTCCTGTTTTGGAAGGTGTTGAATTTTTGGTATCCTCCATATCGATTCGTATTTCAAAACTTTTTGAAAACCATTCTGAGTACATCGACTTAATTTTATCCAGATTTGCGTGATGTTTGCGTAAATACCGTTTAATTTGTTTTACAAAAATGGATACTTTGGCTTCTATTGTATTCATCTGCGATATGCTCAAATCATCTTTATTTATTTCTGTTTATATAAACGACGTTACAGCGCTTGCGTTGCGATTGTTGCTGTTCCAAATATCGGCAAGCTCGCTGTTGGTAATCGCAACAACAACTACAAGTGCATTTTTTGTATAAACGGGGGAAAACGGGGAAATGAGATTTTTACCAAATTAAAATAGACATTTAAGTTAGTAACTTGCCATTATTAGTTGCCTGCTCTGGCTTGCTCTTGATATAGAAATACTTCACGGAACACGATTACAATTGTTAAAATTTTAGTTCAAATACAACCAACAACAACACTGGACAAAAACAACAACACAAATATTTATGTACTTTTGCCATAACATACAGATTATATATACCTTGATCTTTGTTTTCCATACTAAATAAATATATTTAACTGCATAAAAACATACGCACACTGATCGATTGCAGAAGTAAAATTTTTGCGGTTTACAATCGAAATCTGCTTGCCATCAGCTGACCTTAAGAGGCTGCCACATAAAGAGAGTTGCCACACAGCAAAAAAAAAAATTTTTTCAAGCTTCCTGAAGTGTTTACTATTAATAAATAACAAAGTTTTTTTAATATTCTACCATACATTTTTTGACTTAATGCCCCTTTTTTTGGAAAATCGCCCAATGTGCACTGACCAAAAATTTGTATAAAATATGGGGAGATAAATTTAAAGATAAAAATAAAAAACTAAAAATTGCTAAGAAAATTTATTTGCAGATCCTCATGGTCCTTTGTGTTTTGGACGTGTAAACTTCTTTAGGCTCAGGAGATAAAAATCTTGCTTCAATTACATACATTCAAAGAATCTTACGGTGTCAGATCAAATCGGTGCATTGTAAGCTTACTTATAATCTGGCCACACCTAATATGTTATATCGTATCATATATCGATATTATCATATATCTAAATGCGTTGTACTCGATATTAGATCAGTACTCATTAAATGCTATTATGTTGTGTTTAATTCCAAGAATTAAGGAATCGGCGCAGCAAGTAAGTTTCGCTATTCTATTCTATTCTTATATTGAGTACAACCAAAGACCTTATAATATAAAGATACTGCAATTGGTAAGAAAAGCCTTCTCTCAGGCAGACGAGGTAGGCAATAACTGTATTTTGCTTTGGATTGCCTTTGCTTGTGGTGTTTTCGAATGGTATACAGAATAACAAAAGCAGTAATCAATAAGTGTGAGCGAGTGCGATTTTTGTTGCAATTGCCCTAGCACTCAGCGGCCTGTCAATTGTATGACAAGCGGCGGGCCAGCAGCAACCAAAAAGGGTCAAAATTTGTCAGGTGCGTTTTTTGCATTTCTTGATTGGCCTTACTTACATTTACTCTCTACGAGCCGTACGTAGTGTTGGATAATGAAACTGTTAAAATCTTATGTTAAATTTGTACGACTGTAAATAGCGTTCAGAAGCTATTTACGGGAGTAAAACAGCGCAAAATGTCTGAACGCAAGTCGCGCTACAAAAATTTTGAAAATTATGGGGACAAATTCAGCGGCGGCCAGTCTTGTGGGACTTAACCAGCAAGCTGCATTTTAATAATATTTTAATAAGAAGCGTCCCTTTTTTTTTTATAAGTGCCAACAGTATGGTGTTGGTTGTGCACATTATTGCTAATAAATTTTGTTGTTCGCAATCCATTTTACTTTAATTAATTTATTTGCCCAAATGTAAACAAACGATAAAACACAGTTGCATTTCCAATTTATTTAAATGAAGTAATCAACCTACCGCCACAATATGTGCATTTTTCAACACTTATCGTTACAGCCCGTAAAACTCATGTATTACTGTACTGGCGCTGTACGGGGCTGCTGCGTACAGCCCTTTAACTGTATGGCATAATTGTTGACTAGTGTCATGGAATTTAAAATTTGAAAGAGTATGAATGACCAGCAATTGCCAAACTGAAATTTGGCTTTTTGTGTACATCGATGCATATCCAAATTAAATGTGTGCGTGGCAACTGTATATCATTTATTGACTTGCCACATCTTTTATGATTCGAAAATTTAGAAAACATCTAGAGAAATTCATAAAAAATGCATTGCTATATTTTCTTTTTTATGTATGTAATTTATTGAATATAAGTAATCGTTTATTCACTCCACTTCATGTGGCGTACAATTTGTGACTGACTTCTTAAGTCTAAGACGCGCTACTGTACTGTAGCCGAATATGCATAGAATGTTAAACATTTAATAAACGAGAGAAGAATTGCTCGCAGGCAATGGTAGTTTACAGTTAGGTATGTGGGTATGCTTTATACTGCAAGAGAGTGACAGTGGGACATAATGCGTTGTTTAGTTATTTCATATATTTTCAACACTCCTTCTCAACGCAGTATGTACTTTTACAAAATCAAAATTCAAAAGTAGACAATTATTCTATTTTCAATACATACCCATCATGCCAATACATTTCTTATGCTTAACTCTATTGAGGTTCTTGGTCAGGACATCAGATATCATATTTTCAGTTGGTACATACTTTATTTCAATTAAACTGTCCTTAACCATTTTCCTGACATGATGATGCTTGTATCAATATGCTTGCTGCGCGCATGAAACTTTGAATCTTTAGCGAGACATTGCGCGCTTTGATTGTCGCTAAAAACATTTGTCGGTTGACCATCGCTCAGACCCACTTCGCTCATGAGTTTACGAATGTATGCTGCTTCCTTAGCAGCTGTTGAAAGACCCACGTACTCTGCTTCAGTACTACTTAGGGCCACGACGCTCTGCTTCTTTGACTCCCAGGATATCGCTGCTCCCGCAGCAAGAAACGTCCAGCCTGTGTAGGACTTCCGGTCTGTGCAATCTCCAGCCCAGTCAGCATCGACATAACATTCGATGGACTCTCCAGTCCGCTTGTAGTGCAGACTCAGCTCAGCAGTGCCTCTCAAGTACCGCAATACTCGCTTGGCACCCACCTCGTGCTCCTTGTGAGGATTTGCATTGCGCTGTGACAGCTTCGCCACAGAGTGTAATATATCAGGGCGCGTCGTTATGGCTAGGTACATCAACGAACCTATCAAGGATTGATAGCTAGCCTGGTTCGCTTTCACGCACTCCTCATTGTCACACTTAACTTGGAATCCAGCCTCCAAAGGTATACTGTTCGGTTTACAGTCTTTCATGCCATACTCGTACAGCAGACTCTCAATATACTGTTTGTGACCAACAGTAACGTTGCCCGTTTCTCCTTCGCGTTCAATTTCCATCCCAAGGAAATGTTTCAGCTGGCCGCCATCGACTACATCGAACTCGCCCGCTATTGACGCCTTTATATTGTTGAGTGTCTTCACGGCTGTGCTGGCAACAATTAGGTCGTCAACATATACAACAATAATGCTGAACTCACTGCCAGAACGATGTGTATATAGACACGGTTCGCTGGTGCATGGAACGAAACCAATCTTCAGGAGCACATCATTGAGTTTCGCGTTCCATTCACGACCACTTTGTTTTAGGCCGTACAAGGACTTCTGGAGCTTCAGCACGCTCCCAGGGCTTCCTTGGTCGATAAAACCCTCTGGCTGTCGCATATACACCACATCACGCAGCTCACTGTTGAGATAAGCAGAAGAAACATCCATTTGATGCATAAACATACCTTTCTCGACCGCTATGGCAATCACCAGTCTGATTGTAGAATACCGCGCCACAGGGGAGAACGTCTCAGTGTAGTTTACACCGTATTTTTGGCCACAGCCCTTGGCCACCAGACGAGATTTGAAGCGAGTTATACAGCCATCTTTGTCACGCTTCACTGCAAAGACCCATTTACAGCCGATTGCCTTCTCGCCTTTAGGTAGATCCACCAACGACCATGTTTTGTTGGCTTTTAGACTGTTGATCTCCTTCTGCATTGATGCCCTCCATTCACTGGCATAATCCGAACTCAAGGCTGCAGCTACCGTTTGCGGTGCTGCCACATCATCGGTTGTCATAACGTTCAAAACGTTATATTGCTTACGGGGACGCCCTGGTTGCCCCGTTCGGATAAGCTTTGGACGCCCAGGACCCCTTGGGGTGCTCGTCTCACATTGCTCGTCTTCTTCAGTTTCCTCGTCTTCTTGAGCAGCTTTAGCACGCTGCCCAGGAATCTGTCTAGCCTTCACACCAAAGACTCTCAAATGGCTCACTGATGGCTTCCTTCCAGACCACGACTCGAAAGGTGTCACGTTGTCCAACGTAGAAGTCTCAGATCGATTTCTCAGGTATGCTGCCGTGTTGATGGCTTCTGCCCAAAATCCTTCGTTGAGACTCGCATGTAGTATCATGCTTCGCGCCATCTCCACCAATGTTCGGTTCGCGCGCTCTGCCACACCATTCTGCTGCGGTGTGTGTGGCACAGTGAGCTGTCTCTTGATGCCGTTGCTCACTAAAAATTGTTCAAACGCGCCACTCAAATACTCGCGTCCATTGTCACTTCGCAGACATTTTATTTTTTGACCGGTCTGTGTTTCAGCAAATGTCTTAAACACTTTAAACTTTTCGAGAATTTCATCACGAGTCTTGAGAAAACAGACATACACGTAACGGGATTTATCGTCAATAAATGTTGCAAAATATTGCGCACCGCCAAATGATGATTTACTCATAGGTCCACATATGTCTGTATGCACCAAATCCAACACGCCTTTCGCACGATTTTCAGTTTTTCTTGGAAATGGTTTTACACATATCTTACATTTTGCACAGATCTCGCAAACATGATCTTTTAGTTCACACACTTTTGCCTTCAAGCCTTGCACCAGGTTTTTCTTAATCATTTTGTTCAAACTTCCAAAGTTTAAATGGCCAAACCGATTGTGCCACTTCATTATTTCATTTACATTAGACTGTGCGGCATAACACTTATTGTCGTTTGTTTGAAACAAAAACAAATCTTGCTGCTCTTTAGCAACTAAGATAACATTGTCATCGCGGTTTTTAATGCACCCACTTTTGTTTTCAAAAATAACACTGAATCCCTGTTGGACCGCTTTTGCTACCGACATGAAGTTACACTGAAGGTCTTCCACGTAGAGTACATCTACTAAATCAATTGTGCTCGAACGCCACTTTAAACGCATGCTGCGACCGTTGGCCAAAATACAATTGCTTCCCGCTAAAACAATTTTCTCTTTGTGTTCATTAAATTGTATAAAGCACGATTTATCGCAACATAAATGTGCTGTTGCACCACTGTCCAGGCACCATACATTGTTTGCAAAATCGCCGTTACGATTTGAGCTAGCAAAAACTGCATACGACTTCTTGCGATCACCGTTGTCGCTTTGCTTTTTGTCACTCGCATTTTTCTCTGTTGCTTTACAGTTAGCAGCAATATGCCCGCGACGACCACACGACCAGCAGCCTGCGCGTTGTCGCTTTGATTTTTGCTCTTTGTCGTTTCTTACATTTGCCCGATTTTCGTTTCGCGACGAGAACACTTTTTCCTCTCCTTTTTGTTCCATGTCCGTTTTACGTCTTTCACTCTCTTCGAGCAATTTGATTTTCAGCACACTTAGTGCAGGCAAAGAATCACGCGATTCAATTGCAACAACAAAATTATCAAATGCTACCGTTAAACTTAACAACAACAATATAGTTAAACACTCCTCGGGCAGAGTAAAACCGATCTCACATAGTTTTTCTATTAAATCTTCGAACTTATTTAAATGCACAGCCATACTTTCCTAGTTTGACGATTTAATGCGTAGCAATTGTTTTAACAACGTAACGCGACGTGCAGGTCCCTTTGGCATATGAATTTCTTTAAGTTTTTCCCACGCACTTTCTGACGTTTGGTAATTCTTTACTCTGTTAATTTGCGTTGCCTTTATACATAGCATTATACTGGCCAACGCTTTCTCGTCTTTTGCATCAAACGCAGCTTTAGCAGCCACGGTGTCATCTTCGGCTTTCACGACGCGACCGCAGACCACGCCCCATAATTCGGCATGTATCAGCACACTTTTCATCTGAACGACCCATGCACTGTAATTTTGGTCGTCCAGCTTTTCGATTGAATGCATCGCGGATTGCATTTTTAATCATTTATTGTCCACGAATACATGTCCAGGAAAAGTACACAAGTTAACCTTCCACAAGCACTATTATACAGAAACAGGTCGCTGATCTTTAACCACACGGAGTCACAGCCTGCTCTGGGCCCATAACCTATTGAATATAAGTAATCGTTTATTCACTCCACTTCATGTGGCGTACAATTTGTGACTGACTTTTAAGTCTAAGACGCGCTACTGTACTGTAGCCGAATATGCATAGAATGTTAAACATTTAATAAACGAGAGAAGAATTGCTCGCAGGCAATGGTAGTTTACAGTTAGGTATGTGGGTATGCTTTATACTGCAAGAGAGTGACAGTGGGACATAATGCGTTGTTTAGTTATTTCATATATTTTCAACACTCCTTCTCAACGCAGTATGTACTTTTACAAAATCAAAATTCAAAAGTAGACAATTATTCTATTTTCAATACATACCCATCATGCCAATACATTTCTTATGCTTAACTCTATTGAGGTTCTTGGTCAGGACATCAGATATCATATTTTCAGTTGGTACATACTTTATTTCAATTAAACTGTCCTTAACCATTTTCCTGACATGATGATACTTAATATCAATATGCTTGCTGCGCGCATGAAACTTTGAATCATAAGCGAGACATTGCGCGCTTTGATTGTCGCTAAAAACATTTGTCGGTTGACCATCGCTCAGACCCACTTCGCTCATGAGTTTACGAATGTTTGCTGCTTCCTTAGCAGCTGTTGAAAGAGCCACGTACTCTGCTTCAGTACTACTTAGGGCCACGACGCTCTGCTTCTTTGACTCCCAGGATATCGCTGCTCCCGCAGCAAGAAACGTCCAGCCTGTGTAGGACTTCCGGTCTGTGCAATCTCCAGCCCAGTCAGCATCGACATAACATTCGATGGACTCTCCAGTCCGCTTGTAGTGCAGACTCAGCTCAGCAGTGCCTCTCAAGTACCGCAATACTCGCTTGGCACCCACCTCGTGCTCCTTGTGAGGATTTGCATTGCGCTGTGACAGCTTCGCCACAGAGTGTAATATATCAGGGCGCGTCGTTATGGCTAGGTACATCAACGAACCTATCAAGGATTGATAGCTAGCCTGGTTCGCTTTCACGCACTCCTCATTGTCACACTTAACTTGGAATCCAGCCTCCAAAGGTATACTGTTCGGCTTACAGTCTTTCATGCCATACTCGTACAGCAGACTCTCAATATACTGTTTGTGACCAACAGTAACGTTGCCCGTTTCTCCTTCGCGTTCAATTTCCATCCCAAGGAAATGTTTCAGCTGGCCGCCATCGACTACATCAAACTCGCCCGCTATTGACGCCTTTATATTGTTGAGTGTCTTCACGGCTGTGCTGGCAACAATTAGGTCGTCAACATATACAACAATAATGCTGAACTCACTGCCAGAACGATGTGTATATAGACACGGTTCGCTGGTGCATGGAACGAAACCAATCTTCAGGAGCACATCATTGAGTTTCGCGTTCCATTCACGACCACTTTGTTTTAGGCCGTACAAGGACTTCTGGAGCTTCAGCACGCTCCCAGGGCTTCCTTGGTCGATAAAACCCTCTGGCTGTCGCATATACACCACATCACGCAGCTCACTGTTGAGATAAGCAGAAGAAACATCCATTTGATGCATAAACATACCTTTCTCGACCGCTATGGCAATCACCAGTCTGATTGTAGAATACCGCGCCACAGGGGAGAACGTCTCAGTGTAGTTTACACCGTATTTTTGGCCACAGCCCTTGGCCACCAGACGAGATTTGAAGCGAGTTATACAGCCATCTTTGTCACGCTTCACTGCAAAGACCCATTTACAGCCGATTGCCTTCTCGCCTTTAGGTAGATCCACCAACGACCATGTTTTGTTGGCTTTTAGACTGTTGATCTCCTTCTGCATTGATGCCCTCCATTCACTGGCATAATCCGAACTCAAGGCTGCAGCTACCGTTTGCGGTGCTGCCACATCATCGGTTGTCATAACGTTCAAAACGTTATATTGCTTAAGGGGACGCCCTGGTTGCCCCGTTCGGATAAGCTTTGGACGCCCAGGACCCCTTGGGGTGCTCGTCTCACATTGCTCGTCTTCTTCAGTTTCCTCGTCTTCTTGAGCAGCTTTTGCACGCTGCCCAGGAATCTGTAGTTTATCTCGCTCGGCATCAGCAAGATCATAACCAGGTTCGTCATCTGTGACGCACGCCGACTCGGACTCCAGCATCACCAGCGGAACGTCAACACCAGCTGTATTACTGCAAGCCACGCTGTCACCTGAAAAATCACCTTCAAGAAACACCACATCACGTGCTTCAGTTACCTTTCTTGTACTCGGATTGTACAATCTGTATGCCTTTGCTGACTCTGAGTAGCCAACCAGCAGGCGCACCTCTCCTTTTGGAAGGAATTTCTTGCTATGTGTTTTGTTTAACACTATAGCCTTCACACCAAAGACTCTCAAATGGCTCACTGATGGCTTCCTTCCAGACCACGACTCGAAAGGTGTCACGTTGTCCAACGTAGAAGTCTCAGATCGATTTCTCAGGTATGCTGCCGTGTTGATGGCTTCTGCCCAAAATCCTTCGTTGAGACTCGCATGTAGTATCATGCTTCGCGCCATCTCCACCAATGTTCGGTTCGCGCGCTCTGCCACACCATTCTGCTGCGGTGTGTGTGGCACAGTGAGCTGTCTCTTGATGCCGTTGCTCACTAAAAATTGTTCAAACGCGCCACTCAAATACTCGCGTCCATTGTCACTTCGCAGACATTTTATTTTTTGACCGGTCTGTGTTTCAGCAAATGTCTTAAACACTTTAAACTTTTCGAGAATTTCATCACGAGTCTTGAGAAAACAGACATACACATAACGGGATTTATCGTCAATAAATGTTGCAAAATATTGCGCACCGCCAAATGATGATTTACTCATAGGTCCACATATGTCTGTATGCACCAAATCCAACACGCCTTTCGCACGATTTTCAGTTTTTCTTGGAAATGGTTTTACACATATCTTACATTTTGCACAGATCTCGCAAACATGATCTCTTAGTTCACACACTTTTGCCTTCAAGCCTTGCACCAGGTTTTTCTTAATCATTTTGTTCAAACTTCCAAAGTTTAAATGGCCAAACCGATTGTGCCACTTCATTATTTCATTTACATTAGACTGTGCGGCATAACACTTATTGTCGTTTGTTTGAAACAAAAACAAATCTTGCTGCTCTTTAGCAACTAAGATAACATTGTCATCGCGGTTTTTAATGCACCCACTTTTGTTTTCAAAAATAACACTGAATCCCTGTTGGACCGCTTTTGCTACCGACATGAAGTTACACTGAAGGTCTTCCACGTAGAGTACATCTACTAAATCAATTGTGCTCGAACGCCACTTTAAACGCACCGTGCTGCGACCGTTGGCCAAAATACAATTGCTTCCCGCTAAAACAATTTTCTCTTTGTGTTCATTAAATTGTATAAAGCACGATTTATCGCAACATAAATGTGCTGTTGCACCACTGTCCAGGCACCATACATTGTTTGCAAAATCGCCGTTACGATTTGAGCTAGCAAAAACTGCATACGACTTCTTGCGATCACCGTTGTCGCTTTGCTTTTTGTCACTCGCATTTTTCTCTGTTGCTTTACAGTTAGCAGCAATATGCCCGCGACGACCACACGACCAGCAGCCTGCGCGTTGTCGCTTTGATATTTGCTCTTTGTCGTTTCTTACATTTGCCCGATTTTCGTTTCGCGACGAGAACACTTTTTCCTCTCCTTTTTGTTCCATCTCCGTTTTACGTCTTTCACTCTCTTCGAGCAATTTGATTTTCAGCACACTTAGTGCAGGCAAAGAATCACGCGATTCAATTGCAACAACAAAATTATCAAATGCTACCGTTAAACTTAACAACAACAATATAGTTAAACACTCCTCGGGCAGAGTAAAACCGATCTCACATAGTTTTTCTATTAAATCTTCGAACTTATTTAAATGCACAGCCATACTTTCCGAGTTTGACGATTTAATGCGTAGCAATTGTTTTAACAACGTAACGCGACGTGCAGGTCCCTTTGGCATATGAATTTCTTTAAGTTTTTCCCACGCACTTTCTGACGTTTGGTAATTCTTTACTCTGTTAATTTGCGTTGCCTTTATACATAGCATTATACTGGCCAACGCTTTCTCGTCTTTTGCATCAAACGCAGCTTTAGCAGCCACGGTGTCATCTTCGGCTTTCACGACGCGACCGCAGACCACGCCCCATAATTCGGCATGTATCAGCACACTTTTCATCTGAACGACCCATGCACTGTAATTTTGGTCGTCCAGCTTTTCGATTGAATGCATCGCGGATTGCATTTTTAATCATTTATTGTCCACGAATACATGTCCAGGAAAAGTACACAAGTTAACCTTCCACAAGCACTATTATACAGAAACAGGTCGCTGATCTTTAACCACACGGAGTCACAGCCTGCTCTGGGCCCATAACCTATTGAATATAAGTAATCGTTTATTCACTCCACTTCATGTGGCGTACAATTTGTGACTGACTTTTAAGTCTAAGACGCGCTACTGTACTGTAGCCGAATATGCATAGAATGTTAAACATTTAATAAACGAGAGAAGAATTGCTCGCAGGCAATGGTAGTTTACAGTTAGGTATGTGGGTATGCTTTATACTGCAAGAGAGTGACAGTGGGACATAATGCGTTGTTTAGTTATTTCATATATTTTCAACATAATTTAATTTTATTATTTTTAAATTATTCAACAAAATTTTATCCAGCTCTAAAATTAATTAATATTTGCCGCTGGTCGGCCGCTTGTCCTAAATTGACAGACCTCTGAGTAATAGGACGTTATTGCCTACCTCCGTCTGCCTGAGACGAAAACGGTATTATGCTTGGTCTTGCCAATTGCAATATCTTGATATTATAAGGTCTTTGGTACAACGCACTTACATAAATAATACTAGCGATATGTAATTAAAAAATAATTAAAAACAACAAAGTGATGTTATAATTACAATAAAGTTTAATTAATTAACAGAAAATAAATTTACATAAATTTTTTAGAGAACATCAGAAAATATAAGAGCCAACACCGCTGCATATCAGATGGCCTTTTGAGCCAGAAATCACAAAAAATTTAAACAACGTAACGAGGGCAAAACAACAAAAGAACAAATAACATTTTAAAATAAATTATAAATATGTAAATTACTCCAAAATTTAAATTTCTTATTTTTGTTACCATAAGCCGATTCTAACCATTGCACAGTGGGCGATTTTCCAACTTTGTTATTTATTAATATTAAACACTTCAGGAAGCTTAAAAAAAAATTTTTTTTTTTGCTGTGTGGCAACTCTTTTTATGTGGCAGCCTCTTAAAGTCAGCTGATGGCAAGCAGATTTCGATTGTAAAAGTTACCGCGAAAATTTTACTTCTGCAATCGATCAGTGTGCGTATGTTTTTATGCAGTTAAATATATTTATTTAGTATGGAAAACAAAGATCAAGGTATATATAATCTGTATGTTATGGCAAAAGTACATAAATATTTGTGTTGTTGTTTTTGTCCAGTGTTGTTGTTGGTTGTATTTGAACTAAAATTTTAACAATTGTAATCGTGTTCCGTGAAGTATTTCTATATCAAGAGCAAGCCAGAGCAGGCAACTAATAATGGCAAGTTACTAACTTAAATGTCTATTTTAATTTGGTAAAAATCTCATTTCCCCGTTTTCCCCCGTTTATACAAAAAATGCACTTGTAGTTGTTGTTGCGATTACCAACAGCGAGCTTGCCGATATTTGGAACAGCAACAATCGCAACGCAAGCGCTGTAACGTCGTTTATATTAACAGAAATAAATAAAGATGATTTGAGCATTTCGCAGATGAATACAATAGAAGCCAAAGTATCCATTTTTGTAAAACAAATTAAACGGTATTTACGCAAACATCACGCAAATCGATATGGAGGATACCAAAAATTCAACACCTTCCAAAACAGGACGCCCAAAATTAGGGTATACAGAGGCCGGGTCAAGGCTTAGAAGGAAAATGGCTTTAGAAGTTGCCATAGCAAATGACTTGTCTACTCCTTTACTTCTACATGCAGCCTCAACAACTGCGCGAAAAAGAAAAAATAATGAAGCAGTCGGCGTGCAGCAGGAAGTCAATATAGAGAAAAAAATTAAGAATTAAGAATATCGCGGAAGAAGGAAATCCAACAAAGAATATGGAAGGAAATGGGCTTACATATTAGCATACCAAAACAGAATGGATCTGGTAACAGCAACGATGGGAATACGGCGAGGCGAATCTTTGCAAATACCAAACTTTTTGCAGAAATCACATTGTTTGACGAGGTCCTATTAAATAAATTCCACCATTTATTAATAGCAATTTCGTGTGAATTTGCCATAAACACGGACAAATTTCGATGTTTTTGCAACGATACATTTTTATTGTATATGCAGGCGTATCCATGGTACCCAATGTCCCCAACAGTTCACAAGATTATAGTTCACGGATCAGATATTATGGATCAGTTTGTAATTCCTGTTGGGTTTCTGGGCGAAAATGCCTCAGAGGCACGCAACAAACTCTATAAAATGGACCGACGTTCCCATGCTAGAAAAAATTGCAGGCTAAATAATATAACTGACGTTTTTTATAGATCTATTGACTCATCCGACCCTCTAATTTCAAGCTTGAATATACAAAATACATCAAAACTGCTTTAAAAAAAAAATCACAGAAGTTATTGCGTTTTTGGAAACTCCAACCTTAAATATAAGTTCATGCTATATATCTGATGAAAATAATAATGAAAATTTTAATTTTAATAATAATAATAACATGGAAAGTAAAACAGATGACGAAGAAGATTATGATAACATCAATGAATATTCGTTCGTTTTAGATGAGGAAGATTTTTAACTGCTTATTTGTAAAGTTTGTAATAATAAAACTACATATATGAATAAAAATTTGTTATCTTTTTTATTTAATATTATGTCTAAGTATAATAAAATAAAGCTTTTCATTTTGTTTCAATTTTAGTTGAACATTTATAATTTGTTCTTTAATAAATGCACTTATTAGTGGCGGCCTACACATATGCGAAAAAAAAGGAGTGACCCAATTGTCGAAAAATAAAATCCGAAATTAGAGTTAAATATAATGAACATTTTAAAAAAAAATTATGTCTCTAGCTTTATTTTTAGACTTTATGCCGCCAAAATCCACAAATCGCCCATAGTGCAGTGTTAGCAATATTCATATACTTTTTTATATTAATATGTTTGTAAGCAATTTTGTTGAACACAAAGAAATTTAAATATAAATAAGAGGTAAACTCATTTTAAAGTTAACCATATTATACTTATATTAAATGCTGTGCAAAGTCTCAAAGTTAAACTATAAAAATAACTTTAAAAACTTTTAAACTAATAATGTAATGTTAAAACAAAAAATTAAAGACAAAGCTAAACAAATTACCCATTCCACTACTGCCGCCTGTTTGTCGCACAAGCTGAGAGTTTGATCGCGAGCGAGAATACAAAAACAAAACAAATGCGCAGTGACGCCTTCGCGTCGCACAAGCAAAGTCATAAAAAAAAGGTTCATACACTCGCAAAAAAGAAACGGATTTCCGCTTCTTAATGAATAAGTGCATTCACATATAAGTGAACAATGCGCTTGAAAATAATTTTCAATATTTTATGTACATGAATCTTTTCGCACAGTGCACATTGTTTTTTTTTTCAAATTTGTGTGCCTTTGACAATTGATTTACGACCCAAGTAGTGTTTGTTGTTGTTGTAAGTGTTGTTGTTGGGCCCGCACTGCTACTTTTGTTGGTGTCATTGATTTAAAAAAACAACAACAACAACAAAACAAAACTTGGTGCGTCTAGAAAAAATTTTGCACACCGAAATACATATGTATGTTGTGGGGGTGGATTTGCCTACTTGCTGCTAATATAACTTAGACTAAACGTAACACACTTACATTAATAATATACAATTTCGAACAAGTAAAATAGGTTCGTACACTTGCAAAAAAAGAAACGGATTTCCGCTTCTTAATGAATAAGTGCATTCACATATAAGTGAACAATGCGCTTGCAAATAATTTTCAATATTTTATGTACATGAATCTTTTCGCACAGTGCACATTGTTTTTTTTTTTTAATTTGTAAGCCTTTGACATTTGATTTACGACGCGAGTAGCTATTAGCGTCGTCCACCCGGCAGATGCCGCGGCAATTGAAACAGTCCCAGCGTCCAGCATGTGTGTGAATAAGAAATTTGCAAACTCGATAAAACATCGTGCAAATTGTTCAGTAAGCCAAAAAATCCCAGAAAATAAAAAAAAAGCCAAAAAATAAAAAAAAAAACCAAAAAATAAAAATAAAGCCAAAAAGCCAGAAAAAGCCAAAAATAAAAAAAAAAAAAAAAGCCAAAAATAAAAAAAAAACCAAAAAAATCCCAAAAAAAAAAAAATAAACCAAAAAATCCCAGAAAATAAAAAAGAAGCATATGCAGTATCTGCAGTATTCCTTATTGGTGTCCGTTTCATCGCGGCTTATCCAAACTTTAAAATCTGGCTGCTGTAGCCAGCAATCACGAAATTTTTGTTTGTAAGAATCTTTCGGCATTAATTAACTTTATTTTTCACTTTTGTTGTACATTGTACATAAAATTACAAATGATATCGAAAATACATACAAAGTATGTAAAAAGATCGCTTTTTTTAATAGATTGGATGCCACAATGTTTTTAAAGAAAACTTTGAAAAAAATATTGAAATAAATGAATCAAATAAAATCTGAAAAAAGGCCAGATTTCCGGATAGGGGATGTTTGATATTTTTTCCGGACAAGGGACTTAAAAACATGTCAGATCTGTCCGGAAAAAGGCCAAATCGGCATCACTGTTGTTTGTGTCATTGAATTAAAAAAACAACAACTAAGCAAAACTTGGTGCGTCCAGAAAAATTTGGCACACCAGAAAATGTTGTGGGGGTGGATTTGCATAATTGCTGCTAATATATCTTAGACTAAACGTAACACACTTAATTAATAATAAACAATTTCGAACAAGTAAAATTGGTTCGTACACTCGCAAAAAAGAAACGGATTTCCGCTTCTTAATGAATAAGTGCATTCACATATAAGTGAACAATGCGCTTGAAAATAATTTTCAATATTTTATGTACATGTATCTTTTCGCACAGTGCACATTGTTTTTTTCTCAAATTTGTGTGCCTTTGACAATTGATTTACGACCCAAGTAGCGTTTGTTGTTGTTGTAAGTGTTGTTGTTGGGCCCGCACTGCTACTTTTGTTGGTGTCATTGATTAAAAACAAAAACAACAACAACAAAACATAACTTGGTCCGTGTAGAAAAATTTTGCACACCGAAATACATATGTATGTTGTGGGGGTGGATTTGCCTACTTGCTGCTAATATAACTTAGACTAAACGTAACACACTTACATTAATAATATACAATTTCGAACAAGTAAAATAGGTTCGTACACTTGCAAAAAAGAAACGGATTTCCGCTTCTTAATGAATAAGTGCATTCACATATAAGTGAACAATGCGCTTGAAAATAATTTTCAATATTTTATGTAAATGAATCTTTTCGCACAGTGCACATTGTTTTTTTTCTCAAATTTGTGTGCCTTTGACAATTCATTTACGACCCAAGTAGCGTTTGTTGTTGTTGTTAGTGTTGTTCTTGGGCCCGCACTGCTACTTTTTGTTGGTGTCGTTGATTAAAAAAAAAAACAACAAAACATAACTTGGTGCGTCTAGAAAAATTTTGCACACCGAAATACATATGTATGTTGTGGGGGTGGATTTGCCTACTTGCTGCTAATATAACTTAGACTAAACGTAACACACTTACATTAATAATATACAATTTCGAACAAGCAAAGGCCGTTCACATTATTTTTTATACAAATCTATGTACG